>JAHHUM010002053.1:45655-388376 GCA_036173005.1 Crenichthys baileyi | reverse complement strand
GTGATTCTCTCCCTCCTCATCATTCTCAGTTCATGCAGTTCTTGCCTCATTCACTTTCCCTGTTACCGACTCCTTTTAGTAACTTTCATACTATATGTCCAAACTGAGTAGAAAACACCCCTCAGCCTGAGTTCACAAATCACTATAATAAATTAGCAAAATAACTGATAACTAACTCAGAAAATATAAACTTAAGTTCACCAATGAATTCTTTAACATCTCAACAAACACATCCTTGTTGACACTGTAGCTCTACTTTTCCAAATCAGGAATTTGTTTTAATAATTCTGTTATTATTTCTCAGCTGCAGCTACTCTTGGTGCTCTTGTCCTCCTATTTGTTGTTCTGTTTGTTCATAAAAGCTTGGTTTATTTGCATGTGGGTCCTCACTTTTAGTAAAAAAAAAACACATCCAAGCCATTTTTTCTTTTACCTGGCACAGGACTGCTGACAACACTAGTAAAGTTTCCTACCGCATACCAAACTTTATCACGGCCAGGGCCAACCCAGTCCAACCCAGTCCAAGGCAGCGTGCTTAGCTCTTCTTCTACTACTCTGTCTGTAACATTAATAGAAGCGAGACCAGCTACTGTAACAGCTGTTGTTGTGCGCAACACGATCACTCGCGCTTTCTACCCCTGGCAAGTTTTGCTGACATGACGCTAGGTGTGGACGGACCACACAGACTTGACTGACGTACCTGCCATCTGCAGAAACAACAACTGGAAACTAGACTTCATAACGCATGAGTCACACAAACGCAAACTGAGCACATCATCTCCATAAATTCAATTAATTTTAGTTAGTTTCGGAACACTAATTACAGTTTCAGTTAGTTTTCCTGTTTTTTGCAAAGTCTCGTTTTTATTTTCATTTCAGTTAATAAAAATATTTTTTTACTTCTTGTTTTCGTTATTTTGTTAATAATAACCTTGCTTGTACACAATAACATTAACAGGGCACCTGATTTCTAAACAACACACGTTTTGCGACTGAGATAATCATTCTTTGGATAATATGATTTTATTTTTGCAAATGCTGAAATGTAGTCAAGAAAACCCAAAATTGCACACTTGGACTTAAAAAGAAACTTAACTTTTAGACAGTACTGATCAGTTTCCTCCAGGTGCTTGCCTTTGTGATTTTCTTGGCATCACCAATGAATGACCATAAACTAGAATCACAACACAGTGTACCTCATACCAATTGAAAAGGTGGTCAAGACATGATCAGCTAGTAGCATAACTCTGACTGAAGCCATATTTTATAGCTAAAATGTCATTTCAATTTCTTCCATTCCTAATACAGCAATATTCTCTCTGAATCAGTTTTTATCTGGTTTTAAACTGGTATTATCTCCAGCTCATTCTAGACTATCCCAAGCCATTCCAAGGCTAAATTCAAATAACATTGCCTTCAACGTGTTCTAGTTCTGTCCTGTGGTCTCCTCCCATTAGGACATGCCTGGAAGTCTTCTAATGTACGTACTTAAGAAATGTTAATTTGACTTGATACAAACTGTCCAAATTGGGATTAGAATTTGTTTGGTCTTTGCTCTTTGTTATTAATGCTTTCTTATATATATTTTTTCTTTAACAGATATATTTTTACATAATAAAAAATGTGATATGATTATGATTTTAAGAAAAGTTGTTTTTACAATGTCTGTGTTTTGCTAAGTTATCCTCTGTTAAAATAGTGACTGTAAGGTAATATCTGTTAACACACCTCTGCCTAAGAAGCAATTTAATGCACATCATACAGAGAGGCAGAGCATCTCTGTGCTAACCTATTAGCCCTATTCAAGTCAAGCCCATTTAGTTTAAAGCCTGCACTTTGATTGGTCAATATCCAGTGGCCTGTGTCCTAATTGGCTGGCCTATGAGGCATAGTAAACAGACTTTCTACTTCACCAAGAAGCAGAGAGATGCCAAGATTGCCCTGCTCTGCTCAGCTCATCCCTGGGCTGCCGATAAATCCATTCTTTCACAATGTCCTTGATATTTAAAGTCCTTACTCTGGAGAAAGTGTGTCGTGTTTAACTACAATAAAAGTATAAAGACTGTCTTTAATCTCTCAGTTCTTCTGTCCAGCTATACTCACCCTTTTACTTTTATCTCAGCATTTTTTTCATTATCTGTCTTTGTCTTGTCACTGGGATAGTGACACTCCTGTACTCCTGCTAAAACTAAGCTGTCAGTGTTTTTAATATGAATGAACCTACTGAGTTGAACTCACAAAATAAAGCAAAAGTACAGCCTGAGTGACAGACAAAGCAATAGTGATGCACACTGTGTAGGTGTAATTTTCCTGAGTGCATTTATGTGCGCACACAGTGGAAGTTCCATCTTTGTGCTCATCATGCATGTGCCCTACTTGGCTTGTGCTGGTTGTTGAGTTTGTCTGTTGAAAAGATAAGAGAACAAGGTAACTCAAACTGGGTAGGGGACACAAACATGTCCTACATTTTAAATGCGCCTTCCATTTTCAAAGATGCTGGTAGGCTCTCTGCATGTCCAGAAAGGAGGAGTCACCGCTGGAATCCAGTGAATTCCAATCAGGGGAGGCAGGGGAGGTACTGCCTCACCGGTCATCATGAGAAGTAAAATACTAGCAATGATATGAGAAAATCAATTTGCCCATTGTGTCACACACACTGACTGATGCAGGCAGTTGGGGCATGCCCATTGCTGTCTCTATATCACCAGTTAACATCATGAATTTACTAAACATGTTGACATGTGTGACGTATTGAATATTTCAAATCATCCATAAATGCGCAGGGAAAAAGGACAGGATGAGGCAAAAAGTACTGTGCCACACTGATAGTGGGCAGTGCTCTGGGGGCAGGGGGGGTTCACTGCCAAGTCCTGCAACCATACTCTTATTTAAATTTGGACCGATAAAATGGAAGATAACTTCTCAACACTGGAAAACAATTCTTTCAAACTGGATCTTCAGTCAAAAACAGGAGATTTTAGTGAGAGGAAGATTAACTCTGCAGCTGGAGGATCTGCTTCAAACAAGTGGGAGAAAAGTAACCTGCTCACTTCAATCGTAGTGGTACACCTAAAAAGAGTGTGAAGTATACGTTTTTGACTTGGCATCGAATGGGCAGCCAGACTGAACATTAACGTCCACAACAGGAAGGTAAAGAAGAACCGGGAGATTTTAAAAGACTTGATCTATGCACCCTGCTTCCTTGGACTTCATTTACAAATAAAGGTAAGATCATACACAATGTATAATTTTTATTAAAAAAAAGGAGAAAATGAAAAAGAAAAATTTAAATAATTAAATTTGACCTTATATAAAATATTCTTTTGTTTTTCTTGCTATGGTGTTAAGCAGTATAGAATTGATTAAAGCATAATTAAAAGCTTTACAAATTATTTAAAAATTATTCAACTACAGTCAAAATTTAAATACAAGCCTCTATTTTGGGTACATATATTTGTACATCCGAATCCAGAGTCTGTGCTTCACCAATCATGAACCTCACAATCATGAGCCACTAACTGTTCTACCAGCTCCACCTCGTTCTCTACCGTGCAACTCTTCTAGAGATGTAGACAGGCATTACATGGACACATGAATGTCCAACTAGCTGGCTAGCTGGACTAATTGTTCAAACTTGGATCCAGAGTTGACTACAATCTAGTGTTTGTGTAACCGTCAATCAAAGACAAAAGTTAAATAATGATCTGGTGCTGGATTACCCTACATTCATTCAAGGTAAAAAAAAGGGATTTAGACAAGCTTGTCCTGAACCTTTGCTACTCAACTCAGCGGCATATGGACCTCCTTTCTTCAGAACAGTTTATGTACGAGTTAGTGTTTGGACCGAGAAAATTTGTTTAGGGTGAAACAATCTGGGTGTTTTGCTTTGTTTGTGGTGGTAAAATGGCTACCAGGTGAAGATAATACAAACAGGCTTCTAAGCCTTTTGGCTAGTCTAATGTTCTGTGTTTGGTTTAAAGTTATGACAAATGTTATTTTAAAGAGTGGTTTAAACATAGATTGGCCATAACTTACAACTGGTGCTCTTATGTATCTTAATCTGTCCTAATTCTGGTGACAAAAATTTCCAAACAGCAGTATTTGTCTTTCTTATAAGCAGGGTAAAAGTTTAGTCACCTTTTTTAGGCCAGCTCAAACTGCAGTGAGCCACAATAGGAGAGGCAGGACTCCCTATGGGCGCAGGAAATTTTTGTTTCTAATTAAAAAAGGGAACGGTTTGGCAGAAGTTTTAGTGGATTTGAAACTCTAACATTTCAAAAGCTTGAAGTATCTTGAAGCTAAAAATGAGCCATTGCCTTCAAGGAAAACAACCTTATTTTATATTTTCTCTGGCTGGTATTCAGAAGTAAATGCATCAGTGTTTACCTCTCTATTTGCTGTCCTCTCAACTCCCAGTAGGATGAGAAAGAGAGCCGCTTTTCTTGAGCTTCCATGATCTGAAGGTTTCTTCCTGTTTAAAGGGGGTCAATCATCCCCACTGTAGCCCACTGTTCCATGTTTACTTTGAACTGAGGACTGGATCAAAGTGAAGATGTGATGTCATCTCTTGGTTTTCTGCTTAGAAAGATGTTTTTCATGAATTGACACTTTATGATTAACTCAGTCTGGTTGTATGCATTATAACTGGATTGAACTGGACTGATTTGACCTGAATGTAAAAAGGTAAACGTGATCTACAAATTAGGAAATAACCGGATGACAATCAAATACAATTTTGTCTACACAGTCCAAATGGTGTTTATTCATAGTCATACTCAATAATTTAGAATAGTATTGAACAGTTCCTTTATTTGACAAACTCAATTAACTGACTTATATAACACATTATATTGATTAACTACACACGGAATGATGTTTTCAAGCCTTTATATCTGTTATGATGATTGACAAAAAACACTAAATATTACATCTAACAAATTAAAAAAAACATTTTTAATACAGAAGCATGGGCTTAGTCAAAAATACATTTAACAACTGATTACAGGTTGTTATTTTTTTCAAATAAAACTTTAAATCTGACAAGCAGGCAGCATCGGAATGCTTATTCTAATTTAGTTAATATAACTGTACATGAGAAAAATTCGTACATCCTATTAAATACTCAGTTCTTTATAAGAAAATGTTCATATATCAATGTTTAGTCTTTTTTTTTTTATTCCTGGAAAAGACTCTGACTTAATATGAGGAAAAAAACAATATAGCATTTTTATACAAAGCAAAAAAAATGAAACAAAAAAGTGTTTTCTGATCAAAGGGTTAGGACACCCTACCACCTAATAGATAATCTAACCCTCTTTAAATAAAATAACTTAGTAAGATGCTTCTTGTAGCCTTGTACTAGTGTCTGAGGAATGTTTACTCCACTCTTCACTGTCAACTGTGAGATGTTTGATGGGTTTCTTGCATGTACGGTCAATTGCAGTTCACCCTATAGTTCCTCAATGAGATCAAATTCTGAAATTTGACCCTGCCTTGGACTTACTATTTTTTAATTCCCTTGGTGAATTAACTGATATGTTTTAGGTCATTGTCATGTTCCAGCATCCAGTTTCTGCTTCTGCTTTTAAGTTAACAGATGGTCAGATGGTCCCACATTTCCCTTTAAGCAATCTTTGATACACAACAGTATTAATAGTGAATTGTATGATGGTGAGTTGGCCACATACTGCTGAAGCAAAGCATCCCTAATCCATGAACTTCTAGTTCTAGGTTTCACAGTAGGCATGATGTTATTTCCTGGAATGCTGTATCTGTTTTTATTCCAAACATGTCCGATGTTCCAAAGTCCAAGTACTTCAATTTTAGATTTGTCCAACAAAAAAAAATTTCATCTTGCACTCCTCAAAGAATGTTAAATCTGTGCAGTCTCTTTTTGGTCACACAGGCATACACTTCCATATCAACAGTAGCAGGAGGCTGCTGTAAGTCCAATGAAGACATTTTAGGGTTTTTGGAGACTTCTTTAAGCATCGTGCGGTCTGCTTTCAGGTTAATTTCAGGATGCAGATGGTGCCAGACTTTAGGTTCGTGGGCACTTTCATCAGTGAAGATCTGACCTGGACTGCAAACTCCACCTCAATGCTGAAGAAGGCACAGCCCCTGCTGAGGACTCTCAGAAAAAACAACCTGAGATGTGAGCTCTTGATGACCTTCTACCACTGCTCGGTGGAGTCGGTGTTGAGCCACAACATTTCGCTGTGGTTCCCCAGCTGCACTGCGGCAGAGAGGAAGCAGCTCCAGAGGGTCATAAACACTGCCCAGAGAGTGACTGGCTGCTCTCTTCCATCTCTGGAGGGGGTCTACAATACCCGGTGCCTCCTGAGAGCCCACAGCATCATAAGGGATCTCTCAAACTCTGGTCACCACTTCTTTGAACTCTTACCTTCCGGGAGGCGTCTCAGGGCAATAAAGACAAGAACAAAAAGACTGAAAAACAGCTTCTACCCAAAAGCTGTTGTTGCCCTGAACGCCACAAATTCATCCAAAACCTAAACAGTTACCATTGTCATTTTTTAGTAGTTTCTATATTATTTTTCTATATTATTCGCTTCTATCTGTATTATGTGTATGTATATGCCTGTGTTTTATGTATGTATGTATATATATATATATATATATATAATATATATAGATAATGAAGTTGACAGTAAATTTTGTCTCACTATGGTGTTCCCCTGTCATGCTAAAACGAAGTGCATTTTGATGGAGGTTTGCCCTAAATTGCAGACATAGTGATGTTCTGATCATGTAAACCGGATATGATATGCTTATAGATAATTTTAGCATTGTAAGTAGGATAAATGTGGGGTATCCTAATTTATTCCTATCTAGAAATGCATTTTTAAATAAAATTTTACAGAAAACGTATCTTCAGTTTTTATTGTTGATTTATGTTAATTGAATGTTTCTGTGTTGCTAAAATTGATGCTGAATTTCCACATGTCCGAGTATATTTGAAAAAACCCAAGCTTTCATTGGGTGTACTAATTTTTCACTTAACTATATATGCATCTATATATATGCATGGTGGGCCTTATTTCCGGTGGTGATGAGTCAGCATACAGAGAAGAAGTTCAGGGACTGGTCCCGTGGTGTTCAACCAATAATTTTCGCTGAACAGCAATAAAACCAAGGAAATGGTGATGGACTGGAGGAGGAAGCAAATAAATTACATCTGTGTGGAGAGAGTCTCCTCATTCAAGTTTGTGGTAGTCCATGTGGCTGATGATCTCACATGGAACATCCACACAACAGCGGTGGTCTGCAAAGCCCAGCAGAGGTTTCATTTCCTGAGAATGCTCCAGAAGTGTCACCTGGAGACAAACCTGTGGTGAACTTTCTACTGTACTACTGTGGAGAGTGTGCTGGCATATTGCATCTTAACATGGTACGCTGGCTGCACAGTTAAGAACAGGAAAGTCCTGCAGAGTATCAGTAATTCAGCCTGGACATCATCAGCTGCCCCCTGTCCTCCCTGAAGGACGTTGCAGAGTCTCGGGGGCTTTGCAGAGTAGAGAAGATTCTTGCTGATCCATCTCACCCTGGTCACAGCCACTTTACCCAACTGCTCTGCAGCAGGAGGTATAGAAGGTACAGGTTTCTAAAGCATCGCACAAACAGGCTCAGAAACACCTTCTACCCCCTTGGCAATCAGACTACTGAATAACACCACATGCAATACATGAGGGATGTGTGTGTCAGACTTAATATTTAGTTTTTACTGATTGTTATATTGTTATTTTTACATTATATGTTTGTGCTCTATTTGTGCTGTTTATTATCTTTTGCACAAAGGTGAGAGTTGTTTTAACTAATTTCATTGTAAACACAGGGTAAAATGACAATGAAGTAATCAATCAGTCAACCAATCTGACCAAATCTTTATGAAACAACTTGATGTGATATATTAGGTTGGTTTGACACTTTCTGACTTTCAGATACCCCACCGTTTTTCTTTCACAATACTGAGCTCCAGGCAGGTACTTTGTTTACCTTCTGAAGAAATTCTTTCAGCCTTTAATTGACCTTTTTGTTATAAAGACTCTACAGCCAAAAAACAAACAAACAAACAAAACAAACTAAATTGTACTCAGCAAGTGCAGCTGTACAGCTAAAATGTCTACCTTTCCACTCTGTGACTTTCAAGAAGATCTGTTTGCCATGAGGTTTAGGTTACACATTCACATTGCACAGAACACCATCTCTGCATAAGAATTGTGCAAAGGTGGCACCAGATGAAAGACTGAGATGTTGTCAGAATGTGTTTCTTAGATTTATTTATGTCAATACTTTCCACAAATCCCTTGACAGGCTGCCTATCTGATGAAACTATGTGTGCAAAACTGACATGTTGACATGTTGTGCTCAAAAGTTTGTGATGGAAAGCTGACATTACAGATGTTACCGTTTTTTTCTTATCACTGCACATCTAAACTAATCAGCTGCAGCATGATAACTGCTAACAGGCACATTGAATAAAATTCATCACCTCAAACAGAACATAATGGTTTAGGTGGCAACCCTAGACCCTGACATTGATGTAATTGTGAATTTGACAAATACCACCCACCCAAGCATTACTGTAAAAAGTAGACCTTCATTGAGGAGCGGCACATCTAAGCTGGAGCACCTTGCCATGGCAGGATGTCATGCCTCAACATAAGAGATGCACAATCAATCAGCCAGAGGATAAAATCTACCAATTTTTACTTGATCGGCTCCAATCAATGATTGGCAGATCAAATACTGAAATACTGGGTTGCTGGTTCGAAACCCCACTCTGTCTGTCTCAGTCGTTGTGTCCTTGGTCAAGACACTTTACCCGCCTTACCTGCTAATGGTGGTCAGAGGGCTCTGTAGCACCTGTGTATAGCAGTCTCACTTCTGTCAGTGTGCCCTGAGGCAGCTGTGGCTACATTGTTAGGCTACACACCGTGAGTGTGTGAATGTGTGTATGAATGGGATAATGGCTGATTGTAGTGTAAAGCGCTTTGGGGTCTCTGGTGACTTGTTAAGTGCGATACCCAGGCCATTTACCATTTACATGAGGATAATATTTAGGGCATTCACTTTTTATTGAATTTAAAACAATTACCACTGTCAAAGGATGTCATGCATGTTGTTTATCTTTATGTTAAGACCCTTAGGAAAAAACAAAAAACAGAATAGGTAAAATTGTACTCAGCAAGACGAATCACTCCAATGATGTGTCTGAAGGAAGGCCAAAATATCTCCACTTTCTTAGCTCTTTATGATCTATGATCTTATAATCTTTCTTTTTTATATACCTGGGTGGTTGTGTTATCGTTTCCGTCTCAACATGCGTCTAAAAATGTAAAATCAAAGGGGGTGGGACAGAAACAGAGGTGGAGGTCTCTGGAACAGCTTTACCACCTCAGTGTCTTGCCTATGGGCTGAGGTCAAGCCTCTAGGAAGTCGGTGCTGAGCCTCATTATGCCTGTCTGGTAGAAATAGCTAACTTCTGTCATGTTGTTGCTAAAGTGGTTAGGCGGGTTGCAAATTTGGTAGTGGATAGTGCTGTTAGTTTGGACAGTATGCTGTACCTTGTTGATTCTGAGAGAATACTTCAGTTTAACGAAATACTAAGTATTAAGTTATTAATGTTTACAGACCTGCTTTCAAAATTAAAGCATGACTCAATAACAGACTGTTTTCCTAATCTATCAGAAAGAAAGAAATTTCAAGAACATCATTGTTAAATTAGTACCTTTAGGCATTTCTAATGATACTTCCTGAGGACATTTAGATATATATATATATTTTTTAAATAAAGTAAATATGGCCAATATTAATCACCAAATTAGTAATCTTTTTAAGTAAGCTGTCATTCAAGGATGGTTTCTGTCCTGATTAAGTGTTCAGTTTCTATAATTGTCAAGATGTTTTATTCACAATAGTACCAGAGGAGACAGAGACTGTTAGATGCTGAGCAAAGAGATTTGCAATAATCTAACTATGAAGTCATTATAGCAGTGATAACTGAAAAGAAGTTTTCCAGATTAACAGAGTAAGCTCTGCCAGATGAATAGGACTTTGGGGTCATGGATTCCATTATGTTCTTGAGCTTCATTTACTCAGACATCCAACTTTGCAAACTGTAAAACCCTATGTTTTATTAATGCTAGATTCTTCAGAACATTCTGAATAGTCATTTTGTCCACTCCATCATGCAAATGTACAAATCATTTTTATTTTTTTTATTATTTGAAGTCATACTTTTTTTGACTGTTTGCATGATTACCTGATGATTAAAAAACAATATGGACTTACCTTTCTGCTGGACATGCCATGTATCTCATTTGGAGTTTACAGTTTTTAGTCCATTACAAAATGAATGTACATTTTGTCTGGGGCGAGTTGTAATTAAGAGCAAAGCTGTTATAAGGTTCTGTTATCATTCATTGTAGCAGTTCATGGCTTGAGTGATTATTGCACTAATCCATAGTGTAGACGTACTTCAATTCATTACTAGCCCAGCTAATGAAGAAGAAAATTAAACATTTATTATTAAAGTAGTCTTTGAAAGTTTGGAAATGCCTAATTTACTTTATGAGTTTAAAAATAGCTATGAAAAAAATGACTGAGTATACAACCAGTAGGACTGTGTGTGTGTAAAGGAGGTGTGTGTGCTAGTTTGTCAGTTGGAATTGCGAAGATGTAAGAACGATGAGAAGGGCAGTGACATCGCAGCACTCAGTGCCCAAGAACAGCGAGGGGCAGGTAGCCTCAGTTACAAGAGGGTGCAATAGCCCCAGGCAGAAATACCAGGCACCACAACCAAGCAGCTGACGCCGAGGCGGGTTGGGATTGAAGCACATGGGCAGCAGCCCCCAGGCCAGAGACCTATAGGGATAAACACAGGATAGCCTCCTACCCAACCGGAAAAAAAATATATATTTTATGAATTTTTTTTGTACTTAGACATCGACACTTATTGGGACATTTGCTAATATTTTGTGAAACAGTTCTTTGCCAATAGGTGATCACTTAGTCAGTTTAGACATTTCCCACGGTCCAAGTATGCAGAGAAAACATATGTAGATTTACATATATTTACTAGGTGTGTCAATAGGTGTGGAGGGCACTGTACAGTAAGTGGATTGATTTTGTGCAAACGCATTGTGAAGAGATGAGGATCACCAGCAACACCTGTCTCATTTTTCACCAAGTGCTTTCATAAACTTCTACCAGGTGCTTTATTGACTACTTCCTTACCTACCCTCAGTCTTCATGATTCATAAGATTATGCAAACAGCTGTCGCTGCATTTTTGACAGAACAGTAAGCACATATTCGATAATTTCTCATGATTTCGCTGACAGCAACTGGAAAATATCTGTGTGCGTTTGTAGCTTCAGATCTAAGATTATTTTGTTTGGTTGAAGCAAACATGGCTTTGTTTCTGGAGTTTGTCAAGCTGCTTTCATATCTTTCAATCATAGTTGTTAGCATGTATTGCACCTAAACCGTCAGGATGCACTGTTTATTGTCATATGAGTATGTTAATGATTAATGTTTGGATACTGTACCTTGCAAAAGTACTCATAGCCTTTTACCTTTTCCACTTTTGTCACATTACAACCACAAACTTTAATATATTTTAATGGGATTTCATATGATAGACCAACACAAAGTAATGCAAGTTTATTAGGTATTTATTCTTTACAAATAAAAATCTAAAAAGTATGGCATGCAATTGGACCGAAACCCATTTTACTCTGATACCTCCAAATAAAATTTGATGCAACCAATTATCCACAGATGTCATCCTATTATCTAAATGACTGCTTTGACAATAGACTACTAGGACATCTCTGACAATATGTATACAGTCATTACAAAACTTCATATCAGTCAAGGCATGACCATAGCCCATTAAAGTTGCTGAGTCTTTGTATCCATAATATGGATGGGTCAAAACTTCCTCCAGCTTAATGCATTATATACAGAAGTCATTGTGGTTGGTAGAGATACAGGTATTTTAAGGCCGATACCGATTATTTTGACATCAGTCTAGCTGACACCCGAAATGTGCTGGTGATTGTTTTGGGGCGATTCTTGAGACCTATACTGTATTGTTGTTTTTTTACCTCCATTTACATGATAAAAAATGACACAATGATAACAATTGTTACACAAGTCTCAATTTTAAAAAAAGAAACATTATTAACAATGTATGGCAAACAATGTAGAACATTTAAATACAGTATAAAACAATAAAAACAATGTTAACACTGAAATGTTTGTGCACTTGTAGCAGCATGAGGACTTTGTAGTGCATATTACTTTCCTCAGAAATTTGTAAATAGCAATATAACGAAAATTAACCGTAGTGTTTTTTTTTTACACTAACAATAAAAGGAAACTCTCAAAGATGGACACACAGACACACACACAGAGAGCGCTTACTGTAACAATATTTATTATTGCAATGTATTCTTCAGATCAGACCCACAATTAGGGGGCGAACAAGGGCTATGTAGTTAAGCAAGCCGGAGAAGAAGCCATTGTCTGGAGTTTGTGCATGAGTTGTTTTGAATAAATGCTGGCGCTGTTGGGCCACAGCAAAGACTGTGGACTCCTTGTTTTTATGAAGAAACCACACTTAAACATGGTAGCAGTGGCAGTGGATTCTTGCCCAATCTTTGAGTGGTTTGCTGCGGAGCCATCGGACGTCAACTGCAATACACACCAGTATTTACTTTAAAGTTTAAATAAAGTCTTGTTTGCAGTTTGTCACAGCAAACATGTAGAAGTAGGTGCTTTGTTCAGATGAGACAAATATGTAACATGCAAAACACTAAGTAGTGAAAAACTAACACTGCACATCACCTTGAACTTATCATACCCATGGTGAAACATGGAAGCGTCATCATCACAGTGGCAGTGCTTTTCCTAAGCAGGGATGGAGGATCGAGCTAAATACAAAGCAATCCTGTAAGAAAACCTGTTTGAGGCTGCAAAACATTTGAGACTGGGGCAGAAATTTACTTTCTCACAGGGCAATTACCCTCAACATACAGCAAAACCACGGTATAATAGTCTAGATCAAAGCATATCCATGTGTTAGAATGTCCTCGTCAAAGCCCCTACTGAAATTCAAAAGAAAATGTGACAAGAATTTAAAACTGATGTTCATAGATGCTTTCCATCCAATTTGACGGGCCCTGATCTTTAAAAAAAAAAAAAACTGGTAAAAAATAAAATACATTTCTACATGTACAAAGCTGGTAGTGACATACCCCAAAAAACCTGCACGTAAAATTGATTTACGATAAAAAGAGAAAAATGAAAACATTTTAAAACCATGTATTCTTTTCTATACACTTCACAATGATGCACTACTTTTGTTGAACTATCAGATTTAATACCAATAAAATGCATTAAATATACTATGCAAAAAAAGTGTTACAGCTGTTAACACTTTTGAAAAGTGTGTGATGACACAATAATTTGATGCTAAATAGTTTTTAAATGTATCCACGACACATATTGCAATAATCTATACTAATCTGCTGTGGGAAAGAAATAAAGAGAAATTAGAAAGAGCAACGTTAAATTATTAATCTAAATTTCAAGTCTGAATTCATGGAAAAGAGCAAGCACTGGAACATCCCACCAGTACTCGTGGGAGTGGGCTGTTCAGACCCCCTGGAAAGATTAAAGTCATGTGATTTATCAGCACAGATTACATATCTCATAAAACAAAGATCAGTGCATGATATGACCTCCTGATTTTAAAAAGGCCAAAACACCAATCACACATGTAACTCTAGTTGCATCCAGTCTGGGAATGTGATTTACTTCCATGATTATATTTCAGTTCAACATTTGTTCTGATCTTTAACTTCCTCCCACTCATGACTGATGGCTGGTAGTCACATCGAAGTGATTAAGTACACTGCATTTTATTTTATAGGTTTTAAAAGGAGATATTTAGGAACTCAGCTTGTCATCTGGTCCTAATCAGTGCAACTTGTGGTTTAATAAAGTACTTTGTTTATGGGAAAGTAGGCCATGAGAAGTGTGTGTGTGTGTGTGTGCATGTTTATATGACATTGTGTGGATGAATTCCTGATGGGAACCAACATTGTGCAGACATTCATCATTGTGTGGACATTTTGCCTGGTCCATACAAGAGGAAATGGGTTATGTGGGTTGATGGTTAGATTTAAGACTAAGGTATGAATTGAGTTTAGTTAAGTTCAGGGTAAGGTATATACTTGTAAGGGTTAGGTTTAGGGTTAGGGTCAGGGTTAGGCTATAGCAATGAATGGAAGTCAATGGAGGGCCCCAATAAGGATATGGAAACTATATATGTGTGTGTGTGTGTAACAAGTGTCAAACATTATGTTATTGTAAAAAAGGGTTTGTGTGGGCGGAAGAGTAGTCAGCATTTGCACAGGCAATCATTCATAATCCAAAGTTCTCATATACCTCTGCTGACTGCAGTGACCCATGGCAGTGAACGAATTCAGCACAGAGACTAGCTTCACTTTAGCAGTAAGATTAAAGCAGCTTCAAATGTTATTACTATGGTCTGACGAATAGAAAAAAAACATTCGGAGAGCTTTCTTTTCTACTCACTCAGATAACAATAATAACAATAATAATAATAGTCAGAAACATATTCTAAACTGTTTACTAGAGTTTACATAGGTGTAAAATACATTGCAAAAGTATTGGTAGCCCATCAACATTAACATTAAAATAATTTATTTTTTTTAGTCATGTCATGCCCCCTTCATGGATCAAAAGCGACCAGAGCAAGACCCAGAACAAATTTTCCTGTTACAATCACAAATTCAATGTATCTCATTGTGATTTTAATGTGATGACAAGAAGCAATGCATACATACAAAATGGAAAAAAACAATGATTTTCAAAAATTTTTTTTACAAATAGGAATATTACATGCATGTATATTTAGTCCTTATTTATATATATATTATATTTCAATGTATTGTTTAATCAATCATCCAAAAATGGAAAAAATATATATACCAAAACTGTTAAAACATGCAAATCCACCTATAATCCACCTATAAATCGAGAATTAACCAGAGAAACAGCCAAGAGGCCTGTCCTAACTCTTTAAGAGCTCCAGAGATCAACATCTCAGGTGGGAGAAGCTGTGAACAGGATAAGTATTCATTTTTCCACTTCATCAAGCGCATCTTTATGAAAGTATGTGAAGAAGTAAGCCATTTGATGAAATCCTGTTTAAAGATTGTCATAAGCCATATTGGGAATACAGTAAGCATGTGGGAAAAGAAGCTCAGGTAAGATAAGACAAAATTTGAACTTTTTATTCCAAATGCAAAACACTGTGTAGCACAAACCTAATACAGCACCAAAGCCGGCGTCCACTTAACCAGATGGGTTAAAGGGACGCTGGCACAGCTTGCAAGTTACCAGTTGGCAATTGCAAACCAAACTCATTCTAGTTATTTTCCCTTATAAATCCATTATAACCCTAACCCTAAGGCTTTAAGACACTTCAAGCTTTCTGGGCATGTTGGTTCCACCTTGAGGTGATAACGGACAGTGTGTTTTTGAAACCAGAGGCATGGTGCATATCTGCCTTCCCGGGTTCCGCCTATAGGAACAGTACGTGGTAAAGGCGACTCTTGGGCTTCGGAAGTCTTAAAGGCAGCCCAGTCTTCTATGAGGAATAGCATCACACACACCAGCACATTCAACAAGACACACGTCGGATCTGATCTCAAAAAGTTTTTTTTTAAATTAACATCCACTAGTCTACATAGGGGCTAGCGGGGCTGCAACGGGACCTAGTTCACTAGCCCACTCCACTAGCTTAGTATTCTTTACCTTGCAGATTGCTTATTTTACCAGTGGATATTATTTAAAGAAAACCCACAAATATTTTTCCGCAGTAAGGTACAACAACCAATTGAAATCCCACCTTAATTAGTATTTATTTTAAAACAACCAAAACTTGTGCAACAGACCGCCAAAACCACTTATGATTAGCAACAGTTTAAAACTATCACAAAATCACCAACCAACTGCACATAGAACCTTACCTTGGGGACTGATCACCCCGATGCGCCTCTGTTGGCGAGAGCGTCTGGTGATAAACTGGCCAAAAGGCTTGCAGAGCCAGCGAACACCCCTGATGATTTAGTCCTGAAATTCAATGTTAGCATTAGATACGAATTAGTACAGACATGGTACTGCTGTATCTGTACTAACAACTCAAATCTGAACTAGGTTACAAAACAGATCATAGCTTTTAAATAACTTTCAAAACATAACTAATTAGAGAGCGTGTACATCTAACTACCTGATTTTTCACAACAGGAATCAACTTCAAACAGAGTTCCTATAGGACTCACAACAGCATCTTGGAGGACTGTAATCAGCTCCCCAAACCTAACTTTCCATTTCCTTTAATTTAAAATTCTGTATAAATTACACCTAACCCTGAGGGCTTTCCTAAACCTAAGTACTAAATTTAACATGAATACACAAACTATATAGGCCCTGGCCAGATAACATAACACTAAACATACGAATTAGGACCCCCGGTTATAACCCATTTAAACTAAACATCTAACCCAGCAGACTTTCCTAAATCAATCAGAATCAGAATCAGAATCAGCTTTATTGCCAAGTTTGTACATACAAACAAGGAATTTGACTCCGGTACAATTTGCTCTTTGGTTTTTGTTTTGCACCACAGAATATACATATTTACAATGTACAATATACACATATATAAATAAAAAGGTGCATTTGCAACATCTGTCTGCTGTTGTTTTGTACTCTATTGAATGTTCAACAGAGAAACAGCCTGGGGGAAGAAACTGTCTCTGTGGCGGCTGGTTTTAGTGAACAGCGCTCTGTAGCGTCGGCCTGAAGGCAGAACTCTAAACAGTTTATGTGCAGGGTGTGTGGGATCTGCAGAGATTTTAGCAGCTCTTTTCCTGACCCTTGACCTGTATAAGTCCTGGATGGAGGGAAGGTCAGCCCTGATGATTCTCTCTGCAGTCCTGATTATTCGTTGCAGTCTGGGCCTGTCCTGTTTTGTGGATGAACCAAACCACACTGAGATGGATGAAGACAGGACAGACTGAATGATGGCAGTGTAGAAGATGACCAGCAGCTCCTGTGGAAGGTTGTACTTCTTGAGTTGCCTCAGGAAGTACAGTCTCTGCTGGGCCTTCTTTCGAACAGTGTCTATGTGTGAAGACCATCTCAGGTCCTCAGAGATGGTGGTTCCTAAGAACCTGAAGTGATCCACAGCCGACACGATGTTGTTGAGGATGGTGAGGGGGGTGTATGGAGGTGGTGTTTTCCGAAAGTCCACTACCATCTCCACAGTCTTGAGTGGGTTTAGTTCCAGGCAGTTCTGACTACACCAGTGTATCAGGCGATCCACCTTCTGTCTGTATGCAGACTCATCACCGTCCTGGATCAGTCCAATGACAGTGGTGTCATCTGCAAACTTAAGGAGTTTCACGGACGAGTCCGCTGAGGTGCAGTCATTTGTGTACAGGGAGAAGAGGAGTGGGGATAGAACACACCCCCGGGGGGGCACCAGTACTTATTGATCTGGTTCGGGAGAAGATGCTCCCCAGTCTCACCTGCTGCTGTTGGTCCGTCAGGAAGCTGTTGATCCACTGACAGGTGGAGGCTGGGACGTTGAGCTGGGTGAGCTTCTGGTGGAGGATGTCTGGTATGAAGGTTTTTAAACCACAATAAGATTAAACAAACAAGAGAAACCCTACCCCAACAAACATAACTCTAAACCTAAAACATCCATCCATCCATTTTCTATACCTGCCTCTTCCATATTGGGTCACGGGGGAGCTGGTGCCTATCTCCAGCAGTCTACGGGCGAGAGGCAAGGTACACCCTGGACAGGTTGCCAGTCCATCGCAGGGCAACACAGAGACACACAGGACAAACAGGGAGGGACCACTGATAAAAACTCTCACAAACCTAACCCTAACCCTAACCCTAAGGCTTAAAGCGATGTACAATCATTTTGACTTGTTTTTTAATGTCCAGATTGAAAACTTCTCTGTGTGTCAGTGAGGTTGCTTTAGCCTACCTGCTTTGCATCTCACCTGGTGTTGTCACTCAACCCAGCAGTTATCAACAATACGGGCAAGCCTTTTCTTCTGCAACCTGGGTCAAGTCCCTTCCAGTATACAGCTTCTGAGCCCCGTTGGATCCACTGCCAACTGACTGAGCCACTACTTCTGCCTCACAAAGATATATCCATCGTAAGTTTACCCGGAATTTTAATGTCAACAGTTCCAAAGCCACCAATCCTTTTGGTCTATCACTCCTTTTTACCACAGAAATACCAGCCGGTGGTCTGGTGATCACAGTTTGCTAGCCAGCCTAGCTCCGTTAGCTAACCTTCTGGTCAGTTTTGATAACATGATCGTCATTTCGGCCTACTTAACATCCTCTTGCTCATAAGGAATGAACTGCTCAAACTAAAGGAAATTACTATTCGGGTCTCCGCTGATGAAGGTCATTCACAGAACATTGTTTCCACTGTATTTTACAACTTCCGAACTCACTAACTCCACATCTATACTCGAAAGATACCTGTTATTCCATTATGTTGTACTTTAATGACAAAACACGCAATATTCACCAGGGTTTAGCTCATACACCTTCTTCTCTCTCAACATCTGTAATGTCTTCCTATTGTCAGACCTCACCGGTAAATCTAAAGCCTCTACATGCTTGGTTGATCCGATCGCTAAAGCCCTTGTTAAATCCTATCTCATCTCCTCTCTTTCATAAGTGCTATCATTCACTCCTTGCTCACTACTGGAATTGTTCCCACCCTCCTTAAGACCACATTTATCACTCCTATACTGAAAAAAAACTTAAACAGATCCCAACAACTACAATAATCTTTCCCAATTTCAATTTACCTTCTCCAAAATACTTGAAAAAACAGTTGGTAATCAATTTCATTCCCATTAAACCAACAACAACCTCTATGAACAATTCCCGTCGTTTTCCATCCCCGACATAGAACTGAAACTGCTCTCACAAAAATATGATGACAGCTGATTCCGGTTTACTTTCCATGCTCATCCTCCTTGATATGAGTGTGGCCTTTGATACGATTTCTCACACCATTCTTCTCAATAGATTATCCTGGCTTGGCATCACTCACCCCCTTGACTGGATCTCTCTCCTTTAACAGCTCCACAGTCTCCCCCTTACTTCTGGTTAAGAGTCTGGGTGTCATTCTTGATAGCTCCCTATCTTTCACCTCTCAAACATCACCCGGTCTCTATATTTTCATCAACACAACAGTAATCATCTTCTTTCTTCCCCCTTTCCTCCCCACTCTGAATTCTTATTGACTAACTTGTCACCCCCCGTATTGATTTCTTTTCTCTTTTGATCTCCCCAAAAAAATCCCTCCATAAGCTCCAAATGGTCCAGAACTGAGCTGCTTGTATCATCATCAGAACTTCTTCATTTTGCCACATCACAACAGTTCTACAGCATCTGCATTGGCTCCTGGTCAAATTCAGAATTGAAGTGAAAATCCTTCTGTTTACATTCAAGGTCAACTACAACCTTGCCCCTGCCTTACTTGATCGCCTTCATGTTGCCACCTCCTCCTGCTTCCGCAGATCCTCCTCTTCTTTTCATCTCATGTTCCCTCTGTTCGTCTCAGCACCATGAGGAGCACAGCTTTTTCCTGCTCTGCTCCCAAACTCTGGAATTCTCTCCCATCAAACATCCGCGACATTGACAGTCTCCCCCTATTCAAATCCATACTTAAAACCCACGGTACCTGGTACTATAGTTTTTGTTTTACAGTGTTATGAAAGGTGCTTGTAAATAAAATGTATTATTATTATTATTTTCATTATTATTGTTATAACCCTTAACATAGCATCCCTCTAGTGACACACAGTAATGACAGCACTGTGCTGTGGGATTGCTTCTCTTCAGCAGGGACAGGGAAGCTGGCAAGAGTTCATAGGGAGACATATGGCGCTAAATACATGCCGATGTCCTTGGAAAACATATTAGAGGTTGCAAAACACTTAAGACTGGGACTGTAGTTTACCCTGCAGCAGGGCAATATTCTGCTGAAGGGTATCCCAAAATATAGAGCAATGGATACTAATAATTTTCAAATTATTTGTGTTAGAAAGGCTCAAAGTATAGATCTAAAATTGATTAAGAATCTGTGAGAGGACTTACCAATATATGTTCACAGAAACTCTTCGTCCAGTCTGACAGATCTTGAGCTACTCTGCGAAGAAGAATAGACAAAAATATCTGAATGCTCAAAGCAGATAAAGACATACCCTGCACACTTTCTATTAGTAAAAAAAAAAAAAAATGAAGCCATTTTTCAATCTACTTTCACTTTATAATAATGCCTTTATGTTGATCTATCACATGAAAGCTCAATAAAATATATTGGAGTTTGTTGTTTTAATACGATAAAATGTTAACAAGTTTAATGCTTCAGGTCATCATTTCATTTATCAAGTCTCATTAGTCCAAAGAAACTTTCCCAAAAGTCTTCGGTATCATAAATACGTTTTTGCAAATAAAGTTTCTATTTAAATGTTTTCTTTATTCTACAGGTCTGGCTACATTGAGACCTTGATGTCACATTGAAATGGAACTTAGCTTTCTTTGGATTTTATTTTTACCCTTCATAAATGAAATCATTTGAAAACTGCAATTTGTATTTACTTCAGGTTAAATTTGAATGATATTTAAATTTGTTTGATAATCTGAAAACAGAAGAGGTCTGTAGGGAGGAAAATACTATTCACAGCAGTGTTTGTGTAAGCACTCATGTTGGAAAAAGCCTTTTTCAACATGAGTCAAAGTTTCACTCCAAGTGGGCAGGTCAAGCCCAGGTGTGTCTATTAAGTTACACTGTTGTAATTGTGCTAATGAGGTCTGGCTTTGTCCTGCTAAAATAATCCTCTGACGAGACATTTCACCTGCATGTAAGCATATCTATTCATGTAAGTATATCTTTTCAAAATACATGTATGCCCTTTATCTAATGTGCCCTCATACATATGCAAATTACCTAGGCCACGGTAACAGATGCACTATGATGTAACAAATGGCTTTTCCACCTTTTGCTAATAACAATCTGGATGATATTTCTCACATATGACAATGTGGAAGCTCATCATGACCTTATCTGACACACATAACATGTGTCCGCTGTCTTTCTTGTCTTTCGCTCCAGTCCTGAGTAATTTTAGGCTGCACTTTTGTTATTTTTTGACAACAATTTATGTAAATCTCTCCTCTGCAGCTGGTTGACCCATCTTGAGAAATGCTGGGTAGCATGTTTTATAATACTGACTTTATCAGTTTACTGTAGTTTTAACATTGGGCCTACTGCCAAAATCCATCAATATATAACAGATTATTCTTTAGGTCCTCTGGGTATTCAGTACACATCAGGACATGAGATTTCAGGTACACTGGTAGTGTAATTTTTGCCTACATTGATGAAGAAACACCACTCAGTCCACTTTATGAACATTTTCTATATGACACTGGCAGTCTTTGATCTGAAAAAAATATTATTTAAACCATGCCTGAAGAGCCATATTAATTTGGCACTTGAAAGCTTCAGGGCAATACTGTAGTCTTAGTAAATGCTGTATAAGTAGCAAAACCTCAGAAGTTGAATTTACCACCAGTCAAAGTGGAGCTTTTGATTTTGTTTTTACCCAAAGTGGAGTGAGGTTAAGCCTCCAGATCGGTTGCTCTGAACTATTGATCACAGAGACAGACAGGGTTCTCCTACGGTGCTGCCTAAAGACTCACACACCCAATAGTAGCTTCAGTAGCTGGATTGTGGTTTATAGTGAATTTATAAAGGGACTTGACACGAAGTGTGGAGCCATGAACCATTAATTTCATGGCTCCACAGAATAAAGGGGAGAGGCTACCAGTCCCGAGTGCAGAGAGCTGCAAGTGATTGGAGCTGCAGACTGGACCACTGAGCAAAGGCAGGACCCTAACTTACACCCAGTGATGTGGGTGAGCAGCAGTGACTACCATGGGAGGACATGGCTCTGCTATCTCCAGTAACTAAGGGACTGTGGGCCAAGTTTGGAGTGCTGCGATTGTTGGATAGTGTCCTTCAGCAGGCATGGACAGAACCATGCCTCAGGGGTATGCATGGCCCTGCGGGCTTAGGTCACTTTGGGGTGTCAAAGGCTCTTCAGCGCCTCCATCAAGCTTCTTTCTGGGATGAGCTTAGAAGATATGTGGAGGATTTCTGCAGGTGTTGTGACCTCTGCACAGCTTGTGAAAGACCCCTTGGACAATCAAGGGCTCAATTCCAACAGTTTCCAGCAAGTCAACCCATGCAGCATGTGGGTGGGGACATCATGGGCCCCTTTCAATTTACAGAGCATGGGAACCTCTTTATTAAAGCCGCTATGGACAATTTTGCACTGGGTTTGTAGTGTAGCATGTTCTGTAGTTAGATTGTTCCTATGGCAGTTCTGTAGTTAAGTTGTGCCTACGACAGTTTACAACACCGCAGTGTTCGAGATTGTTCTTTTTTAAAAGAGTTTTGGAAAGAGTCGATGCGTTCTGATCTGATCTGGTCTGTTTGGCGTGGCTGGAGTCATCTTGGGTGTCAGATACAATGTCTACTAAGAGAAAAAGTTACACTATGTAAAAGGGAGTAGGTATCACATTTTTAATCTTGATAGGAATGTCCAGCAAGTATTTTTGGAACAAATATCAAAAGCAAATAGCATTAGCACAAAAGGTTTTCGTATTCTACTTTCTAGGTACAGGAAAATCTGTCTACATTTGGTTTAAAGATGGGTGGGTATAAAAGGAGTGGGGATGTCTTTGCCTTTGATTTAACAAACTGGTAATGTCTATATGCTTTTTTTCACAAAAGTGTTACAGTTTAATCCTTGGTTAAATGAGATGGCATGGCATCATTAACTTTTAGCTGCACATTTTTCAACATCTGAAAGAGCTTTCAAATGCCGTCATAAATAGTATGGACATTAAATTTGTCTTTTGCTGATTCGCATGCCCAGAGATGGATAAACTGAGCCCAGCACAACAAGCTGGTGCCAGTGTGACTAAAATGGAAGACAACAATTAAATTTGAGGAGGTAAAAGTGTGGCTAAGAGAAGTAGCTTTTGATGTAAAGCGTTTTTTCTGTTGCTAGAGTGGGTGCCAAACTGCTTGGCAGAAAGGGAATAGGCTGGTTTAGAGGTAAAAAATTGGATTTAGAGAAGGTGGGGAAGGGAGAACATTGATTGCAGATGTAACTTCTACTGTGGAACCAACTGTGAGGTGGAGGTGGTTGCTGAGAACGACAAGGGAGATTGAAAGTGAAATAGGTTATCTGGCAAAGCACCCTCTCTCAACATACTGGCAATCCTGCAGCCTTAACAACATTTCAGGCAGCAAGAAGAGAGCTGAAAACTTGGTGATGTACATGAGACAGGCTAGGAGCCTGGATGCCAGGGAAGAGTGAAATTTGATTCACACGAGTGGCTGTCTGTTTGGTAAACACAAACACCTTTGGAAAAAAAGAAAAGAAATGTTAGGAGCTCTTCTTCCGTTTGTAAAATTTTAGAACATAAAAATAAATGTATATACAGAAGAATTCAGCTATCATAAATCACATTTTCCGTTCCATTAATACAGATGTTAAACTGTCATAAACTGTCATACTGAAAAGATGTCGCTATGTACTTGAATGATGATAACTCTGAAATATTATGATGATAAGTGTACTAACAGAGAGGCAAAAAATTACACATAGTCCAGAATAGTTTTGCAAGCTAGTGACAGAAATTTTTTCAAATGTGTTTTGAGAGTATTCAGTTGATAATCTCAAATGGGAAGAAGCCTCAGAAGATAAATCAAAAATTTTCCCAGTCAGAATTCATAAAAAGACAAGACCTTCTCAATTGAGCTCTTTAGAACTCATTAAATCACTTTCACCAAAATATGAAGACTTTTTGAGTGTCAGTGGCTGCTTGTTATCATATTTAGTATTCCTTTTGTTCTGTAAAACAAAGTCACATCACTGTGAAAATGCAATTTGCTGTTGCTGCAAAGAGCATGAAAAGGTTCACTCGTGTGCAACTGTTCTTGGCCAGCAACGGTATAGTAGAAACACCAGACAGTCCATTAGATGTCTTTCCATCACCTTTCATTATTTTATCTGAAATTAATTCTAGAGACCAGTTAACTAGGATACACGCATTTAGAATAAATGACTTATGGTGTACCAATGGTGCCCCAGTTTATTCTGAGAATACTGTTGGGACTGTTCTGGGCCAATACAGGGCCACCACTATGTTCTAACAGGCGTGGTAAGGTGTCTTTGTCACTTCCTGTTTTCACTGTTGCACTCGGTGGATTGTTTGGTGTGTGAAGGCTCTCTCGTTTGATCTGATTTCTCTCTACTGTGATATCTCTTACTTGTTCTAATACATAAGCACGTTAAAACACATACTTTCTGTTGTTGTATTTAACGTTTGGGGACTCTCCGTGTCTTACACGTTTTTTCTAGTAGTGGTAAGGGATCGCTAGCTTAGCATAAGCTTTAGCTCCACCATGGCTACCCATTCTGCTGTTTCTCTCTCTGAGTCTCCTCCTCTTTCCTGCTGTCTCTGTCAGATGTTCAGTTACTTCTCTGTCTCCTTTAGTGATAATGGTCCATGTAATAAATGTAGCATTTTCGTAGCTTTGGAGGCGAGGGTGTCGGAATTGGAGACCCGGCTCCAGCAGATAGCCAAGGCACCTTAGCCAGCGCGGAGCCACCGAGGGGAGCTCCCCGTAGCCCGCGCAGCCAGGGCCTCAGGCCGGCTGGGTGACGGTACGTAGAAAGGATAGTCCTAGATCCCAGCCCACAGGTCACCACCAACCCGTCTGCGGCAGATTTTCCCCGCTCAGCGACACATCCGCTGAGAAGCCAACTCTGGTAATTGGTAGCTCCATAGTCAGAATCGTGGCACTAGAGAAACCAGCGACCATAGTCAAATGTCTGCCAGGGGCCAGAACGGGCAACATCAAATCATACCTGAAACTGCTGGCTAAGGATAAGCGTAAATACAATAAGATTGTTATTCACGCTGGCGGTAATGACACCCGGTTATGTCAATCGGAGGTCACCAAAGTTAGTGTTGCTTCGGTGTGTAAGTTTGCCAAAACAATGACGGACTCATTTTCTCTGGTCCCCTCCCCGATCTGACCGGCGACGACATGTTTAGCCGCATGCTGTCATTCAATTGCTGGCTGTCTAGGTGGTGTCCAGAAAACAATGTGGGCTACATTGATAATTGGCGAAGATTTTGGGGAAAACCTGGTCTGATCCGGAGAGACGGCATCCATCCCACTGTTGTGACTATGAATTTGAAAATATTATTTAATATTTAATATTAATATTTTAATATTTTATCAAATAATATTTCGGTCTGTTAAGGGTTGTCCTATGAATACCAGCCTAGTAAGGCGGTGGTAATAGGACAAAATCAAAAGGGTGAGCCAAGCTCTGACATTATTGAACAGCAAAACTCTGCACACACACACAGAATGAATACACACAACTTCTTAAAATACAAGAATTTATTAACAAAAATAAGTCAAAACAAAGTCAAACATATTTCAATCAACAAACTCTTTACTATGCTAAAACAATCCAACTAAACTACTAAGCAGAATTAAAGAATAACGAAGACTAATTGGTTTATGTGCAATATAAACAAGTTGATTAAAGATGATTGAAAATCATGACCGAAAGAGTGATGCAACATTACCATGCAATGTTTATGTTTGAGAACCAAGGATTATCTTGAAGAATCTGGAAGTGAAGTTAAGTTAGTCTTGGAACCAACTTAGGCAATACCTTTAGGCATACCTTTAGACAACCATTCACAGTGCAAGATCAGATAAAATATTATTTTAATAAAATAAAGTTTTAAAGAATGATCTGCTGAATAAAACAGGGATGACTAATTCTCAACGGTGTCTCATTAGCTGCCTTTATTTAGTAAAATAATATTTAAAGAAATAATATTATGGAAATGGTCAAATATTTAAGGAAATATTTTGGAAAAGAGCCAAATCTTTCTGGAGAAATGGGGCTTAATGTCGTTTATTTAGTTATCAAGTTTAGTAAAATAATGTTAGGGAACTATTATTTACTGGATTGAAAACTAAACCTTTCTGGCTAAATATTCTTTAGCAGCAAGCACGTGTCCTTACCTTTTAGCAGTTAAAGCTAACAGAAGAAGCTGATAGCTTAGCACCAGAATCACACACACCCTTAAAAATACCGTCAATAAAAGGGTTAAAATGCATGAGCGGACGGCGCGTTATGATCAATCTTCTGTGTTTAAAATCACCCTTCAAGTAAAGTTTGTCTTAACTTTAAAAACACACAAACACAGAACACAAAACTGAGCACGTGTGTTGCAGATAGCCTGCTAGCACTAAGATAGCTGAGTTTCACACAAACAAAACCAACCTTCTTAAAATGAAAAACGTTTAGATTATTTCAGTCTAAATCTCTCTGCCCAAAACCTAAACTCATGAACCGTGGTGAGGAAACGTTGTCCGGAGCGACGAGGTTTGAAGAAACATACACTGTGAACAAACTGTTAGCTTCGGCTAACCTCCGTAGCTGTGGATGAAAGACGGCTCGTTCTGTCCGGCAACCAACTACACAGTTACTGTAACCACGGTGATGCGGTCTCGGTTGTCCTCCTTCCAGACTGGGAAAACCGCTCCACTCGGCTTCGTAGAGAAGGCGTCTCTGCAGGGAATTCTCTGGAACCCAGTTTGCTTCTGCAGGCCTCAGAGAGAAAGTCAAGCAATGCTTATACCTTAATTTCCCTTTTAATGAAAGAATACCGGGTAACAGTAATTCATCCGTACTTAACTCAGTGCATATGATCGATGATCGTATGACACCCTTGGATCCAGTTTGAAGAGTAGCAACCATCTTTCAGTCCGATTTATTGACTAGTCCCAGACCAATCAATAGCTATAACTCTTTTGAATATTTAATCCTTAGTTTTCCTCATCCAAATTGCAAAGCACTAAAACCACTTCTGTTTGTTGTTTTGTACTATCCACCAGGCCCTTACTCTCAATATGTAGATCAGTTTTCAGACCTTTTATCTGATTTAGTGTTAAATACAGATAAGGTTATTATAGTGGGGGATTTTAACATTCATGTTGACACTGAAAGTGATAGCCTAAATATGGCCTTTAATACTATCTTAGACTCAATTGGCTTTACTCAAAACATTAACAAACCTACCCACGTTTGTATTCATTCTCTGGACCTTGTGCTGACATATGGCATTGAGTGTACATAACACTACTTTCTCATTACCATGTCCTGTCTGACCATTTTTTAATAACCTTTGAGTTTAATTTAACCGAGTACGCCACACCTGAAAGAAAATTTCATTATAGTAGATCATTATCAGACAATGCTGTAACAACCTTTAAAGAATCTGTTCCAATTTTGATTTCCTCATTATCACAGAAAAACACAGTGGAGGGAAATAATTTTGTTTATTCCCCTTCACAAATTGATTCTCTTGTTCATAGTGTTACTTCCTCACAGCGTGGTGCATTAGACAATGCAGCCCCCTTGAAAAAGAAAGTAATTATTCATAGGATGCTAGCTCCCTGGTTTAATTCAGAGCTGCGTACTTTAAAGCACAATGTTAGAAAATTGGAGAGAAGATGGCGCTCTACACACCTAGAGGATTCCTACTTAATCTGGAAAAATAGCCTACTGTTGTATAAAAAGACACTTCGCCAAGCCAGAACAGCTTATTTCTCATCATTAATAGAAGAGAACAAGAATAATCCTAGGTTTCTCTTTAGTACAGTTGCTAAACTTACACAGAGTCATAGCTCTGTTGAGCCATCCATTCCCTTAGTTCTCAGCAGTCATGACTTTATGGGATTCTTCCTAAATTCAATTCAATTCAATTCAGTTTATTTATATAGCGCCAATTCACAACACATGTCGTCTCAAGGCACTTCACAAAAGTCAGGTACATACATTACAATTAATCCGAATCATTGAACAGTGCAGTCAGATTCTGTTATTTATTAAAATTGGATAAACAGTTTGTCTATCTAAGGAAACCCAGCAGATTGCATCCAGTCAGTGACTTGCAGCATTCACTCCTCCCAGATGAGCATGTAGAGACAGTGGACAGTCACTGGCGTTGACTTTGCAGCAATCCCTCATACTGAGCATGCATGTAGCAACAGTGGAGAGGAAAAACTCCCTTTTAACAGGAAGAAACCTCCAGCAGAACCAGGCTCAGTGTGAGCGGCCATCTGCCATGACCGACTGGGGGTTAGGTCTAAATAAAATAGATTCTATTTAAAATAAAATCTTTGACATACTCCCGAAGATGATTATTTCATCCACAGCAAGTGAGACAACATTGGAAGTAACTGTAGAACCTGATCTGTGTTTGGACTGCTTTGATCCTGTGGAGCTTCCTGAGTTATCAGAAATACTAGCTTCATCTAAACCTTCAACTTGTATGTTAGACCCAATCCCAACCAAATTATCAAATTTAAGGAAGTGTTCCCTCTGATTACCAGCCCCATTTGAGATATGATTAATTTATCCTTAGTAAATGGATATGTACCACAAGCTTTTAAGGTAGCTGTAATTAAACCTTTGCTTAAGAAACCTTCGCTTGATCGAGATGACTTGAAAAATTACAGACCTATATCCAATCTTTCATTCTTATCTAAAATGCTTGAGAAAATAGATGCTAATCAAATGTGTGAGCATTTACACAGCAATGACCTGTTTGAAGAGTTTCAGTCAGGCTTCAGAGCTCATCATAGCACTGAAATAGCTCTGCTGAAAGTCACTAATGATATTCTTCTAGCCTCAGATAATGTGTCCGTACTTGTCCTGATGGATCTCAGTGCTGCATTTGATACAGTCAATCACAATATTCTCTTAGAAAGGCTGGAATATGCTGTAGGGGTCAGGGGAACAGCACTAGGCTGTTTAAATCTTATTTGTCTGAACAGATTCCAGTTTGTTCATGTAAATGATAAATCATCTTTAAACTCCAGGGTTAATTGTGGAGTACCACATGTCATTTAAATCCCATATTAAACAGGTTTCTAGGATTTCCTTCTTTCATCTCCGGAACATTGCCAAAATTAGAAATATCCTTTCCAGGAGTGACGCTGAAAAACTAGTCCATGCATTTGTTACTTCAAGGCTCCTCTCCTGTGGAACCAGCTCACAGTTTTAGTCTGTGAGGCAGACACCCTGTCTACTTTTAAGGCTAGGCTTAAAACTTTCATTTTTGATAAAGCTTATAGTTAGAGTGGCTTAGGTTATCCTGAGCTATCTCTGTAGTTATGCTGCTATAGGATTAGGCTGCTGGAGGACATAATGACCACTTTCACCCTCTTCGCTACATTCTCACACCACTCTCCAATTTTGCATTATTTGCTGTTATTTCAGCTTCTAACTTTATGTTCTCTCTCTTTTCTCTTCCTAGAAGTTACATCTGGCCTGACTCTGTGTCTACCTGACACCTTTCTGGAGAGGGGCATCGTCCAAGTTTCTGCTGGCAACAACTTAATGCTCACCCTCTACCGATGATCCACATGGCCCTGTCTTTCAGTGTTTAACCCTTTCTCTCTCCTAGACATGGCAATTGACTGAGCTTTTACTGTGACTAACTCTATGTGCTCTCTTTCAGACTCTAACCTTGAAAACTGGCTCAGAGTTTATCTGTTTTTTTCTTTCTAGGTGAAACGACTAAAGGAGCTGCATCCATTAACATGTACTTTTCCTTCCCATAGAAAGTACTCCTGGATCAGTGCTTCTTTGTTTTCTTTGTGTCTCTGCTCTGTTCTCTCAAACCCCCAGACGGTCGTGGCAGATTGCCGCTCACACTGAGCCTGGTTCTGTTGGAGGTTTCTTCCTGTTAAAAGGGAGTTTTTCCTCTCCACTGTCGCTACATTCATGCTCAGTATGAGGGATTGCTGCCAAGTCGACCTCAGTGACTGTCCACTGTCGCTACATGCTCATCCGGGAGGAGGGAATGCTGCAAGTCACTGACTGGATTCAATCTGCTGGGTTTCCTTAGACAGAAAAACTTTTTATCCAATTTGAATAAATAACTGAATCTGACTGCACTGTTCAATGATTAGGATTAATTGGAATGTATGTACCTGACTTTTGTGAAGTGCCTTGAGACGACATGTGTTGTGAATTGGCGCTATATAAATAAACTGAATAAACTGATTTATTTCCCTCTCTCCCTCCTCAATCAAAAGGGTTGTGGTTCATGTGGAGGCTAACAACACCACCCATAAACAGTGAGAATGCTTGAAAAGCAATTTTAAGGTCCTCTATGTTGTTTTTAGAAGTTTTGGAAAATCTCTTTTGATTTCAGCTAATCGGGTAATGTTCAGTATGTTGTCCAGTCCTCTTGCTCAAAGAACAGAAATAACTGTTTACATCCTGTGTGCATCATCAGGTGACTCCCCTTCATTTTTCTAAATCTCCCTCCAGAACTATTAGTTCTCCTTATCCTCACCCTATTTAGCCTCTTGTAACTCTGAGACCTTCACATCCTCACACAATTTTTACAAGTTGCTGCATACAAGGGAAGGAACCTTGATCTAATGCAGAGTTTGCTTCCTCTTCCTGACTCACCATCTGCCATTGCTGCCCTGGAGTCATTCTCAATTAGTCATGACGGTTAACACCTGTTATGTCGCAAACAAGACTTTTATCCTTTGACATTTTGATTTTTAAAAATTAGAGACATAGCAACGTGAGAATGATCACTCTAACTTTTTGTTGCTATGTCCCAGAGATTGCTCATTCTTATGTGCCCTATGAAAAAATGGGTATTGAATGTGGAACTGCTGTGATTTTGAGAAAACACTTTTTGTGTTTATTTCTATAAGCTCATATAAATCTTTTGAGTTAGTTATGGTTACAACAGGATTTGTCAATCCTGTTTATTTTGTTTAAATTTATTGTTCTCCTGGTTCCTTAACATATTTTATTCCAGATCTCCAAGACAATCTGTCTTTTCTATTAGGCAAGGCAAGGCAAGTTTATTTATATAGCACATTTCAGTAGCAAGATAAGTCAAAGTGCTGTACATAAAAAAAGAGGAAGAGACATAATAGGAAAGGTAGATTACAGTGGCATAAAGGTAGTTCAATAATTAACAAACACAAATAACTAAAGAGAATAATAAAAAAAAAAATAAAAGTGGTTGATACAAGTCAGTGTATCAACCACTGACAAAAAGTCTGTAATGTATTTTGGTGCTAAGCCATTCAGTGATTTATAGACTAACAGAAGTATTTTAAAGTCTATTCTTTGAGATACGGGGAGCCAGTGTAAGGACTTTAGGACCGGGGTGATGTGCTCCATTTTCTTAGTTTTAGTGAGGACAGGGGCAGCAGCATTCTGGATCAACTGCAGCTGTCTGATCCACTTTTTAGGCAGACCTGTGAAGACACCGTTGCAGTAACCAATTATATTAAAGATGAAGGCATTAATTGGTTTTTCAAGGTCCTGCTAAGACATTAGTACTTTAATCCTGGAAATGTTCTTTAGGTGAAAGAAGACCGAACTTGTTACTGTCTTTATGTGCTTCTAAAGGTTCAGGTCTGGGTCCATCACTACAACCAGATTTCAAGCCTGATTGGTGGTTTCTAGTTGTATAAACTGAAGCTGTTTGCTAACTTTTAAACGCTCTTCTTTTGGTCCAAAAAAATATTACTTCAGTTTTGTTTTGATTCAGCTGAAGAAGATTTTGGCACATTCATGCATTGATTTCCTCTAAGCATTTACCAAGTGCTTGATTAGTTTCATAGTCACCCGGTGACATCATGATATATAGCCTTGTGATGTCTGCATAGCTATGATAACTTATATTGCTGTTTATTATAATCTGAGTTAGGGGGAGCATGTAAAAATTGAATAGGTGGGTCCCTAAGATGGACCCCTGGGGAACGCCACATTTGATTTTTGTGGTCTCTCATGCAAAGTTACCTATAGTGACACAAAGAGTACCTGTCCTTCAAGTGGGATTTAAACCAAGCGAGAGCTGTTCCACTCTGAAGTGGAACAGCACTTGTTTAGGCAAGACGTTTGTAGTTCAGGATTTTACATGTATTGTTTCATTTACAGAAACATTACATAAGAAATAAAATAAAGGATTTATGTTTGCTTGAACGGCATACATTATCATTTCCACATTTGCTTTTCACTTGCTTTTTGGCTTGTAGCTCACAATAATTTTATTCAGCATCAGCCTCTATTATCAAAGCCTGACACATTGGACGGCCAGGATTAAAGTAATGATAAACAAGTCTCCAGCTTCAATTTAGCCTTTTTTAGCTGAACATATTTACTGGTTAAATATAGCAATTTAACCAAGAAGCACTGAGAACGTAGCAGTCCGTACAAATATTACGTGAAAGCAATTGCTATTTGAGCGAACAAACTGACACCCTACCCAGATCCGTGGGGAGCCCATGATACCTTAATTTACCACTATGGGAAATGACATCTTTCACTTCTGGTTCTGACCAGCGCTATCTCTCTGATACACATGGGCAATAACCAGCCTACTTTATACTAACAAGGCATGCAGGGATTGTGGAACTCTTAAGTTTTAAGACCTAATCAGATCATGTTTTCATCGAAATGTTTTATCTGCACTACAGTTAGAAACTATGTAAGTCTGTCCACAGTTCAGTTTTCTGCAAACATGTTTGGTTCCACAAACGCATGCCATAATAATGCTGCCCATGTGGTGGATGGTAAAGAAGTTAAAATACTGATGTAAAAACTAGTATCAACACAAAGAAAAGTCACATCTTCAGCTTATTATTGTGGGCTAACATGTGGGAAAATCGTTAAAACAGTTACTAATTTAATTTAAGAAAGCAAATGTTGATTTCAGCAGACCTTTTTGAACTGACAGTGTACACGTAAAAGTAGAAGTAAAAAAAGTACAGCGAAAGAACAACTCTTTTTTTCAACTAAAAAATGTTATACTCACAAACAACATCTGTAGTCACCGTAATGGTTTGACTGACTCACTAGAGCCTCCTGTCAGCAATGGCAAGAACTGTGATGTATCCTCATCCCTCACCAGTGTGTTGTTCCCCTTCACAAATCAAAATTCCAATTGTTTCTTAACCCAGGGGCAAATAGTGTTTCAAATAGAGAGACTGATTTTAGTTAGTGAGGAGAAATCTGTGTTTTTAACTTGGGTATTTTCACAAAGTGCCCTTTGTTTCCAGCATACAGGATAATTAGTAAAATAAAAGTGCTCACTCCAACCTTTTTCATTGTTGTCAATAAGCAGCACCCATCCAGTGCAAAGACCCAAACAAAAGAGCAGAAAAGTGTGTTTTAAAATTAAAGATTTGTTTTGAAAAACAATGGAAAGGCAAGATTTTTAGGTTTTGTGACTCTAAAATATATCCAGCTTTTAAAAAAACAAAATTTCAGAAAAAATTTATTTAAACTGCTTAAAATCGCATGCTTTTTTAAAATAATGTATGACAACTAAAGGGTGTTTCAGTATGCAGCCCAAGTGCTTGTCAGTTTTGTTCCAGCACGCGAATCAAAACAGTGTTTCAAACTTTTTTTTTAACATATTCTAAAACCACTAAAAACATGACCTATTTCCCTTTACCAAATTTTCTGACCAGTTGGCTGAAAAACATGTATTTTACTATGTATAGAAGCTTCCTGACGCAAAGCTGTGTTTTTCTCCATTTGTCATCATTCTTGGGCAGTTTTATTTCAGACAGCTCAGAAAGTGTGTCTGAGGAGAACAATCTTCCGTCTGCTCCCAAATACCTGTCTCAGTTCCATTCCCAGGGCAGTTTTGTGTCTTACCCAATTTAGAAACAGGGATTTGAGTGCAACTGAAACACACAAAATGTCCATCTGGTGATTGGATGTTGTCATTTTCAGTGTCTACTCCATCCAGAGGTGAAGTAGTATTTAGTGGGTCAATCTAATTCCAGACTTTCTTTTGTGTTCTTCTCCTAAGCCTTGGTTGCTCAGTGAATGTTAATACCCGTATGAGTGCATATGCCTGATGGTTGTGAATCACTATCATAACTCTTAACAAACTGACTGACTTTTTTTTTCCAAAACATGTTCACACTTAAATGTTCAATTACCATATATACTTTCAGCTTTATAAATCGAGCCAAATAGGCAAGTATATCTTCTTCTTTTTTGTAGAGACCCACTAATGAAAAGAAGGTCTTCACTATGGTTTTTTGTTAGATTGCTAACCTTGTGAATTCATTCAGTAGTATTTAAGTGGAAAAATAAGAACGCCGTCACATCTTTAAATAAAAGTATATCAGTGCCTTTCCATTGTCATTTTAGTATGAGAAAAAATAGACTGAACTTTGTTTTAAATAACTAAGGATTTAAACAAATGAAACAATACAAGGATGAGATTTTACAAGACTCTTTTTTATTGTATGGTGTTACTATGGTTGTAAACTATCCCATATTAAAATGCCACAATATTTCTGTCAAAGTGAACTCTGTTTATAGAAGTGCTGTCCAGTTGCTGTTAGCTTATGACTTTGTGCGCTGAAGTGAGTTATTCTAAGATCCTGGTATGTAAGTGTTTGCTTTCAACTTGACACCTTGTATATATGTTTGAGACTCTTGTTTTGAAATTAGGGACAAAGTCTTTCAGTTGCAGTATTCTGATGACAGATTTAGATAATAAAGACTTTTTCAAGGGCTGGCTGACAACACGTTGTTACAAATGCATTGAAAGGAGCATCAATAACTTTTATTTATTTATTTGACAGTATTATGGGTAAGAAAAATAGACAGCGACGGAATAGACAAGAATCACTTGTAGACAAGTGAGAATACCAATAGTGACTAACCATTAACAACAATGATACTAGATATTTGTTTTGTGAAACCTCTACTCTGTTAGTAAAAAAAAAGAAAAAAAGAAAGTGCTGTCTTCCAGTCTAAAAGGGCTAGTGTCCTGAATATCAGAAATTGGGATGCAAGTCAGATGCAAGTCTGTGATTTTGACTCAAATTGCACATAAGTTGCAACCAGATACAGACTCATGCTACAAAGTTTGAGTTCTGGGACATGATTCTTTTATTCAGTATTTATATATTGTTGTAAAGAGATGAATGTAATGTTGCCCCCTCTAAATTACATTACTATCTGTAAATGACAGGTTGTTGTGGTAACACAGCACATGTGGGCTCTCTATAAACTTTCTCGACAATACGAGCCAGTTTATTTAGTGCTACCTTCAAGCAGGCATTTAGAGTATGTAGGTCATAGATGCCAGCTTTGACTGAGAGAAATACTTATGTACTGCTGTTTTACTAAAGAAGTGAACAATTTGCATGGAGATTAAAAGGTATTGACTATGTCATTACAAAGACACTTACTGTTCTTCAGAATAAAAACATATCCTGTTTGATTCATTTGGAAAAGTGCCAACCCTTTTCTACTAGTTTTCTTTGACCTTAAAATGTTTTTATTGGGGTTAATATGATACCTTATTATTTTTTAAATGAAAACAGTAGTTAATGTCAGTTTCCTTTACATGCTGAATTAAACGTTCTGAAAAACAGCCACATACTAAACATTCATTCTTAGGCTTAAGGATTATTTTTAACATTAGACTTTGATTTTCATTTTAAAGGGAACCAACAAACCTGTAACTTCTGAGTTTGCTACTTTGCACAAACATAAATCAAAGAAATACTATGGAGCTAATTTGGGGCTATAAAGTTTGTTCAAACAAAAAAAAATTGAACCTGAAAAATAAAAGTTTGTTCAAAAGAAAAACATTTGAACCTGAAATATTATTTTGAACCTGCCCCAAGAAAATGTGAAAACTGGAAAAAAAGTTCAAAACTACTTTTCAGATTTAAGTTTTTTTTTCGAACTTGCAGATTTTTTTTCGGCTTCAAACTTTTGGCCCTGTTTTGGCGTGGGGGGCGGGGCCTCAGATCATGGGGGTGCGGAATCATGACTGACAGCTCAACACAGCGGCTGAACAACATATTCCCAGCTGTTGCATTCAGGGACCGTGGTAACTGGGATTATCTGTAATACATCATCGATAGTCTATATATACTGTATGTGATTGGTTTTGAAAGATAACATGCTTCACCGATAGAGGCAGCTTACGAGAATACACGGCGTGCATCTCAGAGGAGAAAATATGATCTTGACAGATTTGCACAGCATTTTAAGTCCGTGTTGGAGATTTCCCATGCTCTCAACATAAAGCAAAAGAACCGCCAGACTAAGCGGCGGTATGAAACCAGATGCAAAACGAGCCGGTATTTTCCGAATATCCTTGCATAATTAAGCCTGACTTGTTTTCACATGGAGGGACTCGGGTTTTTCGGTTTCTGGTGCATTTTGATTTTTTGGTCTTCTTTTGTAAAGTGACTCGCAGCCAGGGGCAAACTGGCATACAGGCAACCCGGGGGAAATCCCCCGGTGGCCCCCATTATATAAAATATATATTTAATAATATTTTATATATATATATATATATACATATATATATATATATTATAATATAAAATTATTATATTATTATATATATATGTATAGCAGAGACGATTGCTCTAAGACTGCAAGGGGAAGCTCAGCTTCCCCTAAAACGTCAAAAAATAAGTGATCAAATATATATACTGTTGTGTGTACATGTCACTGACTAAATATGCGCTACAACGCGCTCAACTTTTGTTCAGAATCAGCTTCTTATCACTGGTAACGACGCGGCTTTCCTCTCACTCATTCCTGCAGCTTCACAGTGCTTTAAACAGTGAGTTCAATAGCGAAGCAAAAATCCTGGGCTGCTGCTGTCTTCTCAAGACATTTCAAATCATTGCATTTCACAGCCTGACTCCAGGCTGTTGGAGTCTCCTTTCGCTCCGATTGTTTTTTTTAACTTATTCTGAATCTCTTCTCTCCAGTGCCTTCCTCCTTGCCTTCATGGCTTACTTAGACTAAGTAATTTACTACTCCTTCTAATTATTTCATGCCAGCTAGAGATTCAGCTTTCAGACCTCAAGTTCTATTCAGTCCATTTCAAACTTGTCTTCAATCATATTTAAGGTTAAAGGTATATGTTTCATTTTCATAGCTCGCCTCAATGGCTGTTTTTCTCCTTCCCAAGCCATGTTCTCTTTTATTCTCTAATGTCACATATCAGCTCACCTTTCATACCTCTCTCCTTACTACAGGAGGAGTTCCCATGATCGCCTCCTGGTTCTCAATTTGTGAGCCAAATTTAGTTCTATGCAACTTTTTCCCTAGTCAGTTCTCAGGTCACTCTTTCAGAATCGGGGCAGCCACTTCAACAGCTGCCCAAGGAGTTTCCACAGCTTCCATACAATAACTCAGCCGCTGGTCGACTTCAGCATTCTTTGCATATGTCCGCCTAACTTCCATTCTGTGCTCTGCTCATCGATCTATCAGCTCTTAGTAGAGCTTTTGCATTAACAGGTGACGGTTGGCCTTTTTAGTTTTAATTTAGTCTTGCTTCCTCTACTTGATCGTCAGGCACGACCAAGTCCTTCTCTCTGCCCGCATAGTCAGGTTTACCAGGTTTCCATCCTTCTGCTTGTCAGCTATCACTTATTTTCTTCCTTTGCCTGTTGGGCTCACCCACATTCGCATCCGCCAGGCCTAGTCAGGTTTATCATGTCCCATCCACACCTCATCAGGCACGTTCCAGCCTTAGCAATTTATTTAATTCCCTCTCCAGCCAGTCTGCTTCATCTTTCTCCTTTACTTGTTAGGCTCAGCTTAGCTCTTACACAATAATTTGTTATGTTTCCTTTCCCTTGACTTTGGCCAGATTCATGTCCTTCCCCTTCTTCGCCTGTCAGGCTCTTATCATCCTTTCCTCCCCACCCTCGTCCTCCATCCATATCACTTTTGCTCAGTCTTGGCCTCGGTTTTGGAGGGTGAAATATCTAATCCTATCTCAAGGATGCTCAAGCCCCCTACGGGTTTCAGGTTTAGTGTTTTTTACTTCCTTTATTAACTTTTGTTCAATCTAAATATTTAGTCTTCTCAGACTTTAGTTCTACCCTGATATTTCAAACCTCATCAACCTCATTTTCATTATTCTGTTTCTCAAGGTCTTCTCGACAGCATCTTCAGCTTCATTCATACATTCTCTTTCCTCCTCGTCATCATTTCATTCTCCTCCCTTCAGATTCAACCTCCATCGATGGTTATTTTCAACTTCATGCAGCTCGCTCATCATTCGCACGTTTGTCAAATGCTCACGCACCACTGCAAGCTTTCGAAAGCTCACACCACTCGCAAGCCTATACAGGCTCACTCATCCGCATCCAATCATCATTTTCACGCCTTTCACGGCGCTCATCATACATGCCTACGTGGCTTATTTTCCATTCTTATGCCTACGCAGGCTCACTCATTCGCATCCATTCATCATGTTCATGCCTTCGCGGCGCTTTACATATTATTGCTCTCACAGCTCATTTGCCTTTCTCAGGCCTACGCTGGCCCTCCTACTCGCATCATGCTCGTCATCATGCTTTCATGTCGCATTCATTCATCTCCCTTCATTCTTACTTTGTCTAACTCATTTCTCTTGCTCATGATTCTATATCTACCTCCTAGCCCGGCACTTCCGGCATTAATTCTTTCCACTCCCGCTGTCACTCATTACCGTTCAATCACTTTTCAGCCTCGGTTTGGCCTCGGCCTTTTGGGGAAAGACAATTCTAATTTTAAATCTAACACGTTCATTCAAGTTCATGTCATTCTCAGCATTCATGTCTTCCTCTGGGGTCTGAGCGCCAAACTGATAAACATCCATTGTGTAACTTCTCTAATTGCATTTCCTGTTTCTTATTGTGAGTCTCTACAGGATTGAAATTGAGTGATAACGAAAATTCAATCTGGGAGACTCACCCACTCCTCCAGCTTCATCCAATGGCTCCTCCGTGTGTCTCCACTCCAACCAATAAGCATCAAGTCTGCAGTAATCCTCAGCCAATGATCCTTCAAGGCTCCACATTTAAAGTCTACCATTCATGGATCTCCCAGCTGTCAGCCGAACTTCGACCCTCCTCCACCCCATCGCCTCCATCGGATTCTCAGCTTCTCCTGTTCTCTTATCATCAGGCCTCCTCTCCATCACCAGTATCGGATCCCAGGGGGTAGACAATTCTAATTCTAACTCTAAGACGTTCAACCAAGTTCATGTCATTCTCAGCATTCATGTTTTCCTCTGGGGTCTGAGCGCCAAACTAATAAACATCCATTGTGTAACTTCTCTAATTGCATTTCCTGTTTCTTATTGTGAGTCTCTACAGGATTGAAATTGAGTGATAACGAAAATTCAATCTGGGAGACTCACCCACTCCTCATGCTTCATCCAGTGGGTCCTCCGTGTGTCTCCACTCCAACCAATAAGCATCAAGTCTGCAGTAATCCTCAGCCAATGATCCTTCAAGGCTCCGCATTTAAAGTCTACCATTCATGGATCTCCCAGCCGTCAGCCGAACTTCGACCCTCCTCCACCCCATCGCCTCCATCGGATTCTCAGCTTCTCCAGTTCTCTTATCATCAGGCCTCCTCTCCATCACCAGTATCGGATCCCAGGGGGTAGACAATTCTAATTCTAACTCTAAGACGTTCAACCAAGTTCATGTCATTCTCAGCATTCATGTCTTCCTCTGGGGTCTGAGTGCCAAAACTAATAAACATCCGTGGTGTAACTTCTTAAATTGCATTTCGTGTTTCTTATTGTGAGTCTCTACAGGATTGAAATCCTTGTGGACTGTTTAAAATGTAACCAATTATTAATATTAACACGTGCCCTTTTAATACAGAAACAAATCCAAATAGTGAAAAAGTGATCTTCTTTTAGTATTGTTTTTCTGTTAAGAACAGGAATATTTCAGTAGATGTTACAGATAAATGGTGTGAGTAAAAGTGACACTGGGGGATAATAGCTGAGAAAAAGACAGGCAAGTGGATGCATACGAGTATTTCAATATGGCAGGAGGCTGCCTATGTGTGTATATGTGTTCCTCTAACCCCCAGTCGGTCGTGGCAGATGGCCGCTCACACTGAGCCTGGTTCTGCTAAAGGATTCTTCCTGTTAAAAGGGAGTTTTTCCTCTCCACTGTTGCTACATGCATGCTCAGTATGAGGGATTGCTGCAAAGTCTTTTATCTTTTTATCCAATTTGAATAAATAACTAACTGACTGCACTGTTCAATGGTTAGGACTAATTGGAATGTATGTACCTGACTTTTGTGAAGTGCCTTGAGACGACGTGTTGTGAATTGACGCTATATAAATAAACAAAAGTGAATATGTACTGCTCATTTGGAGAAAGAAAAAGAAAAATGCTAATTATGAATAAGACTTTGCTTGTGTGGAGGTAAGAACTTTCAAAATGTCCTGGTTTTCTGGCTCTTAAATATATTTGCTCTTTTTGGCATCAACTTGATTTCCGTAGTACACAAGAAGTTAATATTTATTTAAAGAAATCATTCTTGCTGTTTTTCATTCTCCGTTCCTAATTTTTCATTGTCATTTTTATAATTTTAATAATATTGAAAATACTGTGGAAGCATCCAGTCAAAATGCTGCAATGCAAACTTCCGAGCCTCAAGTCATCGGAAAGATTAGTTTTACATCACAGTCTCTCAGGTTTTCTGACAGTGAACCAGACAGTGAATTGAGGTTTTGGCAATTGAGATTGCAAACTTCGTTTTTTTTAATTTCTGGTTCTGTTGTTTAGAGTAAATAAAAAAGATAATTTACTGTTTAAGAGAAAGCCTTTTTTTTTTTTTAATGCAACTCTGGCAGTAGACCTGAGGCTTCAATATCACAATTATTTATTCTCAACTTGCAACCACTTAGAAGAGGTTACATTCTGCATATATATCAGACATTAGTTTAAGGTATAGTGCCGCAGCTTTTGTTCTTCTATATTGCTATGCTATGTTTAGGATATATACATTTACCCGAGCAATAAGATAAAAAAAAAAGTATTAAGTGGTAATGTCTCTTATTTGCTAGAGATCTGTTTTACATAGCTTCTTCCAAAGCAAAGAGGCATACAGTAAAAGTGTTTTGCTGAATTTCCACTTTAGTCCACCCTATTTGACATGGCAAATGCAAGACAAAATACCAAATGTAATAGACAGAAGATAAGATGGGTGATTACCATAGGACAAACGGGTAAGCAGGTGGCATGTAAAAACAAAAGCAAATAACAATAAGAGGAAACAAATCTAATGAGCTAACATGATGCAGCTGGGCATGCTTGGACAGCAAGCTGCAGGTGTAATGAGGTGATATTCATCAGTCGAAATGACTCATACAGTCATTTGTAATGATAAATCGAGTTTATTTTGTTTCGAGTGCAGATGTAGAAGTCTCTTAATGTAATAGAAGAGTGTATGTTAAGGGCTTTCTTTGAGTTTGGGTCTCTTTTTAATTTAATCAGTTTCAATATAAATTTGCTCCAAATACTATCTGCTGTAATATTTGTTGTTCATTTTAGGACAGTCTTGCTTCTGATAGTAAATACATGTCTTTTTTGGAATAACCGAAAGCTTATGTTTTATGATTCTAAATTCTATTTGTAAACACATTACCCATCATACATTTGCATTGGTATGTATGTTTTGTTTCAACGTTAATATGAAACACATTTCAACTGTGTGTCCACTCTTAGACCCAGATAAATGAGAAAAAGGCTTAAGCATTTTCCCAATAAACCACCTCATCAAGAAAAAATTTGTTAAACTTGTTAATTATTCAAATCATGGCTAGACATGATTGCAAGCCCCTGTTTTGGGAATTCAGCTAGCCTATAAATCACTAAATAAAACAGCAAAGTACCAAAGGTAGGCTGCTAAATACAAAATAGTGTCCATACAAATGGACAGTTTTTACAAGAAAAAATTTTAATTGAAAAAGTATCAAACAATCAAAAAGTTGTTTACTTAAAAAATCTTACCACTTAATGAACTGTGTTTTAAAGGTAACAAAGTCTGTGATCAGTTCTTAAAACCACATTTAAAACCTGACTGATCTCTGTATTCAAGCAGAATTTAAGTATAAAGGAAGCCATGCATCACATTTGGCTCCATCTTTATCATTTCCTCTGTTTCCTCCGTTTCTTCTGTGTCTGATCTCTCCCATTTAGGGTTTAAGTAAGAACCCATGATGTCATGGTGGTATAACACCAGAATTTCTCTGGTGTACCTCAGTCAATCTTTTTATCTGGCAACAGGGATTAAACTAGGGTGTTTCCCCTTACAGAGCATTACACACAGTCAGTAACCAAAAATGCAGTCTGGTAATACTGTGGGTTGACATTATAAGGGAGTTTCCTTAAAGCAGATAATTATTCATGTAATTTACTACTGGTGTGAGCAAACATGGTGAGATAAATTTAAAAAATAAGAAGGAAACTGATGGAACTTAAAGGTCTGGCTCGTATTTTTTTTCCTCTCTTTTCCGCAAAATATTTATCATCTATCAACACTATAAAAACCATCTGCAGCCACTGTGGCTCTCATTATAAATTAATGATGCATTAAAAACCCATGCTCAGGGGGATTTATGTCATCCAACTGTATTGCGTATAGAGAACATATGGAGGTTAGAGGGTTCATTTAGGTCTATGCTTAGACTTTAGTACAAGGGTTTGTTCATGGTATTAATAGACTAAATGATCAAACTGAGACACAAAATAAAAATAAAAGCCTGTTAGTTATGAATAAAACATCTAATTAAAATCGTAACTGCTAAAATTGGGCTGCACGGTGGTGCAGTTGGTAGCACTGTTGCCTTGCAGCAAGAAGGTCCTGGGTTCGATTCCACAGGCCAAAGACATTCCTGTTAGGTTAATTGGTATCTCTAAATTGCCCTAAGGTGTATGAATGAGTGTGTGCATGGTTGTTTGTGTGTTGCCCTGCAATGGACTGACGACCTGTCGAGGGTGTACCCCGCCTCTCGCCCATAGACTGCTGGAGATAGGCACCAGCTCCCCTGTGACCCACTATGGAATAAGCGGTAGAAAATGACTGACTTACTGATGTCTGGCTAAAATTAATATTTGAGGTCACCTTACATCGCAAGCAAAACCTAAGACAAAGGGTGAAATTCAAGCACAAGCGTGAATAAAATGACTTCAGTTAATTGAATTTGTTATGCAGTTATTACTGTGGGAGATGCATCTAGAGTTTTGTAGCTCTATGACATCACAGGGATTCCTTTTGTTCGTTGTTTAGTTCAATCTTTTTTGTTCCTCCCATGGCTGGGCCCAATACAACACATGATGTGTTTCTTTGAGATGCTATGATTTTCTTAGTGTATCACCTAAATTAATGAGAAAAAAAGCACTTTTCCTGGCAGTGCTTTGGTTGTAAGTCTTGCAAACAGGGTCGATTTTACTATAATAACCTCAATTAATTATACATGGTGATTTCATAAGTCATAACAATTGTGTGTGGCTAAGTATAATAAAGCACTGTAAACTGTGGATAGAAGAAGATTATTTAGTCAAATAAATATTTAATACTGAAGAGACAATAAATGCCGGCCACAATTACAACACCAGAGGACATCTCTGATTTCGATTGGTAAGTAAAGATTTTTGGTTAAGAAGTTAATTTTCCTCAAATAATGATTTTAAATCATAATTCTTGATAAATATTAATTAGTCAATAATCATAATTCTTACATAATTCTTACTTATATTTAATCAAGTAATTTTCGGTCTGTCAAAAATTGTCCTGTGAATACCAGCCCAATATGACGGCGGTATCATAACAACAGATGAAAGAGTGATTCGAGCACTGGCATAGTCCAAACAACCAAACTCTGCGCACATATGGAATAAATTCACAACTTCTCTCTCACCAATATATAGGAATTTATGAACCAATCAATTCAACTCCAAGTTCAAATATTTCAGTTAAAATCTTTTCTAGGCAAGAACAGTTCAACTAAAACTACCAAACAAAACAGAGGAATACAGAAAACTAATCAACTATGTACAAATACAGGAAAAAGGAGACTAATAAAATAGTCGATAACCACAACCAATAATATGGCAGTTCAATGTGGATATTTTTGTTTAAGGACCAAGGTTTATCCTGAGGAATTTGGAAATGAGGTCAAATTAGTTTTAAAACTATTTAAGGACAACAACTGGCATGTCTTCAAACAACCAGTCACAATGAAAAATTAGGAAGTAAAACATTATCTTAATAAAAAAATATATATTTTAAAGAATGTTTTGCCAATTACAAATCAATAACCCTTTTGGACAATTGATTCTTAATGTTGTTTTAGATGGCCACTATTATTTTAGTAAAAATAATATTTAAGAAAATCTTATTTGCCAAATTAGAAATCTTTAACCTTTTTGGACATTTGATCTTAATGTTTTTTGTTTTTTAACTAGCCATCACATAGCATAATAAACTACTAAAATGGTGGAGAGGAACATCTATGGACTCTAACAAGATGGCGACGAGCTGGATGAACATTACCTTTGGCGAATTTAGCTAACAAAGAAACAGCTAATTTAACAACCCTCTTAGTTTCACATTTGCTTGAAGCACCAATAGTACAAATATTAATATGTATACCAGCAAAGATGGCTCAGAAAAAAAACATTAAGGAGAAAAAATGTTTCCCAAATCCCCTGTCCATCTTTCACTTCTCTCGTCCCTTTTTGTTGCCAATTAGCAATACATAATTGCAATGCAGTCGGTTATTGGTTTACACTACTTGATTGGGTCTAGATTCAACTAAAAAAATGTAAACACATTTGACTGATTGCGAGTAAGGTCAAGCCAGGTCTCTTAACCTCACACACTTGATTTGTGTCTTTATTCTCATACAGTAACAGATTTTTGTGCCAGCTAGCCATTCAGACAGTCCACAACTAGTGCAGATAATGCCCAACTGGGATTCATTGGTAAAATCCGGTAAAAAAAAAAAAAGTTCGGCATTAGCTTTGAAATTATGTTTTTTTTTGTTTTTACAAATTGATTTATTATATGGTAAAAGGTTCTACAATGACATTAACTGTGTTGTATTTCTGATTATTCCAATGACAAGAAGGAGACAGATCAATGCTTCAGATGAACTATTGTGTAAAAACGGGTGCACAAATCATACACAACACCAAAGGTGTGACATACTTGACAAGCTCAGGAAACCTTCTCTGAGAAACACAGAAAACCAAAAACTAGCAAAGTCCTCAGTCCAACTCCAGTTTTTCCCGAAAAGCATAATGAGAAAAAAAGTCCTTTTTATAAAAGTAAAACAACAAATAGTCCTCCTTTTAACCAAATGTTAACTGAATCTTTATGAAATAATAATTATAAAAAATAATAATTTATGTTAAATTTTCAAATCCTAAAGATTGTGTCAGAAACAGATCCTGTTTAAACCCCAAATAAATTCTCAACAAACTGCATCGATGGAAATGCCAGTTCAGCATTACGTAATTTACAATAAGGTTAAATTACGCCCAGAAAGGAATTTAAAACAAGATTAAATGTATGTTGTATTTTCTCTTCTAGTAATTATTTTATGTCACAGCGTTTCTTATTCATTTGTATTCTGCATCTCCACATGTGTAAATATACACTATCAGAATGTCCAACAGAACAGCAAGACTGATACACATGCAGATACATTTCATGAAAAGGAACTATGAATTAATTATTATGTTTTGACAAAACAATAAATCTTTCACATCTGAAACAAGCGAGAGGAATTTCTGTATACAGAGTGTACATGTATATCAACTATACTAAACGCTGCTTAGCTGTTTATTTATTGTCTTGCATTATTGTCCCATCCATTTGGAAACACTTAGCTGATATAACAACAGCAACATAATTAGGTTAGTGTCTTCAAGACTTTGGTTACCGGAGCCCTCTGGCTCTCTGATTGCCATAGCAATTTGCATAATCTCTTCCTTGATTACATAACATGGAGATAAAGTTTATGTCAGAGGCAAGCTGTAATTTGCCAAGAAGTGATTAGTTTAAATGATTACAATATCAATCGATGCCATCCATGAATCACTGTGGAGTAACACAATTTTCTTAATAAAAAGTGATCTTTATATAGCACCAATGATGAATTGTCATGCTTCAAAAAGGTGTGCTAGGTGTCATAGTGGAAACTTTTTTTAGTTTCACATCGTTACGTTCATTAAAGTATCGCAGTACAGACAAAATGCAAATGTTATTATAATACCCTTTCTTGCACTGCAAACACCAATTGTTAATTGTTGCAGAGAGGAACCCCGGGTGGTCTGATTATATTCTTAATCACATATTTTGGTTCTTATTTTATATTTTTCTTTAGCAGTCAAAAAATTGAGATCAGTTATTGTTTTTTTTATAGTATTTGAATTAGAACGTTAGGAAAATGTTATATAACAATACTAAATAGAATAAAAATAAAAAATTGAATACATTTCAGTTATTAAGTTCAATCATATTTAAACACTGTGATTTACCAGACAGCCAATTAGTGAAGTGTCAGGGAATGTAAAAGCACTCTGGCTGATTTAGTGAAAAACACAATGGTGTGTGTTAAATATTTCAAACAATAGTTTGAAATATTTAACACACACCATTTTGTAAACAGAAGTACATCACTGATTTAATGTTACAGTGCTCTCTTTCATGAGTCTTGAACAGTCTTTAAACAGTGTGTGGAACAGCTTAGTAGGGCATTTGTTATTCAGTAATTCTACTGTAAAGGATAAACCTGCTTTTCATAATGTGATTTGATTGCCACTGCACTCAGGGCCAGTTTTGTATTTCTCAAAAACTGTTAAGAGCTTAGTCTGTTTTATAGAGCACTTTTGCTAGTTAAGCGAAATATATGCATGAATAAAGCTTTAACGTGGTGTGGTAGACAGAACAACCACCTACAGTGCCTTGCAATAGTGTTCGACCCCATTGGCATTTTTCATGTTGTGTTGCCTCAAAGCCTGGAATTAAAATTGATTTTTTGAAAGTTTGCACCGTGGCTTCGGATGAGTCCATATGAGCTTGCCACATCTTGCCAATGGGATGTTTGTCTATTCCTCAAGACAAAACTGTTCCAGCTCCTTCATGTTGAACTGTTTTCAATTTTGAACAGTGATCTTCAAGTCTAACCACATATTCTCAAATGGATTGCGGTCTGGTCTTTGACTAGGCAATTCCAACACCTGCTAGAAGGTAAACCTCCTGTCCCAGTCTCAAATCACAGGCAGTCTGACACAGGTTTTGCTCAAGAATATCCCTGCATTTAGCACCATCCATCTTTCCCTCAAGTTGGGCCAGTTTCCCAGGCCCTGCTGCTGAAAAATATCTCTACAGCATGATGTTGTCACCACCATGTTTCACTGTGGGGATGGTGTTCTTGGGGTGACGGGATGTGTTGAATGTACGCCAAAAATAGCATTTTCCTTGGTGGCCGAAAAGTTCAATTTGAGTCTCACCTGACTAGAGCACCCAAATCCATACATTTGGTGAGTCATTTATGGAGTCACCCACATGTGGTCCTATGGACAGATACTCTAGCGTCAGCTGTCAAACTCTGCAACTGCTTCAGGGTTACACTTGGTCTCTGTGTTGCCTCTCTGATTGATGCCCTCCTTGCCCGATCTGTGAGTTTTGTTGGGCGCCCACTCTTTACGGGCTTGTTGTTGTACCATATGCTTTCCATTTGAAGATGACGAATTTGATGGTTCCCTGGGGGAACATCAAAGATTTGGATGTTTTTTTTTATAACCCCACCCTGACTTGTGCAACAACAACTTTGTCACTGATTTGTTTGGAGAGCTCCTTCGTCTTCATGGTGTGACCTTGCTTTGTGGTGTTGCAGCCTCTGGAGCCTTTTAGAAAAGGTGTGTTTATACTGACAAAGCATGTGGCACTTAAGATGACACACAGCTGGGCTTCATTTCACTAAATAATTGACATTTGAAGATAACTAGTTTCACCAGAAACTTTAAGGGGCTTCATAGCAAAGTGGGTGGATACATATGCACATGCATATTTTCAGTTATTTCTTTTTTTAATAAAAAAAAAAATGTTTCTATTTATTTAATTCGTTTTCTTTTCAGCAAATCCTTAACATGGAATGAAAAATAAAAATAAACACTTAAATTACAGGTTGGAATGTAATAAAATAGATAAAAAGCTAAGGGAGATACATCTTTTTGTGATAAATTTCAAGTCTTTGATGTTGGAAAAGTCTCCTTGCCATCACCCTAATCTCCCTTCACAGTTTCTACACTGCTCAAAAAAATTAATGGCACTTTGAAAATACATGAGATCTCAATTGAAAAAAAATAGGCTAGATATCCATACTGATGCCGTCTAGTTTATTGAAAATCATCAACCCACAGAGGGCTTCATCTAAAGTTATCTGAAAAACTGATACGGCAGGCTAGTCCAATTTGATGAAATGTCATTGTAGTAACTCAAAGTAGCACTCAGTAGTTTTTGTGGCCCCCATGTGCTTGTATGTATGCCTAATAACGTCGAAGCATTTTACTAATGAGGTGTTCTTGGGGTATCTCCTCCCAGATCTTGACCAGGGCATTACTGAGCTCCTGGACTGTCTGAAGTGCAACCTGGTGGCATCCAATGTCCAAGAGTCAATAGTTTCAATTGCTTCATCCTCCAGGAAATGCCTGCATACTCTTGTCACATGATGCCAGGCATTATCACGCACCAGGAAGAACCCAGGACCCACTGCACCAGCGACAGGTTTAACAGTGGGTCTAAGGATTTCATCCTGATACCTAATGGCAGTCAGGGTGCTATTGTCTTATCCTTTACCGGTCGGTGCAGCCTTTCATGGATATGCCTCCTCAGACCAGCACTGACCCACCGACCAAACTGATTATGTGAAACAATGTTGCTTGCAGCAGAACGTTCCCTGCAGCTTCTCCAGACCCTTTCACATCTGTCACATGAGTTCAGAGTGAACCTGCTCTAATCAAAGACATTTATTCCAGTGGCCCATTGAAGGTCTCTTTGCAGGACTCTGGCAGTACTCATCCTATTCCTCTTTACCCGAGGAGCAGATACTGATTCTCCTGATGGGTTAGGGATCTTTGACGGACTTGTCCAGCTGTCCTAGAGTAACTGCTTGGCTCCTGGAATCTCCTGCTTGCTCCTGAGACTATGCAGCTAGACACAGCAAACCTTCGGGCAATGACACATATTAATGTGCCATCCTGGTGGAGTTGGACTGCCGGTGCATCCCTCTATGGGATCCAGATATAGCTTCATGCTACTAGTGGTGACAATGACCCTGGTCAACTGCCAAACTCCTGAAAAACAGAGAGAAAAAAATGTCTATGTCAAAGCCATTGCTGTTTTTGGAGCCGTCTCAATTTTGCTCCTTTAGTGCACCTGTTGTTAATTTTATTAACACCAAAACACCTGACACTGAGTAACACCCCTCTACTACTTAACTGACCTGATCAATATCCCAGAGGTTTAACTGGCTTGAAACTATACTTTGGTTAAAAAGTGTTCATTTAATTTGTTTTGAGCAGCTCAAATTCAAGGTTGGACTCTAGATGGGCCACTCAAAATGTTAACATCCTTCCAGTCAAATAGAAAATGTTGGTCAAATTAAAAGATTACTTTAAACCTAATTCTTTTTGGGGTATGAATAGGTTTGGGCTCAGCTGTATGAACGATTTAACTGTTGAATGATTATTTACAAATTATGCTTCATTTCAACATATTTGGACCTAGATAAAACTGTTTTTAGCAACATCAACATGCATGGCAATATGTTACTTCATACATGAAAGCAGCTTTAGAAATTAATGTAGGAATGCTTGGATTTGTGTCTTATGTGTGGTTTTCATACATGGAAAGGAGTTTCATCTTGTTAAAGATCATATTTCCCTCTGCTTTAGCTTCCCTCCATTGGCTCCCTGTTAAATCCAGAATAGAATTTAAAATTCTCCTCCTCACATATAAAGCCAATAATGATTTAGCTCCATCATACATCAGAGATCTGATTGTTCCATATGTTCCTAACAGAGCACTTCGTTCTCAGACTGCAGGTTTACTGGTGGTTCCTGGAGTCTCTAGAAGTAGAATGGGAGGCAGATCCTTTAGTTATCAGGCTCCTCTCCTGTGGAACCAGCTCCCAGTTTTAGTCAGTGAGGCGGACAGCCTGTCTACTTTTAAGGCTAGGCTTAAAACTTTCCTTTTTGATAAAGCTTATAGTTAGAATGGCTTAGGATCCTGAGCTATCTTCCTTAGTTTTACCTCTGTCTTCTTCCCTCCCTGTTGGATGGAGTAAGGGGGAGTCAGGTTTAGCCTAAACCGGCTCAGTTATGGTTGAGGTGCAAACACACCCTCCATTTCTGCTACCTGTATGACCCCCTCTCTTTTCCAATGGTTATGGTCAATCTGACAGAGAGAGGTATCCCAATCGTTGTGGTTTTTAGTATAACAATGGCCATCAGTGGGCTCTAGATGGACAAACTGTCTACTTTTAAGGCTAGGCTTAAAACTTTCCTTTTTGATAAAGCTTACAGTTAGAGTGGCTTAGGTTATCCTGAGCTATCTCTGTAGTTATGCTGCTATAGGCTTAGGCTGCTAGAGGACATAACGACCACTTTCACTCTCTTCGCTATACACTACTCTCCAATTTTGCATTATTTGCTGTTATTTCAGTTTTTAACTTTGTTCTCTCTCTTTTCTCTTCCTAGAAGCTACACCTGGCCTGACTCTGTGTCTACCTGTGACACCTTTCTGGAGAGGGGCATCGTCCAAGTTTCTGCTGGCAACAACTTAATGCTCACCCTCTACCGATGACCCACATGGCCCTGTCTTTCAGTGTTTAACCCGTTCTCTCTCCAAGACATGGCAATTGACTAAGCTTTTACTGTGACTAACTCTATGTGCTCTCTTTCAGACTCTAACCTTGAAAACTGGCTCAGAGTTTCTGTTTTTTCTTTCTAGGTGAAACGATTAAAGGAGCTGCATCCATTAACATTTACTTTTCCTTCCCATAAAAAGGACTCCTGGATCAGTGCTTCTTTGTTCTCTTTGTGTCTCTGCTCTGTTCTCTCTAACCCCCAGTTGGTCGTGGCAGATGGCCGTTCACACTGAGCCGGGTTCTGCTGAAGGTTTCTTCCTGTTAAAAAGGAGTTTTTCCTCTCCACTGTCGCTACATGCATGCTCAGTATGAGGGATTGCTGCAAAGTCAACGCCAGTGACTGTCCACTGTCTCTACATGCTCAGCCGGGAGGAGGGAATGCTGCAAGTCACTGACTGGATGCAATCTGCTGGGTTTCCTTAGACAGAAAATATTTTTATCCAATTTGAATAAATAACTGAATCTGACTTTCATAATGTTTTTTTTTTTTTAACTGCATTGACCCACATGCAGAAAACAATCAGGAGACGGAGTTTTACGGTAAGGCGTTTCATTTACAGTGCCGTGGCAAGAGCAAGGAACTGGAACCAGAACATGAACTGTAAAATAAACAAAACGCTAACCAAGGAATAACTGGGAACTTAAGTTGATGAAATGATAATTCAATCTTACTGGGAAGGTGAAGTAATCCGCCAGAGGGGGGGGGGACCACTAAGGGCAACACTCTGGCAAAGAGTTGCTGGCAGCCTCCTCCTTAAATACTGCTCTTGTGGTGATCAGGAATATAGAGAACACCTGTCACATACCTCCCAGGTCCCAACGCCATCTAGAGGCTAAACACAGTTAACAGCACCATACAGACAGACAAAGCACAGATCCTGACACTGACTGCACTGTTCAATGATTAGGATTAATTGGAATGTATGTACCTTACTTTTGTGAAGTGCCTTGAGACGACATGTGTCGTGAATTGGCGCTATATAAATAAACTGAATTGAATTGAATTCAATTAAAAGATGTACACCCATTTTTGCCTTCTGTCTGCTGAGATAGCCAACTACAATTTAAAATGAATAAAAGTTGGCACATAAAATTGGATGATGGTTTTTTATAAATTCCCACTGAATAACATCAAGGGAAATATATCTCCATTATAAAATTTTCCAATATGGCAATTTCAGCTATATTGCAAACATTACAAAAAAGAGAAAATATCATTTTTGCAGTGTGAAAAGATGAGTTTACCAGTCTCACTTAATCAAATCAAATCTGACACAAATGTACCAGCAGGTCTACTTTAAACTGGAAATTGACATTACTTTGCCATCAAACTAAGATATTAAATTAAGTTCAGCGTCTCGATTCACCAATAAATTGGCTGGTGACCAGGATGATCAGGGATGGGCTGGATGGATATTCTGAATTCAGTTTTTCCTTGGCAGGTCAATGCTTTACAGAAACAGCAGATCAGCAATCGTTATTAAATTCTGATCAGTACATCTCTACTTATACAACTTGGATGTGGGTGCTGTAATGATTTTAGGTAAGTTACCACAGAAAGTAACATTTGTTTATCTTTGGATTTTACAGGCAAAGATCTCATTGTGAGCATCAGACAGTTTTGCAATCCACTTTATCTCTCCTGTACAACAACAGTAGACTGAAATATATATTATTTGCAACCACTTGCAAAACTCCACTGGTTTCAATAAACTGTGACCTCTAGACTTGGTATATGTTGTTTATTGCTCTATATTCTTCACCAACTGTTGACGATGGGGAAACACATTTTACTTTGAAAATGTTGAATCTGGAGGAGGAGGAAGCCCGACACACTTGGCACCCCAAGCAAATAGTACGGATCTGCTGGGAAAGTCTGGCGGAGCCCTTGGTCAGGGACGTATTTAACTCCCATCTGCAGGGAAGCTTTTCCTGGATCCGGGGGGAGGTTCGAGACATACAGTCCAAGTGGACAATGTTCATCACCTCTGTTGTCGATGCTGTCATTCGTAGCTGTGGCCATAAGGTCTGTGCTGTCTGTGTTGGCGGCAATCCCCGGACCTGGTGGTGGACACTACCAGTAAGGGATGTTGTCAAGATGAAGAAGGTGTCCTGTTGGTTCTTTTTGGCTTGTGGCACTCCTGAGGCATTTGACAGGTACCATCTTCTTACTACATGGGGATCACAGCTCTTAGCTTCCTGGGAAGATCTATGCCAGGGTGTTGGAGAGGAGAGTCTTCCGATAATCAAACCTCGGCTTCAGGAGGAGCAGTTCACAGTCAACTGCTGACCCCATGACCCAGTCCTGCATAAGTAGAAGGCGACAAGTATGACAAGGTTGACTCTATATATCCATACCAAAACAAATGTAGCAGCTACTATTTTGACAACTTAGCTGTAGTACACTGGCAGGATCCTCTCCATCACAAATACTATCAGTGCCAAAAGCTCGGACGGAGGACCTGCAATCCAAACTATAAATGTGAATGTGGGCTGTTACTCTACAACCTCGATGGTAATGTGGAAATGGATCTGATCTTCAAATGTCAGCTGGTTCATTATTAAACCAAAGGGTTCTGCACTTACCTGTCACTTAGCTGATTTTGAAGGTCAGCAGCTTAAAGCATATTCTACCCACAAATATAATCACACACATATCAATACACTCCTTCACGCAAACATCTGTTTATATACATGTGCATGTTTAGACAGAAGCATCCAGACACAAACACACTTCAATAACTCTAAATGTCTTCAGACACTCACCTTCCTACTTACATAGCTTTCTTCTTTTAGCCCTTAATAGGATTCTAATATCTGTGGGCCCATCAATTCTGCAGTCAAATAACCCACTGAGTTAGAACTTGATATACCATATGAAACAAGCTTCACAAATGGATAAGAGGCCATACAGAAAAACAACCCCCAAGTTGCCAGTTTAAAACACCCTATATGCATTTTTAATCTTAAGAAGTTTTTTTCTACCCTTCTCCTATTCTGTTTCATTTTCAATTTCCTATTCCCCTAGATGCTCATATTGACAGTCAGTCGACTTTCACCCCTGCACAATAAACTCTGCTCTCCTTTACTTCCTTTTTCTTTATCATACAAAATTCAGCAGTAGGGAAGAATTGTGAATGGGGGGTCAAGAACTTTAGCAGTCATTAGCATTTAGATTTGAACTAGTATGAGATTTCTGGTATGAAGCTGAAGGACTATCAAGTGTTGAAGAGGGTGGCGGATGGATGCAGAAACAGGAACAGCAATATGAATGCAAAGAGACACAGGCAGCAATGTGAAAAGAAAAAAAGAAGAGTTTAATCTCTGGCAAAAACACTTAAAATGTTGAGAAAAACTAATCTGCTCCAGTTTAGTGATGGGGCAAAAAAAAAAGAAAAAAGATTTTACTTCACCTGTACATAAATGCAGTGGCTTAGTTGGTATTTCTGTTTAAATGCTTTGTCAATGACATGTTTAGTTGTCATAAAACATACTCCTGGACCTGTGTCAGTTCTGTGCTCTTAAATTGTGTCATTTGAAGTAGACGGCTGCTCCTTCTGCTTGTTCTGCTGGAGACTTGATGTTAAAAAGCAATCAATTCTCTCCCATTTTACCATGTGCTTGCTGGAAGGATGGATTACTGTAAAGTCTTCCCTACTAAACTTGATGCATTATTTTAGGGAGATAACTTTTTACTAATTTGCATTATACAGTATGATTAACTGACTTTGATTATGCTGTGTTTATAGATAGTATTAGATTGCATTGTATGTAACTGGATCTGAATGTTACCACATAATTGGATTAGATTGTCAGTCGGTCAGTCATTTTCTAGACAGCTTCTTCTATAGTGGGTCCAGCAGTCTGTGGGCAGGAGGCGGGGTACACCATGGACATGTCGCCTGTCCATCGCAGGGCAACATGCAAACAACTAAGCACACACTTATTCACACACCTAAGGGCAATTTAGAGAGACCAACAGGCATGTCTTTGGACTGTGGGAGGAAGCCGGAGTACCCGGAGAGAACCCACGCATGCACGGGGAGAACATGCAAACTCCATGCAGAAGGACCCAGGACCGGGAGTCGAACCCTTCTTGCTGCAAGGCAACAGTGCTACCAACTGTGCCACTGTGCAGCCCCCCTGGATTAGATTGTTTGGAATAAAAATAATCATAACTGATTTTAAAACGGTTTGGACTTAATCGCGTTCCAAGCAACTGCATATGAAATCCACCTGTTTGTAATGTGCCTTGAGATGAAATTAGTAGTTGAACTGAATTAACCCAACAAGCGTGGTCACAAATTTTGACCCAGTGTTTGTTTAAAAAGACCCCCACCTTGGTTACAACAGCTTAAACCCAGCATTTCAGTTCAATGAATAACCCAGTAATTATGTATAGTTGCAATACATTATACGCTTAAAAACAGTATTATAAACTGTGCAGTTATTTTAAAGATAAAACAATCCTTTGACAAAAAATAAATGAAGAGGTGGAAAAGGACAGTGAAGGGAAATAGAAATTGAAGCTATAATTACTTTCCTTGAGACAACTTAATGGCTCTCTCAGGTCCAAAGATATGTTTTTTTCTGATGCGAGCATGGTACCGCCAATTGCTTTAACTCAACGTTCTCCTATGCTCATAGTTAAGCCATGAATCTGACTTCGTGACTGAGTGTTTCGCTTTAGATATGCTGCAAATCCTTTTTTATTTCTATCCTTTTTATTTCTAATCCTTTTTTTATTTCTATGTTTTGTTTTTGATGTTTTATTTAGTTTTATATTGATTCTTTGCTCTTTTATTTTGTCTTTTGTCTTGCACTTGTGCATCTGAAATGCTTTGGATGAAGCATGGAACCCATCCACTGTTTATGCATTCCAGGATGAATTTAACTTTAAAGAAAATATACTGTGACATTTTGAGTAGAGCCCCTCTCAAAGCTGACAAAACAGAGGGTAACTAATTTGAAACTCTGCATCTCACTTAGCTTTGCTTTGACTTGAAGACCATGTAATGGTTATTGTACAATTTCCTGTATGGAAATCAAGCAGGTTTACATTTCGGGTCAACGGTCAGACATAATCTAATTTTCCTTAAATACCCCCAACAGATTTTTCTAGATAAAATTGCACAAGAAATACATATACATATTATATATATATATTATATATATATATATATATATATATATACACACACAAACAAACACAAACAAACACACACACACCACCACACACACACAACACATATATTATATATAGATATATATAAATATATCTATATATATATAATATATATATATATATATATATATATATATGTGGTGTGTTTTGTATGTGTGTGTGTGTGTGTGTGTGTGTTTTAAGTAAGTGTGTGTGTGCATATGTTTCCTTTAGAGAAAAGGCAAGAGAGGGAGCATGCATGCACCTGTTTCTGATTAAAATGCTCTGATATAGATCTCAGAGTTGTTTTCACAAATCTTAGCAGCACCAGGGAATGAGATGTCTGTTCGGCTTGAATGCCTGCAGTGAAAATACTGTGTGTTTACATGCTTGAATGTTCAACCCCAATGAATTTTTCTTGGTATGTCCAACCTGGATGTTTGAACATGCACCTGTTTATGTTTGTATATCTCTGTGTGAGTGATTCTGGTGGCATGCTGCGATAAATGCATGCATCTGTGCATGTGGATGAGGTAGAGTGGGTTTTAATCTACCAGCTTTATTGACTTAGTTAAAAACATTGTTAAATGTCTTTCATTATTAGTGGTCATCTGCATATTTCTCCCATTGCGTCATGATGAGCTCTTTATCATTGTCATTATACAGTGCCTCACAAAAGTATTATTAACCTGGAACTTTGTTTTGTCATGTGACCACAGACTTTTTTACCAATAGAAAAAAAATATCTTACAAAAGTAATAGAACTGAAATGCACCATCAACAGAAGACGAAATTAACCTAAAGGAATAAACTGAATCACCACCTGGAAAAAATAAACGATCATGATTAGAGGCAGTACCCAAAATAAAACTCAACACCCACAAATCATGACACATGGTCTCTTTTATTATTCATAATAAGAGAAGCCAAGCTTCTGCATGTGCTCCAAAGGGCTGAAGAACTGCATCTAATTTACTTTGGGTATGCAATTTACTAGCATTTGTAGGTATTTCAGGGGGGATGTTAAGAGGGTAGTCCCTCCAGTGAGTTTTGGGTCTTCCCCGGGGAATGTGGAACATTACCAGACATTCTCAACAGGAAGGTGCTCAGGAGGCATCCTGATAAGATGCTCAAAACACCTCAACAGACTCCTTTTGATGTGGAGAAGCAGTTGTATCTACTATGAGCTCCCCTGGATGACAGAGCTCCTCACCATATCTCTACTGCTGAGCCCAGGCATGGAGGAAGCTCATGAGGCCATCAGGCCCACAAGCAGGACTGGTAATAAGGGGGAGCCCTGGTGGATTTCTATGTGCTCTGGGAACAGGCTCAATTTTGTGCTGAGAATAAAGACACAGTTCCTGCTTTGGGCATACAAGGATCAAATACAAGGATTTTTTTTTTCAGCAGCACAGGAAAGGTGCTCAGATTTAATGTGAAGACAGATGGATCTAAACACAGGCCAATCCTGGAAGAAAAGCTGTCCAAATAATTTACTACTGAGCCTAAGGTTTAGGCTTTCATCGGGAAAATGACCCTAAACATGCATCCAGAGTTATTATGTAATGTTTAATATAAAAGCCTAGACTGAAATCCAACAGTGAATCTAAGACTTGAAAACTGTAGATGTGCACTAGTTTATGTTGGTGAAACCCAAAAAAATCCCAATGAAATAATTTGAAGTTTATGGTTATAACACAAAAAAGTTAAAAGGCTGAAGGGGTATTAATAATTTTGTAATGCACTGAAAAGATGTAAGTATCATAAAAAACAGATGCAGTTAAGAACATCTTTGATCTTTCGGACATATAGACTTGAAAAACAATTTTCTTTCATCTACACTACCGGGGAGAATGTTTAGAACGCCTTTCTCATGTAATGGTTTTCTTTATGTTTATGATTAATTACATTACACGTAGATTCTCACTGAGGGCCTCAAAACAGTCAATGAACACATGCAATTATGTAGCAAATGAAAAATTGTAACAGAACTAAAATATGTTTTATATTTTAGATTCCTTAAAGTACTCACCTTTGCTGTGATGACTGATATATATTAACCTTTGGCCATCTATCAATGAACCTCTGGGAAGTTCTTTCAATACCGCTTCAAAAACTATTTCAGGTGACCACCTTATGAAGCTCAGGGAGAGAATACTAAGAGAGCAAAGCAGTAATCAAAGCAAAGGGTGGCTTTGAAGAATCTAAAATATAAAAATGTTAAGAGTTATTTTACACTTTTTTTTACTTTATAATTTCATGTGTGTTCAGTCAAAGTTTTGTTGCATTTGGTGAGAATCTACAATTTAAATAGTCATGATAATAAAGAGACCCATTAAGTGAGAGAGTGTATGTAATACCTTTGACCGGTAGCGTATGTTGAGATGCACCATGTAAGAATTGATACAGAAAAAAATGCATACTGCATTTCAGGTCTAAATAGGTTAAAGATTGTCATGATAACTCTAAGCGGTGTCAGTGAAAAACACAATCAAGCCTGTTTCCCCTTTCTTGACAATGCTTGAATTGTTTTAGTACTTTTTCAAGTTTAGAGAAAAGTTAAATTGTGTGTATATCACACTTTATTCCACTCTGTCAAATCATATCAACTAAGCCATTTTGCACGGCATGCGGTATATCCATCCACCTGGAAGCTAGATTGAGAGGTATTTCTCTTCAGGCTATTTTGACTGTTTGTGTGTCCCCGCCTGTGGAACTCAGCATGCATTAGCATCCCCACTTGATGTTTCTGTCCATGGAAAGTGTTGTTTGCTGTACCTTTTTGTAATACTATGTTTATTTCACCTGTTTTGTGCCAATGCACTGTTTTGCATTCATCTGGGAGGTGTGTGTTTTCCAGGTGTAGACATATTAACATCTGTGAGTGTAAAAGAAAATGTGTGTGTTAATGTGTTCTGCTTCTAAAAAAAAGTCTCCTGAACGAAAGGTGTTAGCAAGGTAATGAATGCAATGTACAATATGAATCTGGAACTTAATGTTCTGTGTGTTTATGCTCCAGTATTTATGATGAGTTTTGACTTTTTGTTTTTTAATTTTACAAGACAGTATCCAGGTCTTGGTGAGGATGCAGCAGGGGAAACCATGATGTTACCAGATGGTTAAAAGGATTATCCAGGGTAGGAGATAGCGATGAGTAATTAACAAGTTTTAATTTCTAGCAGAATGAAAGTTGAATTACCACACCTAAGATCAAACATCTAGCAAAGCATGGGTGTTACACTGGTCCACTTACCACAGTGGATTGACAGCCAGAAAGAAACAAAGAAAGGGAAGAGATTAAGAAGAAGATATAACCTCAAAGCACAATAGCAGCCCCTGATGTCATGATAATCTCTTGAACATTATAATATTTTTTGGGTCTGATTTGTTACATCTTGACATAAACAGGTTGCTGGAACTGTTATAACAACAAAGTCATGTTTTTATTAAACTTTTTTGCTTTCATTAATTTAAATTTATCAGATTAGCATCTGATTAAAATTAAATCAGCTGTTTACCCCACTGATCGTAACTTCAGTAAATGGCTGTTTTGGGACTGCATTTCTTGTTCTCCTTCCAAAGTTACTTTGGGCAAAAAAATAAATCCAATTTTACTTGTCTTGTCTTATATGTAAGTCATGTATGATTTACTTTGTATAAAGGTTTTGGGCATAAGTGTATGAGTAATTGTTTAATAATAAAAAAAAAAAACATTATTATACAAATTATAGTATTTGTCCAATAGTTTTAAAGCACAGCTATGTACTGCCTTGCAATAGCATTTATACCTCTTAAAACTTTTGCCATTTTGTGACAGACCATGAAGTGTAGCATTGAGAAGTAGAAGGAAAATGATACATAATTTTCAAATGTTTTTGCTATTGGAAATCTGAGAAATGTGGCATTCATATAGTATATACTAAGCCCCCTAGAATCTGATACCCTGGAATAAAATCCTGTTTTGTCAGCCAACTTTTAGAGTGACCAAATTGTTAAACAGAGTCACATCTCGGTTTGAATGCATCTGTTTTGGGAGGCCTCAGAGGTATGTTAGAGAACATTAGTAGACAAACAGCATCATGAAGACCAAGAAATACAGCAAAAGGGTCAGAGATACATTTGTGGAGAAGTTTTACAAAACAATTTTCCAAATTTTCAACATCTCACAGAACACTTTCGTTTCTAACATCTAAAAGTGGAAAATATAACACACCTGGACAACTGCAAACCCACCAAGATATGGACAGCCACACCAACCAACAGTGTGGGCAAAGATAGCATTTACCGGACAAACAATAAAGAGACCTTGTTGGGGTCATCCATTTTGGGGGAATAGACCATCTTGGCTGCGCAGTTCGACATGCAGACGTCGCAGCTCTGACGTCACCCGGGATTATAAAACCCGCAAAAAAAAAACTTTCCAACATGTTTCATGGGATGATGCAACAGAGGCACATATCTGGAGAGACAAAAGCTTGCAGGCGAACTTTTTTTCCACACGACCATTCCCGGAAGAGCTTGAAACCTAGAAATCTGTCTGACACAAGAAGGTCAGAAGATTCATATACCGATCAAAGACCCTGCCAACACTCCGGCCACAGAGGATTTATTTCCAAGGAGAACCCTTGTTGATTCAGTCCTCTGCAACGGTTCTTCATATTTTCCCTGTTTTGGACGGATGAGTAGTTTACCGTTTCTTTTTTTTTTTTGAGTAGATCACGGACGCGTGATTTCCCCCTTGTTCTTTTTCAGACCTATGTCCCATCCTCAACCGGTGGAGAGAAGAAATCAACATCAAAGTAATTTCGTTCTTGTTTTATATTAAGTTGGATTGGTGCATTTAGAGGTCTGGGCAGGATGAGGTATAGGTATGGGAAGAAACTTGTGCCATCAGAAACTAAATTTGAGATCCTCAGACTGAATCTGTATTTGTGTAATTTGAAATTAAATGCATTGGTTTGAAAATGAATTCAATCTGAAAAGACTCACAAAGAGAGGGTTGGCAATTAAAAAAGTTTTAATGATGTGAAATTACATAATTATATCTTTGGCGCTCGGACCTCGGAGGAAGACATGAATGTTGAGAATGATATGAGCTAGGATGAACATTGTTAAGGTTATATTTAGAGATGTCTTCCCCCTGATCCGACACTGGTGGTGGATTGGCGGCCAGGGAGCGAGGAAGCCAGGAGTAGATGGGAAGGAAGATGGTGGAGGTGGGGTGGAGGAGGGATGAGCTCAGCTGACAAGCGAGGAGGAACACAGCCGAAGGTCCTTTAAAAACAAGGCGTCGAAAGGCGATTGGATGATGAATCAGGCGGACAGGATGCTGATTGGAAGGCTGGGAGACGCACAGGGAAGTCATTGGACGGTGAGACGGCGAGGGTGAGTCTTTAATTCTGAATTTTCGTTAAACTCCATTTTCACTAAACTGAAAATGAATATTATGGTTTAAAACTGAACTTGTTTGCTTTGAAAACTGCTTTGCTTTGTATTGAAAATTCAGTTTGATTACTTTCACTACAAAATTCAGTTTTTTTGTGTCACACATCCGGATTCTTGAAGCCACAGATTAATCAAACACAGATTCACTGATTTACTGATTCACGGATGTCATTCACTTTTGCTCTGTCCAAATTCAGGACTGTATTCTTTTGAAGGATGCATTTGTAGGCCAATAACGTCCTGGATGAGGCAAAGAATGCTGTCCAATCTCCAAGGTTCCAACAAATGCGTCCTTCTTATCCCCAGATTTGAAGGATGGGTTCGGTGTATCCTCCGTGTTCCACCCTATCCCATGATTCATTGCGGGTCGAAGTAGATTGAGCTACAGAAGTAGTAAAGGCTGGAGGAGAGAGAAAAGTTGTGAATAAAACTGGATATATTGCACTTTCTGTGAAACAACTGAACTTTTACAATGTTTTTAGACGAGAATGTAGTTGTGTAAACCGAAAATATCTGATCAGTTTATCAAGATATTGCTTAATTGCACAAATGCGCTGATGTGTTCGTCCGCTGCCCCAGCAGCTGGCTTGCCTCACCAGCTGTCAGCTGACTGGGTGGTTGAGGTGCACTAAACTCCAAGAGAACAGCTGACTCCCTGCACATTGTTTTCAAAATCTCGCTGGGTTTCCCCAATGGGTGGAAGTTAAACAGGTATAATTCAGTCAGATGAAATCTAATATTAATGTTTGGTTTATTTATAATAATAATAATAATTATTATTATGCTATGCAAATAAACTGATTTAAACATTGTTCCTAAAGTTAATATGTTAGTGTTTACGTTGTTGAAAGCTTTACAATAAATTAAACAAATGCTATTTGTTATCAATGTATTTTATCTAGTGTTAGATTTTTACACAAAAACAATTTCAACATTTTAAATGGCTGAATAATGAACAAGATCAAAAAACAATAACATTTTAAAAGAAAACAGCATTATAAGCCATCAGAAATATGTAAAAGGGTAAATAAAAACAGTGTAGTCATTTACAGTAGAGACAGCGGTATTAACCTTCAGGCTCCATTTGTTTGGCTTCACGGCTCTGCTCTTCATGTTAACACAGTTGCTAGGCAACAGAAGGTACGCTGAGGTAAGGGCAAGAGAAACGTACACCGACGTAACACCAGCGGCACACTATGCTAATCTGGCATGTTTAGCTAATAGCTATAGGTAGCATAAGTGTTACTGTTTGACCATCTTTTGTTTACATGACGCTTCTTATAGATGCTCATTTGACTTGGTGATTGACATCTGCCAAGCTCATGTATGCTGCACTGCTGCAGCTCAACATGCCGTAAAGGAAGTTTAACCTGATGTGAAACGTAAATCGATGAATATGTGTTTGATTAATCTGTGGCTATCCTCATGGACCCGGATGTTTGACACAAAAAACTGAATTTTGGAACTGAAATTGAATTTCAGACTTGAAAGTAAACGTAGTCGAACTGAATTTTTAATGCAACAAAATACATCTTAAAAGCAAATGAATTCAGTTTCAAACCATAAAATTCAGTTTCAGTTTAGTGAAATTCATTTTCAAAGTAATGCATTTCATTTCAAATTACACAAATACAAATTCAGTCAGAGCAATACAAATTCAGTTTCTGATGGCACAAGTTTCTTCCCATATAAAGTTAAGGTGATTTAGAATCACCAGTAGTTAATCCAAGGTATCAACTTGTTGCATGCAATACTGATTTTAGTGTTTTATGCTGAGCTGTTCTGATTTACTGTGCAAGTGTGCTGAATCGCGGAGCGTGGATGTGATCAGTAAGGTGCGTGTTTTGTCCGGCTGACCCCAAATCAGCCAGGAGTTTGAAGGAGGACTTTTAAAGTTTTTCCATTCAAAGCAGCTGCGGTCTGGGCCTTGTGGCCTGACCACTTCTTTGTCCCAGTTTTATTACTGGAGTTTTTCCACTGGGTTCCTGCCTCAGAGTTTTATGACCCTTTGTTTTTTGGGACAATCAGCTGTTAGTGGCTAACGGCGCAGCCTCACCATTCTACTAGTCTAATCGCCGCAATCAAGACATCAGCACACCAGGAGGGCTTCTTTTTCCAAGTTAACCCAAATTGCACATTTTGTCCATAAAACTGCTGGTTTCATTTTCTAAGACACTCAATGCACATATTTTCTTTTATTATTATTGTTAGGTAGTCATTTTTACTCCTTTTGTGTAGAGTAGTGCTTGTTAGTTAGGGGAAGGTTTTTGGACCAGAGTAGTAATTATATCAGGGCTATATGGTTTCAATAAACTTTCTCATATATATACACTGCCTGGCCAAAAAAAAGTCGCCACCAAAAAAAAAGGTCACACACTCTAACATTTCGTTGGACCGCCCATAGCTTTGATTACAGCACATATTCGCTGTGGCATCGTTTCGATAAGCTTCTGCAATGTCACAAGATTTATTTCCTCCCAGCGTTGCATTAATTTTTCACCAGGATCTTGCATTGATGATGGTGGAGTCTGACCGCTGGGCAAAGCCTTCTCCAGCACATCCCTAAGATTCTCAATGGGCTTAAGGTCTGGACTCTGTGGTGGCCAATCCATATGTGAGAATGATGTCTCAAGCACCCTGAACCACTCTGTCACAATTCAAGCCAGATGAATCCTGGCATTGTCATCTTGGAATATGCCTGTGCCATCAGGGAAGAAAAAAAATCCACTGATGGAATAACCTGGTCATTCAGTAAATTCAGGTAGTCAGCTGACCTCATTCTTTGAACACATTCTGTTGCTGAACCCAGACCTGACCAACTGTAGCAACCCCAAATCATAGCACTGCCCCCACAGACATCACTCTAGAACAGGTTAAATCTGGACTTATCAAACCATATGACCTTCTTCCATTGCTCCAGAGTCCAATCTTTATGCTCCTTAGCAAACTGAAGCCCTTTTTTCCAGTAAGCCTCACTGATTAGTGGTTTTCTTAAGGCTACACAGCTACACACAGTTCTTAACCCGATTTTGGTAGTTTCTGCAATCTCCTTAGATGTTTTCTCTGCTTGATGCATGCTAATGATTTGACCCTTCTGAAACAGACTTTCATCTTTTCCATGACCATGGGATGTGTCTTTCGACATGATTGTTTAAGAAATGAGAAGCAACTCATTGCACCGGTTGGGGTTAAATAACTTGTTGGCAGCTAAAACATAAACACCCAGGTTGCGACTTTTTTTTTTTTATTGGCCAGGCAGTGTATAAGAGAGCTGTTTGTGTTTATTTCATGCAAGAGTGATTTATCTGTCAAAATAAGGTCAAAGTTCCACCACCGATTGGTGAAGCAGCTGATTATACAGTGACATTTAGCGTGATTTGGTTAATAATTATCAATTAATAATTATTAATGATACTATAATTGTAATTATTAAGGGTTGTGAGCCCATAATCACAACACCAGAGGACATCTCTGATTTCTATTCATAAGTAATGATTTTTGGTTAAGAAATTATTTTTCTGAATTATGATTTTTAATTGTAATTTTTGATAAATATTAATATATCAATAATCATAATTCTTACACCCTTGATGAGACCCTTGAAAGATAAAAGGAAGAAAGTGTTTGTTGAAAGAAAGCTATAAGATAAACCCATTTTAGTTTGTCAGAGTTAATGTACTACACACACCAAACATTTTAAAGGAGGACACCAACTTTACAATTTTTGGCCAAAGTGCTGTGTTTTGTGTCAAACTAACATTGCACATCACCCTGAAAACACTATCCCCCCAGTAAAAAAGGTGGTGTCAACATTATGCTATGGGAATGCTTTAATTCATCAGAGAAGCTAAATGGATGGAGCTAAATACAGAGAAATCATGGAAGAAATCATTTTATATGTATGAAAAAACTTGAATACCATGTATCTTTTTCCTTCTATTTTATTGTGGTCTATCACATAAACTGCTGATAAAATATGTTTCAGTTTGTGGTTGTAATGTGACAAAATGTAAAAACATTCAAGGGGCATGGATACTTTGGAATGCACTTTAAGTATACACCAAATTACACCAGCCTATGTTGAAACTGTTGCCATGAATATAAACTTATGTCTGAATCACAGATGGTCCCTTTTAGGTTCCAGTCTAATAAACATTTACTGTAAGCATCTTGACACTCCTAAAATACTCTGATGCATCAAAGACACGGATTTAATTTGGGTGTGTCTGTGAAAACAGAATAAGTGGGCTTAATAGAGTCCTCTGCATGTCTGGCATTTCTATATTAAAAAATCCCTTAAAGTAACAGTTGTTTTTACAGAAGATAAATGATAATGTGATTAGATGGAGGCAACCCAAATTTCACTAAGCCAAGAGAAATGCAAGAGTCTAGACCCATTTATACAGTGTTGAGTTACAGTGTAATGCATGGTGGCTGTGAGAACATTGTAAATAGCCTAGTAAATCACTAATATGTACTGTAGACTACCTACACAGTCTGCCACAGAAGATAGAAGTATATTATCAGAGTCACTTTAGCCTTTGGCTAGATACGCATCCTTCATCAATGCCATTGCAACGGTAGAGCTTAATGGACTTCTATACTTAGAGGTCACAGACTTTCACAGGATAAATGTAAAAGCAAACATATATTTTGGAGCAAATAGAGTCTGTAAAGAGGAAAGCAATTTTGGAAGTTTATTATCCTTGAAAGCTATATGTCAATACTTCTTAAAAACAGTGGTATGTGATTAATTCAGTAAATATAATTAGATTAAACAAATGGGCACCTGGTAATACAGTTCTGTGAAAAAGTATTTACCTCCAACAAGGAAAGCAAAACCTGTTTTTACTTATTGCTTTCAACACTCAAATGTTTTCGATAAAACAAATTATTGAATCAGACAATCAGACCTGGTACTATGTGAATAAGTAATTGCCTTTATTGTTAAATTGTGAATTAACTGTGATTATTTACATTTTTGGTTCAATTTCAGAAGCCACACCAGGCATGATTACTGTCACACCTGGAAATCACTTAAATAGAACTTACCTGAAAATATGAGGTAGGATAAAAGACCTCGAAAAGCATCATACCCCAATAGAAAGAAATTTAAGAACAGATGAGAAACAAGGTCACTGACATATATCAGTCTGGAAAGGGCTATTTCTAAGGGTTTAACCATCCAGTGAATAAAAGTACACCATTAGCCACAAATTGAGAATACATGTAACAGTTGTGAACTTTCCCTTGAGTGGTCAGCCTGCCAAAATTAATTCAAGAGCATGCTGACGATTCATCCAGGAGGTCACAAAAGAACCCAAAGCAACACAAAAATAACACATTTGCCAATCAGTCTTCATTATTTATAAAGACAAAAGTTGGATTCTGGGGTGAGTTTCAAGGCCAAACCTACTGCTGACCAAAACAAACATAATGTTCCATCTCATATTTGGGAAAAAAAAAAAAAAAAACTGCTTGATGTTGATCCTAAAGATTTTTGGAAAAATATTCTCTCGACTGACAAGATCAAAGTTATACTTTCTCGCACTGCATGGAGGAGGACGTCTGATGTTCTGAGGCTGCCGTAATTGATGGAACCATGAATTTTGCTGTCTAGCAAAAATCCTGAAGGAGAATTTTTTATTGCTAACTCCTACCTCAAGTACACTTGGGTTATGCAAAAGGACAATCTCAAGAAAACCAGCAATTCCACCTATAAATGGCTCCAAAAAGAAAGAAAGGTCTTGGAGAGACCTTAGTCATCAGGGATGACTAGGTAAAATGACTCAACTCATGTTACTTAGAATCGAGTCATATCATAAAAGACTTTGCACTTGACTTGGACTTTCACACCAATGACTTAAACCCTTTTACTTAAAATGACTTGATATCTTCTACCAAACAGAAAGTGCGTTTCAATGGAATCGCACCTGGTGCGCAATGATAGAATTGTCCTAAGTGCACAATCCAGCCTGCTGCGTGCCTCAGGCCATTTGTCAAAATGTTTACATGCTATTTTCTGCATTCTATGTTCACAGCAAAAAAGCCGAAGAGGGCAGAGTGATACTCTCTTCCAGCTAAATCAACGACGAGTGAGTAAACTTAGAAAAAGCAAAAACAAACACAAAAAAAGAGCACGTAACATCATCCAAAAGCTACTATGCAACATAACTCTTTACACTAATGTTAAAGTACATTAAAGATTTTAAATCCAGACAGAAGAAAGTATCTCAGACAAGTGCTGCCAGCAGTTGTATCAACAATATGGAATGCCAGAGCACGCATAAATGTGTGGCCATTGTGTTTAGTTATGGACCCAGAGCAAAATGCTCTAAGAAAGAGAGCACTCCATGATGTCTTCTGTGAACTTATAAAGAACGGAAAAAAAACAATAAAAAAAAACATATACACCATATCTATATCTATCTATCTATATCTATATCTATAGATATCTATATCTATATATCTATATATATAGATATCTATATCTATATATCTATATATATATATATATATATATATATATATATATATACATATGTTTTTTTCTTCCTTATTCCTAAAATAACACAGAAGCTCTGATCCAGGAGTACTTTCCAAGAGAAGTCAAAAAGTCAAAAGCAAATTTAAATGTTGAAGGCAGTTATATTTCCTTTAATGGCCTTATCTAGAAGACAAAGACAGCTAAGCAGATAAGCTCTGAGACAGGAGGTCTGTATTTGCCCGGGTCATCTTTGTGAGAAATAAAAATTAGTTTGGTGATGTTAAACATGTAATTGTGCCATTAACGCAAAAAGTGAAGAAACTTTTAACTTGTCGTTAAAGAACAAATCATTTTTTGCAGCACTCTATTGTACCTTTTTTAAAATATTTTTTTGCTGCACTAGAGGCTGTTCATTTTTCATTTTTTGACAGTAGGTAGACAGGAAAGACAGCAAAGAGAGGGGGAGACATTCGGCAAAGGTTGCCAGATCCAGGACTCGAAAATGGCACAGCTGCATCGAGGACTACAGCCTCTGCACATGGTCACGCACTGAACCGTTACACCACCAGCACTGCGCCCCTATTGTACCTTTTTAAAGGAAGTGTGTGACATTTAAATAAAACAGTCCTAATGTGGAACCTGATACCTTAATAGCGCCAGTAAAACCTTTTTATTTTTCAGTGTTTTTAAATCCAGTTTATAATGGTCATCTGACAGACAGTGAAAATTTGAAGCACCTGATTTCCTGTCTCAGGGGGAAGAGGCCTGTCAGGTCTGATCATCTTCACAATGTTTATTCTTTCTCAGGTCTCTGATGGCCCAGTCGTGACCCTAACCTTGGGGTTAAAAGCCACGTCTTTCCCACCGTTTCTCTACACTGCAACTGTGCACTCTTTAGGTTTTACAGTGAGAGTGTGCGTGTGGAATAAAGAGAGAAGCAATTTCCCACTAGATGTCTGGGATACGACCGAGGCTGTAAGGCCAAGGTGAAAACAAGACTTTATGGAAAATCTGTTTCTGGTTAAGACATTTTCTCTTCTGCAGCAGTTATTCACCTCTTACTTTTTCTGACAGGCAATGAAGTGGTTATGTATGGGGCTGCTTAAATCTGTGAACTTACACAGGAAGCACCCCTGGAAACAAATAAATATGCCATGTCATTGTATGGCTGCTATTTGTGATATTTTTATGAGACTCTGGGGCCATGTCAGGAATCTCTTTTAACTTCTTTTTCCACCTAAACATGCCTTGATCACTTCTTTTTTTCCCTCCTCTACTTAGCCCGTGTCTACTATATTCCAGAATGGTGTTCTTTTACATCTAGCCACATTTACATTCTTCTTTTAAATGTTAAGTTTAACCAAAAAAATATTAAGTTTAACATGCAATCTACAGGAGTTGGACAATGAAACTGAAACACCTGGTTTTAGACCACAATATGTTATTAGTATGGTGTAGGGCCTCCTTTTGCGGCCAATACAGCGATAATTCGTCTTGGGAATGACATATACAAGTCCAGCACAGTGGTCAGAGGGATTTTAAGCCATTCTTCTTGCAGGATAGTGGCCAGGTCACTAAGTGATACTGGTGAGGAAAACGTTTTTCCTGACTCGCTCCTCCACAAAACCCCTAAAGTGGCTCAATAATATTTAGATCTGGTGACTGTACAGGCCATGGGAGATGTTCAACTTCACTTTCATGTTCATCAACCAATCTTTCACCAGTGTTGCTGTGTGTATATGGTGCATTGTCATCCTCGATAAGGCAAACCAGCCTTCAGGATACAATGTTTGAACCATTGGATGCACATGGTCCTCAAGAATGGTTCGGTAGTCCTTGGCAAGTGACGCGCCCATCTAGCACAAGTATTGGGCCAAAGTGGGAATGCCATGATATGGCAGCCCAACCAATCCTGATCCACCCCTGCATCACCCTGGGGAATGCAACAGTCTGGGTGGTACGCTTCTTTGGGGCTTCATCTCCACACCGTAACTCTCCCGAATGTGGGGGGAAACAGTAAAGGTGGACTCATCAGAGACACTAAATGTTCACATTGTCCACATGCCCAAGATGTGCGCTCCTATGCCATGCACCGTTGAAAACCGACGTTTGGCATTGTGCATGAATGACCAAAGGTTTGGCTATAGAAGCCACGGCCGTGTATATTGATCCTATGGAGCTCCGACGGACAGTTCTGGTGAAAACAGGAGAGTTGAGGTGCACCTTTAATTCTGCTTGTGTGCATTTGGGCAGCTGTGGTTTTTGTTTTTTGATACATCAGTGGTTAGCACCCGAACATTGGTGTCACCTTTCAGACAGGCTTCCTCTTAGCATCCACAGTTAATCCTCGTTGGATGGGGTTTTTCCTGTCTTAGTTGTATGTGACGCTTACCCCTGGTAACCGTGCTTCTTTGATCCAAAATCACAAAAGACTTGCTGGTCTTGTCACAGATTGCGCCGCAAGATGTGCACCAACAATTTGTCCTGTGCGAATTTTGAACTCTGGTATGTCACCCATCAATGTTTGTGTGCATTTCAATCTTTTGAGCAAAACTGTGCTCTTAAAACCCTGCTAATTTGAACCTCTGCTTCTTAGTTTTTTTACTTATTGCAATCCTGAAGACTGGCTACCAGGCTGGTCCAATTTAGCCATGAAACCTCCCACACTAAAATTACAGGTGTTTCAGTTTCATTGTCCAACCCCTGTAAGTTTTCCTCCAAATTTAGGTTGAAGGCTGGTATCTGTGGCTACTGTTTTTAAACATCCTAATAAATCTGTGATACAGTATTGGTTCAATAATCAGTTTAAACAAGAAAGCAAAAGAACCAACAAATAAATGAAAGTAATTTGAATGTAGAAGTTGTTCAAAAACATGACAACTTGACTTGTAATGAATGCATTATTTTATTTTTAAGCACTGAAATATTTCCTGTCAATGTTTGGTCTGTCCTGCAAATTGATACATATTTGTTGTAATTATGTGACTTTCTTGGCATAATAAATATAAGCACCATAAGCATGACACCCTCTATGTATGTTCAGCCAATACGTGTATGACATGGACTTTTCTCAGTGTGGATGGGTCCTAAACGGGCCTGTGCTCACCAATGGCTTCTTGTATGAGATCAATTCTGGGTTACTATGTACAGTCCACATTAGCATAATCAGTGGGACACGCTGTGTACAGTAAGTCTTAACTTGAACGCAAGTTGGAATCAGGTAAATCAGTTCAAATGTGCAACATACCTAGGACCTACGTGGTTCCCACTTTTTATCCACTTTTTATTAAGTTTTCTTGCATTAAACCTATACAGACAATACATCAATGTTTCATATTGCATTTTGTGGACAACCCCATGGGGTTCAATGCTTTAGCCCATTTCACACCCATATGGGTCACATATCTGAATGTTTGCTGGGTGTTATTACTCTTAATATGAAATATAAAAGGAAAAAGTTAAACGATTAAGGCTTGGTTATGTGAGCATTTAAAAAGCACTCAAAATCATTTATCTTTTGGTACTAGGAAGGAAAAAAAGGGCAACATAGCTTTCTGTCCAAGGTGGAAATCAGAAAGCAGTATATTATATATAATAAATACTGAAATACATGTATAAAGACTGTAAAAGCCAATAGAAATCATACACTCACCGGCCCCTTTATTAGGTACACCTGTCCAAGTGCTCGTTAATGCAAATTTCTAATCAGCCAATCACATGGAAGCAACTCAGTGCATTAGGGCATGTAGACATGGTCAAGACAATCTGCTGGAGTTCAAAGCGAGCACCAGAATGGGGAAGAAAGGTGATTTAAGTGACTTTGAACATGGCATGGTTGTTGGTGTCAGACGGGCTGGTCTGAGTATTTCAGAAACTGCTGATCTACTGGGATTTTCACGCACTACCATCTCTAGGCTTTACAGAGAATGATCCGAAAAAGAGAAAATATCATGTGAGCAGCAGTTCTGTGGGCGCAAATGCCCTGTTGATGCCAAAGGTCAGAGGAGAATGGCCAGACTGGTTCGAGCTGATAGAAAGGCAACAGTAACTCAAATTACCACTCGTTACAACCAAGGCATGCAGAAGAGCATCTCTGAACACACAAAACGTCGCACCTTGAGGCAGATGGGCTACAGCAGCAGAAGACCACACAGGGTGCCACTCCTGTCAGCTAAGGAAACTGAGGCGACAATTCACACAGGCTCACCAAAATTGGACAAAAGAAGATTGGAAAAACGTTGTCTGGTCTGATGAGTCTCGATTTCTGCTGCGACATTTGGATGGTAGGGTCAGAATTCGGCATCAACAACATGAAAGCATGGATCCATCCTGCCTTGTATCAACGGTTCAGGCTGTAGTGGTGGTGTAATGGTGTGGGGGATATTTTCTTGGCACACTTTGGGCCCCTTAGTACCAATTGAGCATTGTGTCAATGCCACAGCCTACCTGAGTAATATTGTTGACCATGTTCATCCCTTTATGACCACAGAGTACCCATCTTCTGATGGTTACTTCCAGCAGGATAACGCGTCATGTCATAAAGCATGAATCATCTCAGACTGTTTTTTTGAATTAGACAATGAGTTCGCTGTACTCAAATGGCCTCCACAGTCACCAGATCTCAGTCCAATAGAGCACCTTTGGGATGTGGTGGAACGGGAGATTCGCATCATGGATGTGCAGCCGACAAATCTGCAGCATCTGTGTGATGCTATCATGTCAATATGGACCAAACTTTCTGAGTAATGTTTCCAGTACCTTATTAAATCTATGCCTGTCATTGTTTTTAAGGCCGACTTGACCCACATGCAGAGAACACTCAGACAGAGAAGCATATTTCAAGATGTTTATTTACTCGGTTCAGGAAAGTGGGAGAGCAAGCAGGCTGGTCAGCTGACTGTGAGAGAGAAAAACAGAGGTGAGCTGGGAAACGGGACAAAATATTTGTTTCTGAATCTATGCTCACAGTTCAGGGCGATCGATCCGCCGGTGGGGAAGAGACAGGTGCAAGTCTGGAATGAACCTGCGCTGGTTCGCCTGGAGCGCTCTGCTGGTCTTAGTGGAGAGGTGGTTAGGCAGGTTGCGCTCAAACAGTCTGGGGACTCATGGGGGTGGCAGCCAGGCCAAAAAAACAAAAACTTGGTTCCCACAGAAAAAAATGATCCAAAGAAAGCCCACTCCAGTGGCTCGGCTTATATGGTCTAAGGTGAAGGAGAGAAAAACAGGCGGTTAGTCAAGGCTTACAGGAAATATTCCAAATTTCAGAAAAGACTGGCCAGGTGAACACTACCACAGTAGGCAAAACACTCAGGCGCTGAAGTGCCGGCGAGCCACCTTCATATAGTCCTCCAGCTGATGAGGCAACGATGTGCACCTGTCCAACCTCCGATCAGCAGCTCCAGCGCCTCTTGGAGGTGAGGGAAGGTTAGCAGCAGGCAGGAAGAGGGCAGACTGTGACAATGCCATGAAGGATTAAGGCAGTTCGGAAGGCAAAAGGGTGTTCTAACCCGGTACTAGCAAGGTGTACTTAATAAGGTGGCCAGTGAGTGCATATGTGGCATAATCCTGATTATAATTCTGTTCTTTAGGTCTTGCTTTCTTATTTTATTTCCTTATGCATATTATTGTTAGTTTTATTTTTTGATTGTTCATTCTTATGTGTTTTATTGTTCTTCCTTTGGATTCTGCCAGCTCTGCTCCTTCTGCTAATATTAGTTATCCCTCCTTCAGCGGATCTGCATCACTCTCTGCCGCAGCTGCAACTCATTCCCTCGGATTAGCTCTTTTGGTTTGCCTGTTATTTCTCTACCCCTGCCTCAGTGTATATATATACTGTCAAAATAACGTGAGATCTTTCCATGTAATCCATGCAACATTCATTAACTGCTCACAGTTAAATCAATAAAAACTACAATAAATATCCTTTTGTGTAATCCATGCAATAATTATTAAAAACACAGTTGAAGCATAGACTGAAACAAGCAATTCTCTGTTCTAAACTGACAGACGGGGCCGTGTGGGCCACATTTTTCCTTATTTTTGCAAAAATAAAACAAGTGACCAAAAGAATGATGTAAAATTTATTTTCATTTTTTCACATGTATTAAAATTTAAAAATTAGAAATTTTTAAATTTATCAAAAAAAGAGTATGATTAAAAGTGGTTAAGAACTAAAGGTTAAAGTAAAAAAAACATTAAAGGGGTTTTGACTTTCTCAATCAGCTATATATGAAAGAATATAACGTTAATCCTTTGTAAACATGAAAAAAAAAAGAAAAGAAAAATGGTTTAAAGTGTAAATGAATGAACGCTGTAACTAAAAGTTGAGAGCACCGATGTAAAAATTAAAAAGCCCCCGTTGAGGGGGAAGTGTAATGTGACTAAAACAGGAATAAAGCAGATGTTCGGGAAATTTGGGAAGTGAGATGTAGCTTACAGCACAAGGCTGATGACTGAGGCGGGGGCACAGTCAAAGAAGGGCCAGCAGACAGCACGGGATGAGGGGATGATGGCATGTCTGAAAAGGACACGACTCCGGGGAAAATTTCCCGAAAAAAAGATCCCTTATGTCAAGGGGGGACCAATGGACACCATGGGCCCAACAACCAATGGCCAATGAGCACAAAGTTTTTGGGGAAAGCTCATAAAAGGGCAAAAAGAAATAGTTGGTTTTTTTCCCTCGCAGAAGACCCGGACAAGATCGGACGGAGAAAAAAAGCTTAGATGGAAAAGTACCAGAGCACAGCCTGCTATCGACTGCTTAAAAAGGGATCAACCGGAGCCCCGATGGACTTTTCCTCAAATTTAAAAATCGGATTTATCTACAGCCTTTTTATCCCAAAAAAGAAGTAACTTGCGGTGAACAGTGATGCTCTAAGTTTCAGGCTCCTGGAAGTCCTGAATCAACCTCAATTATGTCTCCGGGGTTTCCTTCAACTCTTCAGCCTCTGGAAGCCATTGTCCTCTGAGACATATGACAGCAAAGTTTCTGTTTAACCATCGAAGCCTTGAGCATCAGTGCCTGCCACTTAAAGGAGGAAAACTGAAGATCAAGTCGTATTCCCCTCAAGAAACCACTCGTTGTTACCCGAAGGAACAGCTCCATCGGGTGCATGGACGAGCCTCCGTCTTCAAAGCCTCTCCAAACTCACTAGTTTCAGCATCAGGGAAAGACAGGTTGAGTTGATTGATTTATTTCTATTATTGAATTTATTGTGTTGCTGAATTTAAGCTGTTACTGACCCCTGCAAAAGCGTTACTAATTAAAGAAAGCATATAAAATTCTAATTAAATCGTGGACATTCAATTATTTGAGTCACCGTATTTTTGGTTTTTCATTGGTGGTAAAAAGTCTTGTTGCCTGGTTCTAAGAAATTATAGGAGGTTTTTATAGGTTGCCTTAGCCAAGTTTGTTAAAACAACGCCCTTGGGGCTCGTGCCGAGTCACTAAAATTAACCTAGCCCATATACCAAATGCCAGCTGTAATTTTAGGGAATGAGCAGCTGTTAACAGAAGTGACTGTCGGACTGTGAATGACTGCGGTTGGCTACTCAGTCGTCCAGACCTCCGGTTGAAGAAGGGCGAGACTTCTGGATGTAGGCTGTCAGAGGCTAGGCGAGTCATTTCCCGACACCAGCTTAAACAGAACTTTCATTGAACCTGCTTAGTAAGACTTTTCAGGTTTAGGGAAGTCCGGACCCGTTGGATGGAGAGCTGGATTGAGCAATCCCCTTAGACACAGGGAAGTAGGAGGGAGGGGTTAGCTCATCGGACAACGAAAATGCTCACTGGTTCTCTTTGTTCTCCACTGGATCCTTCCATTATGATGCCCGCTCTTTCTTTGCAGATGCGGCTTCCACATTCCGGTCTGCATTTTGGTCCAGCACCTACCTCACAAAACATGACAATATGTTGAGGTGAAGGACTGGATTTTATAGGACAGTTTTACCCAACCAAAATACATTGTCTAAATCATAAATTCTGCTAGTTTTCATTTATTTATTTCTTATATTTTTCTGATAATCATCTGCTTACAAAATTACTGGACATATTACCAATACTGTATAAATATGTTATTACAGCAACTATCTTCTATTTACAGTTGAATCCACTATCCCCCTAATGACATTTTTAATATCCCTTAATAACTCTGGATCATACTTCCTTTCTTCTTTTCCCTTTTGTTGTCTGGTATCTTCTAAACCTCATCTCTTTCTGTCCCTGTTCTGCACTCCAGCTTAAGCTCCCTCCTACTATGCATTTCATTCAATCAGGTTCTCCAGCTAAGTAAACTGAGCTGGTGAAAAGCCATAAAAGCATTGTTTATGAACCGAGCAGTAAGTGCATTGTTGGCAAAATAACCCTTCCTGATTTATGTGAGGGACGACTTAGGGAGTATTCTACTAAGGGAAAAAAACTCCGCCTTTGGTCTTCGGATATGTCTTTCATCTTTTCTTTCTCATCTTTTTTTTAGCATTTGTTTCATCCTTTTCACTCCCCTCATCACTATTTTTATCATTTTTAATATAAAAACACATAGTTCCTTCTCCTATCCTTTGGCATTACTTCCTGTTAAACAAATATGTTTAGAAATGCAATGAATGTGTTATTATATATTATATATCCCCCCCCCACACACACACACACACACAAAAACTTTATATGTCCGTTCTAATTCATCTGCTGCAGGAGGCAGCCCTTATTTCCTCTGTTTGTTGAATGACTCACTGATCTTCCTGCATTGGCTTAATCTGCATCATTCTAACTGCAAAAATAATGGAGACAACATTTTATTATGGAGTTAAAGAAAGAACACATTTAAAAAATGGTGCTGTAAAACATAACACGAGTCATGGTGGAATTCAAAAAGCAGACTAATCTTTTGCAACTGCTTTTCTTTATTTCTGGATTTAATAGATTCATAAAGCAGATTGCAGTAAATACATGGAGACTTTAATTTTTTTTGTTTGGAGATAACCCTGCAAGGACAAGTGAGTATAGACAATGGATGGATGGAAAGAACAAAGAATGAAATAGAGCATCCATTAAACTGATTTGGAGATAGAAAGCATTGATTACAGATAATCAGTTTATAAAATTACATGTCAATATGCATTTACTGTGCTAATTGGTAATGATATCAGAACAAAACAAAATGTGTGTGTAGTTAAATCCTGTTAATTTCCCTTAAATAGGAAAAGGTATTTGGTTTCTATTGCAGCATGCTGGCTGATTGCTCACTCACCGTTCTTACTCGGCCTTCCCACCACAGTCCATCAGTTCATTGACCCTCACCCAAGTTGTGCAAATCAGACAGACTTAATTTATTTGAGCATTGTTTATTAATCTTTGCATGTGTAGCTTTTGTGATTTATTTTTTTTGATAAGAAAATATTAAAATGTCTGACCGACCTCACAGGATCAGAGGAACATTTCTACCTCCTGTGACATTTCTGTTATTTTTTTGTAAAGTCAGCGAGGCTAAAGCTTGAATTTTTTTCCACCACCACCTTTTGGCAGACATTTTGTCCTGCTCATTGTGCATTATACGTCAGCGCCAATCTTCAAGAAGGCCCAAAGAGTATGGAATAAAATTGGATTTTGCGGTCTAATTTCCCTCTTCCATTTTTTTAAATCATAGGTCTAATAATGCTTAAAGCAGTGTTTTCACTTCAATTTATTATAATTAGACATTTTGCGTTTAATTTGCCGAATAAAATCTTAGCTTCAACATTTCACCCGTCAGTATTTTATTTGACTCACTGACTAAATGTATACTCACTCAGATGTAAAAACTATTTACTATCCGTTGGGTCTCTACAAAAATTTGAAATTCAGACAGAACTCGACCTGTGTTTCCAACCTGGGTTTAAAATCCCAAACAAAGCACAAAAACCTATATTTGTTTGGATTTTCTTTACTAAGTAAAAAGGTACCAAAGTTTACCAACTGTGGTTTGAGGAAGCTACATTTAGTCTAGGATACCTAAATCATTTGATAAGACCAACGGTTATCATTTTTGAAACAGAGCTGATCTAAGTTAGTCCAGATGCAACAAAGCAGTGAAACAAATCACCACCTTGAAAATCGGGAGCCAAATTTAGTATTAAGTTGTCTCAGAACTTGTGGAACCAACAGATAAGACCTTACAACTATTCAAGCATGTTGAAAGTTAATAGTTTGTAATCAAATGCCAAGCATGCTAGACAAAACATAGAAAAAAATCTGGACATATTAGTGTGGAAAAGTATGAAATTTTATCATGAAAATGTCAGATTAAGAACCTGCGCATACTTTTGTGAATTTGCCCCAGAATATTTAAATGGGGGCAAGCCCTTTGCCTTCAGGAGTGGAAATACTGAAACGGCCAAAAATCAAGAATGTTCCAACTCCAAAAAAAGAAAGTGAATCATACTATTTTTGTTGGGTTACCAGTTGAAGGGGACTAGTGGCACGTGACAAATAATATAGTTCCAAATTATATAGTTCCAAATCCCAGGACTGCCATGGTGGGTGCTGAGCTAGGCCCAAATGCATAGTGTAGTGGAAGTTGAAAACAGTTTAATAATAATCAGACTTACAAAATGACCAGGCACAGGGACACAGGCAGAGGTGAGACATGGGCAGGAAGTTAACAGGAGCACAGAATCAAAGAATATGGAGCCCGGCAGCAAAAAGGGTAGTGACCAGTGTAGTTTCCAGGATGAACCAGTGGCAAACACTGAAAACAAGAGAATATAAATACTAAGGGCAGTGGAGAGTGGACCAATGAACTGAGGAAGCTAATCAAGGAGAGAACCGGGTGCTGCTGGTGGAAGAGAGAATGCAGGTACCTGAAGGAGGGTGGTAAATCAACACTAATGAACAGGAAATCCAGGGGAATAACAAAACTTCCAAGAGAACAGAAATAAGTAAACAATGAGACTAAACTAAACATAAACTGGGGGAACCCAATCTTGTTACGGTCTGTGCTACGGAGGAACCCAGAACGCAGACAAGCAGGCAGCATGACGGTAGTTGACTTTAGGCTTTAATTAAACAAAAACTCACTCTTAGAAGAGGCAGGAACAAAACAGAAGCAGGCTGGCTTGACAGGCATGGCAAGGTCCACAAAACAAGACATGAGTTAAGACACATGAATCCGCGATGTATAACTGAACAGGTGTGTATTTATGGAGCGTGACCAGGTGAAACAAGAAGACAGATTAATAGGTGCAGGTGATCCGAATAAACTTAATTGACAGAACAAAACGTGGCTGGAGCAAAACAGACCCTTGAACACAAACTAACAGAAACTAGAAAAACATGAAGCCAAAGCATAACCAGAGCATAAAACATGAACAAGACGATGAAGCAAAAGCATAACCAGATCCTAAAACCAAAACATGACCAGAAAAACAAACAGAAACGTGATTCAACAATTTAACAAGAATAATAATGATAATAATAATCAGAACTATTCAAAAACCAAACTGTGAAAAAAAAAACAAAGAAAAAAACAGAAACCAAAAACCAAACAACCCCAAATCATAACAAATCTATTAGGAAATAAAAACTAGAAAACATAAAAAAACACATCTAACACAGGAATCCAGGTAAGTAACAAACTAAAAAGAATGAATCTAATAAAGCTGAATGAACTGAAATAAAGAAAGTGAAGAACATGGCAGTGCATAGAATGTAAACATAACTCAAATCCAAAACTGAACACAAGCAGATCATGACAAGAACACCTTAATGCAGGTCTGAGTCTCCCCCTGTTCTGACATGATAAGTATCCTTGTGTGTGCTTTATTTACTAGAGATTCTAGGACCATTGCAGCATTCGATTTCTTGGGAGTGAACAAAATGGGTATTAAAATAATAAGCAACAGCATTATAAAATCATACATAGCTGATTTTTTAGGGTACATTTCAAGCATAATATAGTAGCATGGGTCTATTCTTTACTCTTGGTTTATGTCTTGTTAAAAAAGGCAAAGTAAGATGATCATGCTTTCCAATAATGCTTTCTTTCTGTCATGAAAACACTAGCTGCACATGGACATGGGTTTTTTGTTGTTGTTGGTTTGAGCCAAATAGAACCCCATATTGAAAATGTAGCAAACTTTTAATGACAAATTGGCAGTTACATGCTAGCATGAGCAGGCCACAAACCAACCATGAAAGTCAGGATCTGACACTAAGAAAATAAGCTGAGGGAAATATATACAGATGGAGGGAATCACAAAATGAAAGACAGATGTGCTGACAGACAAATTAGTACCACGTGACATGGAGAATAGGAAGCAAACATTTACTAGGTTAAAGCCTCTCTAAAATACATCAGGAAACACAAATCACAAAGAAAAATCAGAACACAAAGGGAGAAATGTCAGCAAAACAAGAAACATTTGTTTCTTGTTTTGCTGACATTTCTAGGTTCTAGGTTTTGAAACCCAGACTATGATAAGTTTAATTGTGATTATTTTGAGTGAGTTTCTGATCTAAAGCAATCCTTTAGAATTATAGGAACAAGCAAATTATTTTAATTTCATATATTTCTGAAATATACAACTGTGTTTCTCTTAACCTACATACACTGTTTAAGGACACATGACCTTTTCTGACATTTTAATATATCAGACTATACACTTCCTGTTTTAGGTCAATTAGGACTACCAGAATTATTTTTATTTCCTGAACGCCAGTGTATTTTTTATGACTTTCTTTGAAGTCAGGTTACAAAGGTTACAAGCCCTCGGTGGAAGACACACGCGTTTTCTCTCCCTCCCTCCCTGCTGACCCCTTCTTCTGCTTTTTGTCTGTATTTTTCTCAGAGGCTCGCTTTGCATATCCTCCAAACTTTTAAATTATGGATTTGGTCAGCTGGACTCTCAGCGTAATTGATCAAATTTTTTTTCAACGGGATGACAGGGTAAAGGAGAACCCTCATGTACAGACGGGATGTTCTTCTCTGGATACACAATGGATTCTTGGCAGCAGTGAAAGATTGTCTGCCTGACTACAATGTCGGTCGAGGACATAGAAAATGTATACATATTTGGACTTTTGATAACAGGATTTCTGCTTTTTGGAGTTGGTGGTTATCTGGCTTATCGAGTGATTCGCAAAACATGGGCGGCTGTTCAAAGCATTCCAAAGCTGCCTGCGATGTTGGGCGGAGTCTGGGAAGTGATCAACACTCAGACTGAAATGTTAAGAGAGTAGAATCGCAAGCTGGACACGATTCTTGAACAGAATCTCAGCCTGGCAGCGGTTGGACTCAGAAGTTAAAGTTAACTGGCTATCGACAAAATATCCCCTGGATGTTATATAAACACGACGCTCTTCCCTAGCACTCCCCTACCAGATGTGTACTGATAGGACCATGCGGCCGATTGATAAAACTTCCACCTTTCTTCTCAAGGACATTGGCGCTTCTATCAGTATTGACAGTCTAATTCTTGCAACACACTCAGATTTATATATTCGCACCCTCAAGATTCCACTGTACCTTTGCTAAATCTTTACTTATGTGTGTGTTGCTTACCCCTGCTGAGGTTTTTTGTACTATTTCAGACTCTATTCTTAGCAGAATAGAGTCTGAAATATGATTTTTTTTTATCTTACTTTACCTAAATGTGTGATTTCATTACTTTTCATAGATTTTCAGATTTCTCAGAATGATTACCAGCAAAAGCCAATTATTATTAGTATTTCATTACTTTTTCATTGATTTTTAGTTTTATCAGAAGGATTACCAGCGAAAACCAAACATTATTAGTAATTTGGACTTTAGCTGCTCTTACACCAATGACCCAGCTTTCTTACTTAATAGAACTCAGTGATTGCTTAGTTAAATTTCAATGGATGCAAATGTTATTATTGGACTACAGCGAACCCAAGGATCATTCTCTCTTAGCACAAGATGCTTTCCCATACATAGAGGACTTAATGATATAATTACCTCTTTAGAAAGATTTGTTTAGAACCAGCTCTTACCAGTAAAACCCAAAGGATTATTAATGTTATCTGTATCATTGTAATGTTGGCCAGAGATTTTTAGATTTTTCAGAAGGATTCATAGATTTTTAGATTTCTTAGAAGGATTGCAGTATCATTTGATTTGTTTTTCTGTGTCTGTATCTATGTTTATTTTCTTGGTGATTGTATTGTAATTGTATGTACAGCGCTTTGAGTGTCTCGTTACTGAAAAGCGCTATATAAATACACTTACCTTACCTTACCTTAGTAGTTTGAGAAAGCCTAGATGATGATGTCATGATTTTGTGAGCTTTTGATAGGGTATAATGGAGGCACACATGTGGATGCATTTTAAGCCATACCACAAACAGTGTTTTGGTGTCAGAATGGGGAAATTAAAATAATCAATCAAGGTTAAAATATCTGAGGAAAACTGATCCTGTCTGGTTTATTCTTGTGTACAAATTCCAGATTTGACCTGATCAAACAATTACATGCAAGTATAAACAGCATGGGAGTGTCTAGCCACCACACCATTCATAAACAAGATAAGTTCTGTGTCTCACAGATGAGCATGTTTTGTTGTAAATTGTGTATCTCAACCCAAGAAGAAACGTAAAAGACCTTGTGAACATGCTGGCTGAAGCTGGTAAGAGAAAATGAGATTTGTTTTAGATTAATTTATTTTTACTTCTTCAAAATCAGACTTATACATACAATTACTTAAGATTTGGTAGAATTGCTTTTAAAATGTATGCTCTAGGACAGATGCGGATGTCATTGTTGGAATGTTGCTACATTCCTTCTAACCAAATTGGTGTAACTGAGTCAGGCCAGGATATTGTTTGTAGGGTGTCTTGCTCAGACACACAGTTTCCACTCTGCCATATATTAATCCATAGGATTGACACCAGGGGTTTGCAGTGGTTCTAAAACATTGACTTTGTTGTCTTTAACACACCCTAATTAAACACACTAATTTGTACTGTATGTTTGGTTTGGGTGACTCTCCATTTAGAAGACACATTCGTAACCAAGCTTGAACGTTCTGGTCGATGTCTCGAGATGTTGTTTCAATATTTCCATAAAATGTTCTTTTCTCGTGATGCAGTCTATCTTGCTTGTGTGAAAAAATGTGTTACTCACCTAATGAAAGTGGAGGAAAAAAAATTTGCTTTTTCTTGTGATGCATTCTTTACACCATTTAAAGGTTTACTGGACACAAAACATCTTGCTAGTCAGACAACAGCAAATGTGGACTTTGATACATAGGTCTTAAGTGAGGAGATTGTGCTGTAAGACATGGCTGCTCCACTGATTCCTTCAAATCCAACCACCCACACTAGCTGTTTCTTTAGGCAATATATATAACCTCACATAAACTTTTACTGTAGAGGAGCATGTTAACATTAGGGTGAAGAACCTTTCTGAAGTCAGAACTTGGAAATAATTTAGTAAACCTTATGCTTTCTTTCCAGAATATTTAGCTTAAAAAGGAACTACTAGTGCATTCAAGGAATGCCAGTTCTTATGTAAGACTTGAAAATGTTCTGCCTTCTGCAAAAAAATGAGTAAAGATTAAGGGTTGTGCAACATTGGTAAGGGCATCAACATGACACTTTAGAGGTTGAAAATGTCTTGTTCATTAAAAAGAAGAAGGTAAGTCACAGAAAGTGATCACTTTTGAAAAGTGGGGGAAAAAAAACTTGAGAGAGTGATAAAAGACCTGCAAACTAAATATATATCTATGGCTCTTTGAAGGGAACCAAATCTTTAGCATCGTTCAAAAGAGCCGTTTAAATTATCAGTTTTTGAAAATGTACATATTTCGAAGAACAAGCAATTTTACCTTTAGTATAGTGTTAAATATATAAATTTTGGGAAACCTGACATGTGCTGGTGAAATTTACAACTAAAGCTGAGTCATCTGTATTTAGTAAGTTTAATATTATTGTTTAAAAGGTGCAAAATAGAACCACAGCATGTTCATTTAGAAAAATCTCTTTATGTATATATTTTTAATAAAATTAAGTATAAGATATGAAAACATAAATATCAAATACTCATGCAGTTCTTTACTAGTTTTGTGTGCATTAATAGCATTTTAATGCTATATGCAATATAGAAACAAATAAAGAATACAAAATACAACAAAATTGAAGAGAAAAAAGTGCAACTGAGTTGCCTTGGCAGAAATACAAATCACCTCCTGCACCATTAAATAAAACTATTAAGGCAACGCACTAATGGTGAACAACACTAAACTGGAAACATTAACCAAATAAAGTGTGCACCACTAACTGTTTCGTCATTGAACAAAGAGGGCACTGTCGCCGTCCTCCTCTCTCCCACTGCATGCAGCCTGTATCGCAGCCAGCTCACATGCAGCGCCGCACCCCCTGCCGACATGACACGTGACGAAGACAAACAATGAGCAATGCGTGCTGTATGCTCGTACCTAAAAGAAAAAATAGAGTGGCACAGTGTTGACGGTGGTAACACATCTCAATCATGTTTTGTTCCCCAGTGTGAATTTCTGATTCAGCAAAATGCGAGGAGGGAGGTGGAACTTCTGAACTTTGATCTCGCCAATGTGTTTTGACTGACACTGCAATCTCTCTGTAATCTGGACATGCCAAAACATATTCACACTGTGCTGCAGAAGATGCAACACAAGCATTTTGAGATCATTCTGCTGCAATGAAGCACAACATTGGAGCTGAAGAAATCAACAGCAACAGAGAAACCAGAACACTAACAAGCATATAAACAATAAATCACACCAAGAGCAACAGCAGCAAGCAGAAAACATGAGACTGCTGTCTTGTTTTATGTAACTCATAAAGTGCCTTACATATTCACACCCCTTGAACTTTTTCAGACTTTGTCTCATTACAGCCACAAACTTCGATACATTGCTGGAAGGACTAGAACAAAGTAGTGCACAACTGTTCAATGGATGCAAAACAATATATGGTTTTCAAATTCTCTTACAAATGAAAATCTGAAAAAGGTCTTGTGCATTTGTATTCAGCACCTATTAGTCTGATACCACTAAATACAACTCAGTGCAAGCAACTGCCTTAAAAAGTAACCTAGCTAATAAATAGAGTCCAGAAGATGATCTGGTTAGATACGAGCAAAATTAAACCTTTTGACCAGCATGAAAATACCAATTAGCAGAAAACTAACATTGCGCATCACCCTTGGCAGCAGTATCATGGTGTAGTGATGTCCCTGTAGGGACAGAGAAGCCGGTCAGAGTTTTTGGAAGATTGATCAAGCTAAATAGAGGGTCATTTTGAAAGGAAAAACTGCCTGAGGCTGCAAAAGACTTGAGTCTGAGGTGGAGCTTCATCTTCCAGTTTAGCAATGACCAAAAACATATAGTTGGAATTGTTTAGATTATACCTTATTCATATGTTAGTATTGCACAGTCAAAGTCCAGTCTATTACAAAATCTCTGGAAAAAGTTAAAATTGCTCTTGATCCCATCTGATTGTGCTGGAGCTATTTAAAAAAAAAAGAAAGGGTAAACATTTCAGTCTCTAGATGTGCAAAGCTGGTAGAGACATTTCCCAAAAGACTTGTGAAGGTGATTCAAATATTGGCTCGGGGGAATTACAAATTTTACATGCCACACTGTTCAGATTTTTATTTGTAAAAAAGACAAAAAATAAATAAAATAAATCATGCATTTTTTTCCTTTCACTTAACAATTACAACTCTGTGTTGACTTATCACTTAAAATACCAACAAAATACATTTAGTTTCTACAGTTTATGGGCAAAATGTGAAATCTGTGATCATACTGGCTTCATCATATTACATGGGATTTTTTAGAATGCTTAACAAAAAAAATTTGGTCAGCTGGAATGCTGCTGTCCACTTCAGGCAGAAATGCAGATTTAAAACTCTTCTCTTCGTTTTTGAAATTCACAATATAAAATCGGATATAGCCTTTTTGTTTGATATGATTTTTAATTTGATGGTAAAAAAATATATATATATATATATATAAATGTGAGCATAGAAATATTATGGGATGACAGGTGTTGCATGTTTTTCATTACATTTGTCTTTTTTGTTATTTCTTAAAAGTGACACTTCTCTACCTGAAAAATATACCACAGAGGTCTGAGTTGGAGTATGTGGTGGTGCCATAATTGCCCAAAAGTCAGCCATTTAAAGTAATAAATACAGATATTGGACAATATTGTCTCCTCCTTAATCTGAACAAGAATAAGTAAACTCTCCTACTCATTTTCAACAGATGGACACACTGATTTTCCAAGTGTTTACCTTGGGATATATTTTATGTTATTCGCACAAAACTATACTCAAACACTGTTTTATTGGGATAAAAACATATTTTTTTCAATTTAGATTTCCTTATTTATTTTTTGTCTCATTATAGTTATAAATTGGGTTAAAGTGACAAAATAATGAGATCGTATAGGTGAGGATCCCCTAAAAAAAGATAAGCACCATGGGTATTTTAAATATGTGGAACATAAAGGCAAAATCATTTGAAAAAAAAGCCAAAATGAGATATTAATACCAAGTAACCCTAATGGGCATAGATACTTTTGCAAAACCATGTCATTCATGATTGTACTGTTAAGCTTTGCAGATGTAAGATGCATTAATTTAAATGTTTTACTTTGGAATAAATTTAAATTAAAAACATTGCTTTGCAAAATGTGTGAGCTGATAAGTGAAAGAGCTTCATAAAGACATTGTATTATTTCACTAACAAAGGAATAATAGAGCAGACTTAAGATGATGAAAGGCCCATTTAAACACATATAAAAAGTTATCGCACCACACGTAATTTTTATCAGTATGAATATTTAAAGCATTGTCTTAGTCTTTTTAGTGCAGATTAGGACACTCTCTACATGAAATTCTCACTGTTTCAAGAAAGCCTGGGAACCATCTGTTAGAGTGATCTAACAAAACAGGCAAAGGAAAACATATGGTTTCTTGTATTATCACACTTTATTCAATACCCACAGCATTTAGAAATAAAACCAAAATGGACAAACAACAAAGACAGCTATAAACTAAATATGAAAGCAGCAGGGCAGGGACAATTAAACACTTGTGGTCAAGTGAGAGAGAGAGTAGGAAAAATAGGGGAGAAAGGAATGAATCCAGATGGACACCTATCAAGAAAAAGAGGGCAAATTTAAAAGAAACACAACAAGAATGAAGGAAAGACAAATGTAAATAGGTCAGTGTCGTTTTCCGAGATTGCAATCTTTTCCATTGATGCTCAAGCTTTGGTAAGGGAACTATAGGTCTGTGTGCAAAAGTGAATTTCTGTAAAAAAATTATTTCACAACAGATACTTGTTTATTCTTCAGAATGTTTTCATTGTCCTCTTTTGCAATGCATAGTATCATAACACAGCTTTATGTTTTCTGTTAAACACTTCTAACACTGCTGTCACACTGTTTTGTATCTTGCCACATATGTTAATGTATCAGGTCAGTCTGTAGCAGGTAGCAAGATGAAATAAACAAGAAAGTAAAACATGAAGAACCAATGCCAAAGAAACAATCATCCAAGACTAATTGGCTTATAAGGTGCAATTGCAGAGGCAGGGAGTAGGTCACAAGGACAGATCAGGAGGTGAAACACTCAGAAAAACAGAAGTAGACAACACACTTTCCAAAGACCCTGAGAACTGCAGCATCGGGCTCAGAAAACAAAAAAATGTATTGCGAACATGAGGTGCCTTAGAATTGACATTTGCCAATAAAAAAAAAAACAAAAAACATTTGGGTTTATAATTGTCAGAGCCTGGCCAGTACATTTTGTCACAGCTAAAAAAAAAACCAAAAGTAAATTTCTGACAGCTGCATTAGTACCTTCTCATTCCCAGTTTTTAAAATAATAGTGTGTTTTGTTGTATACCCCTGAGGTTATTTTTCATTTCATTCCAGTCTGTTTGATGAGTATGAGGGTCTTAATCATTAAAATGGAGTTTAATATGTCCATATAACAGGGGGGAAAATTTCACATAAAACCTATTTTATTTAGAAGAATTATTTTAAAGTAAGAAACTGATTATTAACTTTGCTGGATCTGTTCAGAAGATTCAGAATTTAAAAGGTCTTATTTTGCCAGTATTGTGACCTTGGAGTTCTCTCATGCTCAGAATAGATGATGGCAGAGTTTCTTATAACACAAGTCGAATTACAGTAACTTCAAGGGTGTCAGACTTGGGTCTGCCATCAGCATGCCTCATGAGTGCCTGCCTTTTTGGATCCCATCAGTCCATTTGCATAATATCAGCGGTCAGCGTGAGTGCAGAGGAAACATTTCAAAGACTAGCTGAAGGATAGAAAATGCAGAATCAGAAGTCCAAGTGTTGACTCTAACACCCACTGGCACCAATGTCTCCGAGGGTTTGGAATGGGAAGACAGCCACAGACATTAAATATGACACTTGGGAATCCTAGATAAAGGCAGCAAGAAGCCACGATGGGACAGTTTGCCCAATAGTGAAGTCTCCTGACCCAGTCTGTGTCCCCAATTTACAAGGACAAAGCTTTTCTTCCCAACTAAAATTAATTGTCAGATCTATGATTTGCAGTTAGTAAGGTCAGAGACAATCAAATGTTTGTTATCCAAACAATCCCCTTGTGGACACCGTTGTGTTAGAGCGATTGCTAGTCATTACATCCTTCAAGAATATATGTGTTACGTCCCAGTTTGCAACTATTCCCATCACTGCATTTGACACAACAGAACAGCCAACATGGTGTGTTCTTCGTTATCCTTTAAGTTCTAGAAGAATGGTATAAGTCTTTGCTGGAAAATAGCAATTTCAGGGTTGATAAATCAATTGCACCAGTTTTTAGCATAGGCCACATAGACAGTTGCCTAGGGCGCCAGCTGCTGAAGGGACCACTGCTGTTCCCACATCTGAAAAAAAAACCAAAAGATTAAAAAAAAGGGAAATTAAATACAATTAAATAAATAATAGCATTAATGAGCAGCCCTGATCCTTTTCCCATACTCTGTATTGAAAATAAAAATTAAGAAAATATAAAGAATAACCCGCCCCCTGTGTAATGCTTCTTATTCTGTTGGACCAGTCAACTGAGCCAAAAATGAAAACTGAACCTAACTACCGATTGACCACAATAAGCCGATCCAACATAAATAGGTAAAGAAATGTTTAAATAAGTCAGTTTGTGTTTAAATTAATTTGCAGAGTGCCTGGGAGTGAATGCTAACCTTTCTAATGTGTTCCTTAGGTTACAGTTCAACTAAATAATCTTAGCAGGAAGGTTCTGTTGTCAACAAGTAGATGCATTCATTTTGGCCTCCTAAGTTAGATCACTTTTTACCAATTGCCATTATATGAACAAAACATTTCACTGTATTGAATTAGATGACATAATATTTTTTTATATTAAATTGGGCTTTTTTGGATTGGATCTCAATCTGACTATATGATTGGAATTAACTGGATTGATCTGAACTGAATTTAGAGAAAATTGATTCTACATAACTGGAGATGAAATGGGCCTACTGTAATAATCCAGTAATCAAAATGGAGCTTGCTCTTGATAATAAGAAAATCCAGGGCCACAAAAGTGTTGTAATAAGACACTATTATACAAGTAAGAAGGATAAAGGAAGAGAATTCTAGAAAGATAAAATATGTATGCAGGCAGGGATACCAGGCACAACAAGAGGCGTTTATAAGCAGAGCGCTTGTCATTTTTAAAATGCAGAGAATGTAGGGCATGTCTAATTACAGCAGAATACATGTCAAGTCCCTAGTCACACACCCACTCAGCCATTCACTGGCAGTGTCCCCCTGGACTGCCCTCCAATCATGTTAAAACAGAGCTATCATCATGCTGGCAATGCTGACACGAGATCAGGAGAGAGGGAGTTTAAGAGAAAGGGGTCACAAGGTGGATCAATATGTATGGTGTGAGAAACATAAACGGCAACAAAAGAGAAATACAATAACAGTAGGTAAAGGGAGTAGTAAAAAGAAAATTAAAGAAACCCTGGAGATAAAACTTACATCGATGTGTAGAGGTATTTCTGCAAGGGTAACTTTTTTCTCTACATTGATTCCATTCTGTTTTTCTTTCTTTCTTTTCAGATCTCTTTCCTTCTTTCTGTTCATTATCAACCAACTGGCAAATGGAAGACTAACCAAAAATGTAACCTTTACCAGAGGTTATATAAATGTATATTATTTGTATTATTTTTTTCAAAACTGAAGTGTAATATTCTCTTGTAAGAAATACATTCATGGAAATATTGTGTGAAATCTCACTAAAGTTACCAAGTGCACTTACATTGTGAAAGCACACGTGTAAGGAAACCAGCCAGTTTCTCCTGGATGTTCTGAGATCCCAAATAAAAAATGTATGGAGCCATGGCTGGCAGTTCTAAGACTATAGAATCTATTACATGCCTTTTAGCTCTTACTTTTATTCTGTATTTATTTAACTGCTAGGTTAAATCGAGAACCACTTAGGTCTTATTTAGCTGCTATACAAATAAATTTGCTATTTTGTATGGTTTCAGAGCTTAGTTCACCTTAGTGGGCCTACATTGTTATCATACCATAGACCAATAAACTGAAACATCCCTTTCTACTACTCTACTGCATTTGTGTTTATAGCTGCGCACCAACAAAATCCACTGTTACATGCGCAGATGTAGATACTGATTTGATTAGCTCCATACGCAAATAGTTTTTGTTTAAACCATACTTCGAAAGATTCAAAGATTACAGCTGTGATTTGTACACTTATTGATTAAAGGAGGCTGAATACAAATGCACGCCACACTATGATTGTGTGTAAAATGTTCGAATTCCATTTGTGATTTTCCTTCCACTTCACAATTATTCTCTACTTTGCATTAATCTATCTCAGAAATCTCAATAAAATACTGTGAAGCTTGTGTTTGTTCTCTGACATAAATCTAAAAAAGTTCAAGAGGTAAGAATAATGTTGCAAGGCATTGTAATAGGTTCTGTGGTATGAGTTTAACCTGGTTAATGTAGATCTTAGTAGTAAACACTTTTCTCACTTTCTTTGCTTGGTTATGCACGGTAATATTGTAAAAACTACCAAGCTACTGATGCTTGTATACAGTGGAGGAGCAAAATGCATATACACTTTTAGAAACAAACAAGTAAAGACAAACTATTTTAATTAAAAGAGAAAATAAAGCACCGTCGAAAACATTAAATGCAGATAACACTCAATGTAATGCTTGCCATGAGGACCCCTAAACACAACAAGGCAGCTGGGACTATATTGAAGAAGGCAAGAACTGACAAAGTTCCAATGAGTAACTTGGACCAGTAATGTGGGGAGTGTGTGGACATACTGAGGAAAAACAGCAATGAGACATTAGAGAAATTGCAAAACAAAAAAGGAAAACAGAAATTGTGACTAATAAAATAACCAAAACTGATAAACAAAGACATGAAAATTCGTAAACCGTGACAGTGAGTGGATTTCATGCATCTTGGCTAAGAGTTGGAGCGTGCATAAAAAAACGAGAAACCATAAATTTTTTGGGATCAATTTAAATAAAATTAAAAAAATGGAGAAAGCTTTGTTTGAACATTCATGTTTTTGTTTATCCTTGTTGATGTTTGCAAGCTCAAAGACACCTTTCTTCTTTTTTGTTCTCTCTTTCTTGCCCTTTATTTTGTTTTGCAACACCAAAGGTATGCAAACCATTAGATAAATTTGTTCACAGTAAATGTCCTAAGTTCTGATATTACTGACAACAATGATTTGAATTGTTGTGATATACATACATTTAATTCCTGCCTTTGTTCCTGTTTGTGTGTCTGTGTCACAGAAGCACAACAAAGCAGATGGGTACAGCAGCTGCACTGCCAAGGCTATTTCATGACTCGATACCCAACAATAAATTCCTAGTAAATGCAAAACTGAACATCTTGAAAGTGTTCAACAGAGGCTCTCACACACTTCTTGATATCATTTTACATTGGAAATCAACTAGGAGGCATTCAATATCCATTTGCCATAGACAGATTCTGCCTGACAGCAGCCACAATCCTTGAAATGATTATCCAATGTTTGTCCATTCATCTAGGAACTGAAGAGTGCTTAATATAATGAACATATCTTTCTTAACTGTTCTAATATGTTGTTTTTTTATCATGCTTTCATATTTTAAGGTCGAAGTCATTTACATTTCGCCAAACAAATCAAAGAAACAGAGTAGGAGACCATGAGGAAAGGCTTGTTTATTTACATAGCACCATAAGCATAAAAGCATTGTATAAAAACCTGCACATCTCAGGTTTTCAGAGAGTGTGTTCCAGAGGTGAGGATCCTAGCAACTAAATGCTGCCTTGCTTTGTTTAGTTCTGGTCCTGGGAACACTAAGTAAGCAGGTCTCTGAAGACCTGAGAAATCATTCATATTTGACAAACAACTCAGAAATGCATTTCCGTCCAAGACCATTTAGTGTTTATAGACCAATAGCAGAATTCTAAAATATATTCATTTACAAACAGAGAGAGCGATGATTTAAGAACTGGTGTGATATGATACATTTCCTGGTGTTGGTTAGGACTCTGTCAGCAGCATTTTAGGTGAGCTGCAGGTGTCTGATTGATTTTTTTAAAGAGACCAGTAAAGACATTCTTGCAGTAATCTCACCAACTGAAAATAAAGGCATGCACCTGTTTTCCTGTTTTAAAATACGATCTTTTATCCTGGCAATGTTTAATATGATTTAAAAATGAGTTGTTAACAGACTTTATGAGGCTGCCAAAATTTACATCCAAGTCTAAAAATACGCTGAGGTTCCTCGCATGTACTGTGGTCTATAATCCTATTGAGTCTAGCTGAGTGCTGACCTCAACCATCACATTTTTGAGACCAAAATCAGTTATTTCTGTCTTATCTGCATCGAGCTGAGGAAATCCTGAGCTTTTGACCCATTGATGTTAGGACACACTTACTCAGTGGTTGTAGTAGACTAGGATCATGCGTGGAGATGGAGATCTAAAGCTATGTGACATGAGCATACATGTGGTAGGAGATGCTGTAGTATAATTTAAGTTAGTGAGATCATTCAGATGTTTAGTGAAAGTGGCCTGGGAATGGATCCTTTAGGAACCCACAAGGCATGTTTGTTCACCCAGATTTATCATTACCAAATGAAACAAATAAGGGTTGAACCAGTTCAGAACAGCGTCAGACAATCCCACCCATTTTCCAGCATATCTGTTTGTTTGTTGTTATGAACAGTGTCAAATTCAGCACATAGATTGAATAATACCAAGACAAGTTCTAGACTCTTTACTGTTCAGATGTATATTATTCAAAACCTTTACCAATACAAACTCGGTGGTGTGGTCTAAAGCTTGACTGGAAAGCACTGAAAAGATGTTTTTCATCATAAATGCGTAAAAATTTTCATAATTAGATGTTTCTATTACTTTTGCCCTAAATGGCAGAATAATTATCAGCCTATAATGAATTATCAGTGCATACAGCTCTATTACAGAAAGTTTGGTTGCTGCAGTTTTCAGGGCCAAAAACAGTTAACTTTGAATTTTAAAATGTCCCAGTACTTCAAATAGTTCATGATGTCATGCATTTTAAAGCTTTCCAGTGACTGAACCAACAGTGGACATGAGGTGCTTTTCCACATATTAGTCCTTTGGTTTAATAAAACAAAGATTGAGCATTTTAGCAACCAGCACTCTAGGTGAATTGGTATAAAACAAAGTTTCGCAAGTTTAGCAAATTCAACACATTTATGTTATGGTAGGGAGGAATTTTTATTTATCTCACATCCCTCATAAAAAACTGGTTGGCATGTAGCTGCAATCTAATAGCTGTTATGGAGATTTGGTGACCCCACTCTTTGATGCAGTTCCCTAACAGTGACCTTAGGTAATTCATTTTACTGCCCTTGGTATCTTGCTTGCTGCACATGGTGGCAAGATAAATATTGGTCCTTGTCTAGCCAAGTGGCCATGCAGTGGCTAAAATTAATTGGCTTCAATGTCAGGGAAAAAAAGTCATAGAATATAAAACAGATATTCCTGTTAATTCTGATCAGTTAAAAAAAAAGTTACATAGAAGTTACATAAATACATAGAAAAATGATCTAGTGACATTTATTGTAAATAAATTGTTAGGGAGGGGCTGCACAGTAGTGCATTTGGTAGCAATGTTGTGCTGTGTTTGAATCCCAGCCTGGGGTCTTTCTGCATGGAGTTTGCAAGTTTCCCCTATGCATGCGTGGATTTGTCCTGTGTGTCTTTATGCTGCCTTGTGAGGACTGGTGACCAGTCCAGGGTGAATCATTTTAAGGTTTTTTACATATCTTTAGCAGATATGCCAATACGTTTGTTCACATTATAACAGGAAGCAGTTGGGAAGCTTTACATGGATATTATTGAGTTTAGCTAATTAAATGAAGAGATTACAAAACCAGTCAATTTTAATAACTGGAGGAAACATAGGGGATTACCCTGTCTCTGTATGACACCATGCTAGACTGGAAACTGATTTAAATGTTTCCTATAAATGTCTCTGTCTTGGAAAGCCATAGGCAACACCTTTTTTTACTTGTTTTTGCTTATGCTGTGGTTCCCATATACCGACCATAAACTTGAAAGCAGTAAGGGTGCACATACCAAAATGGAATTTAATTTAATGAAACAGCTATCGGTGGCAGCTGGTGGATACATACATATGTAGTGTAATCCTTAGAAGGCGACCATCTTGGTGCTTTCTGGACTCTTTTTGACAGGACAAGGTAACTTTTCACCTAGAAATTTCTAACGTTATAAAAAAATGGTTCTTTCAGCTGCAATTGTCATAGAAACAATAATATTGTATGTGAATCTATTTTCTTGGAAAGTAACAATGGCTGTGGGAGTTCTTAGGATGTAAGGAGTTCTTAGGATGTAATCATTGTGAAGACATGACAATGATTTTTGGCACATTTCCACCTCTGGTATATCAATCAGTTTGGTAATTAGACTGATTAGAATGTTTTTCAGCTCACTTGAGGAATGATGTAAGATTTACAGTAGGATGTGCCTATAATTAAATAAAGTTTGGTGGTATCTTTGTCCCCTCCTTGAACCGCCACCTTAACCTGGTGGAGGGGTTTGAGTGCTCGAATGGTCCTAGACACTATATTGTCTGGGGCTTAAATGCCCCTGGTAGGGTCTCCCATGGCAAAAGGCTCTAGGTGACAGGTCAGAAAAAAGAGCGGTTCAAGACACCCTCATGAAGACCATTTTATCGAGGCACGTGACATCGCCCGGTATGGCGGAGCCGGGGTCCCACCCTGGAGCCAAGCCTGGGGTCGGGACTCGTCGGAGAGCGCCTGGTGGCTGGATTGCTCCTCGCAGGACATGGCCGGGCCAAGCCCGAACGAGAGATGCGAGGCCACCATCCCCTAGTGGGCCCACCACCTGCAGGAGGGACCATGAGGGACCGGTGCAAAGAGGATTGGGCAGTGGACGAAGATGGAGACCTCGGCGGCCCGATCTCAGGATGCTTAGGCTGGCTCTAGGGACGTGGAATGTCACCTCGCTGAGGGGGAAGGAGCCTGAGCTTGTGGGGGAGGTCGAGAGATATCGACTAGAAATAGTTGGGCTCACCCCCATGCACAGCGTGGGTTCTGGAACCCATCTACTCAAGAGGGGCTGGACTCTTTTCTACTCTGGAGTGGCCCACGGGGAGTAGCGGCGGGCTAAGGGTGGGTTTGCTTGTTGCCCCCCAGCTCAGCCGTCTCATGTTGGGGTTTACCCCAGTGGATGAGAGGGTCGCATCCCTGTGCCTTTGGGTTGGGGCACCACTCGGATTCAGATCGGGAGGAATGGCCTCCCTAAACTGAATCCGAGTGGTGTTTCGTTATTGGACTTCTGTGCTAGTCACGGATTGTCCATAATGAACACCATGTTCAAGCATAAGGGTGTCCATCAGTGCACTTGGCACCAGGACACACTAGGCAGGAGGTCGATGTTCGACTTTGTTGTCGTGTCGTCAGACCTTCGACCGCATGTTTTGGACACTCGGGTGAAGAGAGGGGCTGAGCTGGCCACTGATCACCACCTGGTGGTGAGTTGGATCCGCTGGAGGAGAAAGCCGGACAGACTTGGCAGGCCCACGCGCATAGTGAGGGTCTACTGGGGACGTCTGGCAGAGCCCTCAGCCAGGGATGTATTCAACTCCCACCTCTGGGAGAGCTTTGACCAGATTCCGAGGGATGTTGGAGACATAGAGTCCGAGTGGACCATGTTCTCCACATCTATTGTTGATGCTGCTGCCCATAGCTGCGGCCGTAAGGTGTGCTGTGCCTGTCGCGGTGGCAATCCCCGAACCCAGTGGTGGACACCGGCAGTAAGGGACGCTGTCAAGCTGAAGAAGGAGTCCTATCGGCTGTGGTTGGCTTGTCCGACTCCTGAGGCAGCTGACGGGTACCATAAGGCCAGGCCCGGTTGGCCTCGAAGCGATTCTTGCAAACCGTAAGGCGCCTCAGGAGGGGGAAGCAGTGCTTCGCCAACACTGTTTATTGTGATGGGTGGGACGCTGCTGACCTCGACTGGGAACATTACTGGGTGGACACATAGGCTGGGGTCTCGGGGTTAGACTCTTTCATCACCCAGGCTGAAGTCACCGAGGTGATTAAAAAGCTCTGCGGGGGCAGGGCTTCAGGGGTGGATGAGATCTGCCCTGAGTACCTCAAGTCTCTGGATGTTGTAGGGCTGTCATGGTTGACAGCCCTACAACATCCTTCAACATGTTGTAGGGCTGTCACCAATTGCGTAGCGGTTGGTGACAGTGCCTCTGGACTGGCAGACTGGGGTGGTGGTCCCCCTTCATAAGAAGGGTGACCGGAGGGTGTGTTCCAACTGCAGAGGGATCACACTCCTCAGCCTCCCTGGTAAGGCCTACGCCAGGGTATTGGAGAGGAGAATCCGGCCGATAGTCGAACCTCGGCTCCAGGAGGAGCAGTGTGGTGCCCAACCAGTCCACATGTGTTTTGTGGACCTGAAGAAGGCATTCCACTGTGTCCCTCGTGGTGCCCTGTGGGGGCTGCTCCGGGAGTATGGAATCAGGGGCCCTTTATTATGGGCCATCCGGTCTATGTACAAGCGGAGCAGGAGACCACTTTGTCACCGGTCCTGTTCATAACTTTTATGGACAGGATTTCTAGGCACATCAGAGGGCCGGAGGGGGTCTGGTTTGGGGACCAGTGGATTTCATCTCTTCTTTTTGCAGATGACGTGGTCCTGCTGGCCCCCTCTAGCCAAGACCTACAGCATGCGCTGGGGCGGTTCGCAGCCAAGTGTGAAGCGGCTGGGATGAAGATCAGCTCCTCCAAGTCTCAGGCCATGGTTCTTGACCGGAAAAAGATGGCTTGTCCTCTTTAGGTAGGAGGGGAGTTCCTGCCTCAGGTGGAGGAGTTCAAGTATCTCAGGGCCTTATTCACGAGTGAGGGAAGAATGGAGCGGGAGATCGACAGATGGATCGATGCGGCTGCCGCAATAATGTGGGCGCTGTGCCGGTCCGTTGTGGTGAAGAGAGAGCTGAGCTGAAAAGCGAACCTCTCGATTTACCGGTGGGTCTATGTTCCTACCCTCACCTATGGCCATGAACTTTGGGTCATGACCGAAAGAACGAAATCCCGGATACAAGCAGCTGAAATGAGCTTCCTCTGTAGGGTTGCAGGGGACTTAGAGATAGGGTGAGGAGCTCGATCATCTGGGAGGGGCTCGGAGTAGAGCTGCTGCTCCTCCAGAGTTGAGGTGCCTCGGGCATCCATATAGGATGCCTCCTGGACGCCTTCCTCGGGAGGTGTTCCAAGCACGTCCCAATGGGAGGAGGCCCAGGGGACAGCCCAGGACATGCTGGAGGGACTTTGTCTCTCGGCTGGCCTGGGAACGCCTTGGGCTTCCCCTGGAGGAGCTGGAGGAGGTGTCTAGGGAGAGGGTGTCTGGGTGTCTCTGCTGAGTCTGCTGCCCTCGCGACCCAGTCGCGGATAAAGCGGCGAGTACGAGTATGGGTATTTTTGTGTCATAGCAAAAAACTAGGTATGCATGTTTTTTTTCTTATAAAGTAACTTCTTGACAACAATTTCAATCAATTGATATTTTTCTGATCCCTGAAACACATTTCGGTCATTGCAAAAATTTTTGGTTATGACCGTAGACGACCTTGAGCAATAAAAATAAAACTATGTAAACTGTCTCGCAGAAGTATTCATTTCCCTTGATCTTTGTCACATTTTGTCACATTACAACCACAAACTTCAGTGTATTTTATTGAGATTTTATGCGACGGACCTTGAACTTGCTTTGCTGGTGCGTCATATAAGCCTATGGGGACAGAAGACTGCATTGACCCAGCCACAACCCTCATGGCCTCGTCTTTCTCACTTCTTCCATCTGTTACTCCATATTTCTCTTTATCAGTTTGTCTCCTCTCAACATGTGGTATCAGTTGCATCCTTATTTTTTTTTTTGCCTTTTTTTCTATCAGCTGTCACTTCCTTCTCCTCTTCCACATTCTACATTTCTCTCAAAATACCTTGTAGTGACATTAACTTTGTCTTTGTAGTGTAAACGGAAAAAGAACAACTGCAATCTTAAGAATTGAGACTAAAGCGTATAAAGCCATCAGAAAGCTTTCCACATACATCTATACTGCTTAGCCCTTTCCCTAATCGAATGTTTTTTGCTCTGTTTTCACTCAGTATCTTAACAATCTGTCACATTGATCTGTTGTTTCTCTTTTCCTCAGACTATTTACTCACCTTGCTTGTTAGCCCAATAAAACCTAATTTGTTTGGCACTAAAAAGCTCTGAAATGGAAGTAACTACTTTACTGTAAACATTCTTTCAGTGGAGTTTATGAACTGAGGTTATTAAAAGACAAGTTGGTGGGGCACATTTATACAAACGCTCTCAGGCCAAAGGCTAAAACACTCACTTTGCTCACTTGGTTCATCTTAGTTTATTCCTCCTGTCTAAAACTGATTTCAAGAACATATGTTAAAAATTAAAGACTTATCTATAAATGACTCAATATACCATTTATAGCAGACGGACTCCTCAAAAAACTGATATTTTCCAAAACATCATCCTAAAACGTAAGTAAAAGTACTGTTATTTTCTGTATGGCTAATATCATTTAAGCTAGAGTCAAATATCTAAGAGTTAAAATGAGATATATGTTTTTTTCTGGATAAAGCACTGCATGTATGTAGTTTTTTTAACAAATTTTCCTACATCTTTTAAAAGTTATTATAGGCCCACAACTAACCTTTGGTTTGGACTACAAAAAATGATAATGCAGCTAATCAAAAAGGTTGCTCTTTTGAATAAAAAACAATATAGTTAATGGTTTCCAGCACAGAGGCTGCACTGTTAAAGGTTTTAAATGACATACAGTACTGTAAAAAATATTTGCCACCTTCCAGGTTCCTTTCGCTTTTTCTTTACGCTTAAATCTTTTAGATCATTAAACAACTTGGTTTTTGCACCTTTAGTGACAAGAACTGCCGTCAAGTGTTAACAATAACTGGTAATGAGCGTTTTAAGTTGCTGCAGAGGAACTTTGACCCACGCTTTGCATTTCCTGTTTAAGTAATTTTTCTGATTAACACCTTGCCTCTGTTAAAGATGTTTTCCCAATCTTCTGCTAATTATGTTGTTTAACATGACCACACATTTGTGGAGAGAGTAAAGCAGATCAAAAGAATGGAGAAATGGTGAGTGTCCTAACAGAAGGAAATACGTGCAAAAGAGGTCTTGTGCCCACAGGAAACAAAGTTCACTGGGTGTGAGAGAGAAAAGAAAGGAAAACAGAAAGTGAGAAAGAAGACACGAGTCTTTGTTCAGTGATGTCAAGGGATGGACAAGTCTAGGTTTCTCTTTACAACAGCCAAACCATCAATCTGTCTTTGCAGAGGGAGAGGTGGGTGAAAAAAAAAATGGATGGACAGAGGAACAGAGCAAAAAAGAATGCAGGCACAAAAAGTAGGAGGAGATGGATGCTCTCTGCAAAGAGAAGTGAGGATCAGATGTTGAACAGGAGAGAAGGGATGAGAAAGGAAAGGTGGGGTAACAGAGCACATAGTGGTGTTGAGTGAGAAGTACTGTACTCTGAGGAGGGTCAAATGGAAAAAAGGTGGGGAGAAGCAGGGCCTCACTGATCGAGATTAGCTTTGAAAACATCAGTCTGCTCTAAAACATCACCCTGAGGAGCAACAGATCACAAAAGCTGACAGAAGAGAACAAGAAAAGAATCAGTAGGATGGGAGCTAAAAGAGGTGAGACAGAGGATGTGATAGAGGTATGATGTTGGTCAAGGGGGAGAGTAGAGAAATAAAGGAAACGCCCCATGGATCCCCCCCATCCCCCAACCTAGAGTTAACAATATAAAACATATGGCTAGAGTCATATTTCCTTTACTTTACAACTTAACAGCTTCTGTGTAATAAAACACAGAAGGAACATAAATCATGAATTTGGTTGTCACCAACAATTTCCACTATTTAACTGGACACATCATAAGTCTGTTATCATCCGTAGCAGTTTTGAAGGTCATACAACCATTATATTTTTTAATAACTTTAGGAAAGAATGGAATTCATATTCCAGTGACTGCATCTTGCCTTCAGGAGCAACTTCCTCATAGTTGTCTGGAAGAGTCAAGGTTTACTCTCCTCCAAATTTTAGATTCTCTGTTGAATCCCACATTAATTCATGACTTCTTGTTTTGCCGCTTTGTTTCTTATTCGTAAGCAAAAGGCAACAATACGTATCTTTTGTAGTTTGCGAAGGGGTACAAGTTTGTGTAATCAGCATTGGTTCAAAAAAAAGAATAATTCAAATTAGCTTTCATACTCAGGCATTACAAACAATATAAACGAGTTGTGATGATTTCCATCTCATTTAAAATATTTTTTTCTAGAATAGAAGTAAAAAGTAGTCATCCCAAAAATTATTCAAGTAAGAGTGAAAACATATTTAGTAAAAAAAGACTACTGATGTACTAACCGTTTGATCATAATACATGTTCCATTTCTCTGAAATGATGCAATCAGACAAAAGTATAAAATTCTTTGCAAATTCAGGTATTTTCAAATTATAAAATAAAATCACTTTTTCACAACTTAAACATTTGGAGATCGGAATTTTTCAGTTTTGGCTTCCAAACTTTGGAACACATTGCCTTTAAATATTAGACAGGCTTCTTCACTTGTTTTTAAGTCTCTTTTAAAAACACCTGTTGTTTCAATTGTGTTTGGTCCAGTGTAAGTTGATGAGCTCTTCCTGTTTTTTAAATGTGCTCCATAAATACATTGGATTTCAATTTAAAGCTTTCCAGTGCCTACAGTAGATAATATACTGTATGTATGCTTGAAAGTTCAAACTACTTCAAGTGACAAGATGTATTGTATACTTAATATTCATTAGCCCCCCAAATGGTTCAGCTAATGGGAAATAACAGTAGAACAAGGAAGCATATGCACATACAAGAAGTCTAACCTTACCATGAAATGTTAGGGTGTGTGTCTGTGTGTTTGCTTGTTTGTTTAAGATACACATCGGGATGTTTTTCATAGTGTAAGTGACCCTGTACATGTGGGATGTTTTCCTCTATCAGAACGACATCCCCCGGGTGTGTTTGAGAAAGTGGGGATCTATCTTAGTACACTTCCAAGTTTTTTCAGATAAATTAAAGAGTTTTTTTCTTACAAATTCTGACTTTACATTGTCAGAAAATATCCTAATTTTTTTAAATGTAAATGTATGTATTTAATCATTGAAAATTGTAATTTCTTTTTGTTGCAAGTTTACAACTTTTCTAAATCAGATCATATCCACGTTTTTTGGAAATATGTGAAATTAAATAAAGCATTTTGTGGCCAGAAAAGTACTCCTTCATGTAGGGGTGTACATCAGTCCACATTGATACATAGATTAATGATTAACAATACAGTTGATCGATGAAAACATTTATCCACATCAAAATTTTTTTAATTTGCCTTTATTTTGAAATTCAAGAAGCAGGTCTGTGTGACCATTTTCGTATGGCTGCCCCTGCCTTCAAACAAAGCAAACAGTGAAGGCATGGCAGCAGGGAAAGAAAACAACGATAATAAATTTCGCTCTCCTCTTGGACATAAATCGAGGATGTGAAAATACTTTGGATTCAGACAGAGAGACGACTAAACAGACTGACGGCCCCAGTGCAAATTAAAATACTCGGGACACACAATTCATCTAAAGAAGATGAACGGTATTGACAGCCTTGCTAGCTCTAGCACTACCGTGGTAGATGCCATGCCAACTTTGACCAGTTTCTTTTTACAAAACTGAACTGCTCGAAAGGAGTGATGAGTATCACAGGTGCCATTTCATGTTTTATTTGTAAAGATATGATACCTTACAGTTTTGTCAAAAATGCATACTCTGGAGATGAAATATACAATACCGTTGAGACAGCACTCTTAGTGAAACTTGTATACCGAGACTGTATAGTCAAGTTAAAAATTAAATTAAAGTTATAGAATTCAGACAATCGCCATCACTACAGATTGTTGGATGCCATGCACAACAGAAGCCTACATAACTGTGACCTGTCATCCTAACAACGACTGGCAAATGAAAAATTATGTAAAAGGACTTTAAGTGCTCATTAAGTTGACTAATAAAAAATGCACTTAAACATGAGAAATGTGAGACTATAGTGAACAGGAGATCTATTTTTCTGATTTTTTTATTGCATAAGAAGAATTTTATTTTTGATTTAAATTTGCATGCTCTACCCGTGCATGCATGGGTTCTCTCTGGGTACTCCGGCTTCCTCCTACTGTCCAAAAACATGACTGTTAGGTTAATTGGTCTCTCTAAAATTGCCCTTATGTGTGAATGAGTGTGTGCATAGTTGTTTGTCCTGTGTGTGTCTGTGTTGCCCTGCGATGGACTGGCGACCTGTCCAGGGTGTACCCCATAGACTGCTGGAGATAGGCACCAGCTTACCCGCGACTCACTATGGAAGAAGAAGTAGAAAATGACTGACTGAATGACTGACATATTTGAGTTGTTTTTTCTGAGTTAATATAAATGTAAATGATTTTGTTACATGGGCATGCCATATCGCATCTTATTGATTGCATATTTATGAATTTAATTGAATCTAAATCGTATCGTGACAGACTTTATGATATCAACAAACACTGTATCGTCATCCAAACAAATTGATATAATATTGTATTGTGATAAAGCTGGTATTTTACACCCTTAAATTTATGTTTTTTCTTTAAACTCCAGAGGCCATAATACCGTTGTTCATATCTATTTAGTTGTCTGACATGTGTTTGTGACAATGTGTTTGATCGGAAATCTGTGAGTAATTTCACACTGTTTTAGTATCATGAAATCTTGTTACACTCCTACTATTAAGTACATAAGATTTTATAGTGCAAGGCAGTAATTCACATCCCCTGTTCTTATGTACTCCAGTGATTTAGGGTGATATATGCAGACGTATGCGCTTGTCATGTGCATGCCTGGTATAGGACTGAACAAGGAATACATTTCTCCAAGGAGAAATGTGTGTACGTGTGTGTGTGGGGGCCACCATTAAAAGGCTGAAGTCCTTATCCTGACAGCGCAACCATAAAAACACTTAGAAGTCTTCCCGTAAAATGTGTCTTCCACTGTCATGTAGGAAAAGAAAAAGACATGAAGGTAAAACGATTTCAGAGATTAGTGAAACTACAACATGTCTGATTTGTGGATGTGGGAAGAAAAAAAGTGTGTTTTCATTTGCAACTACACTCAAACTGAATTGTATCACTGATGTTAAATTGATAATAGTACTTCTCAATTCTGTATTTCCTTGTGCAAAGCATTAGAAGTAATATTGGTGCAAAAAAATTATAATGTTCCTATACTGATATACTGATATATACTATGCTGATTATGATACCATACAAGTGCTCCAAAAAACCATAAAGCTCATGTGGGAAACTTGTAGAGGTATGTCTTTAACTTTTCAAGCATAATGTAATGTACTGTTGAAACGTCTGTACCCGTTTTTCCATTAAGACAATTTTTATGAGGCTTTGCTGAATCGTAGATGGATCACCTAAAGGCCAAATGCATCTCTCAGGTCTTGTGTCATGACTTTCTCGAATTCTTTCCTTTTTCTTAAGGAAATCATTTTCAGTTGGTGGTGTGGATTTAATACATTTTATTAAACAAGTGTAAACAAAATATTTTCCTCCAGAATGTTTATAGCAACATGTGTAACAATACTGTTTTCATTTAATTTAATCAAGGTTTATAATGAGTTTTTTGATAACTAGTCCCCCTAAAAGGTTAACATTTATCTCTAAAATTTAACAGATATGTAAAAAACACAAGGAATGTCCATAGCTTTTCCTGGAGAGGGAACTCCCACCCGGACAACTTAGCTGTTCTGTGTAAAATAAAATGAGTCCTATAATGTTTGACATCTGTTGGCTCAGGTGCATGCATGATCATGAAAGTCTTTAAGTTAACAAAAGGACTTAAAAGGATTTACTGAATTTTCCACCCCATTCCTCTCTGACCTATTTTCATCTTCTAAAGCCTGTTGGAATATATATAAACTCAGGTGCTTGCAAAGAAAAACATATAAAATAGGAGGAACAGCAGTTTTAGATCTGAATCATGCCTGATTTACAAACGCTTCTCTCTGTAAAAGATCCTGCACCTGTGAGTAATATGCTTTCAGTGTGTCTTCTTTGTGTTTGTGTACACATACGTAGAAGTGTGTTCTCGCTCTCGCTTTATGCATCTTCTTCGTTCTGTCAACCACAGATGCGTGCATACTTAAAAAAATAAAACTAAAAAAAAAAAACTAAAACTAAAGGCAAAAAATAAAAATTAAAAGGCAAAAAGGGTGTGATTGAGGAGGCAACCAGACGACATTTATAGGCTATGAATCAAGCTGGTGATGGAAATGGCAGCTTTTTTGGAGTGTGCACAAGTGGTTTGGATGGTAGACACTGATTGGGCTGCATTCACTCAGGGCACAGTTTCAGAGCAAGCAGGGCTTGAAGAAATCAGTATTTTCCAAAGATGGCTACATAGCATGACAGCCATGGAGGTTTGTTAAAGTGGAAATGAATGGTCTGGAAAAAGGAATGCACTGACAGAATAAATATATATGGAGAAAGAAATATTAAAATATGAACAAAGTGTGGATTAAAAAGAGGTTAAACAGGGACAGCACAATTGACGAGTATTAGGGGTGGATGACTGAAGACAGGCAATTAATTAAAGAATTTTAATCTAATGTTAGGAATGTGTTAGTGTTTCATTTTAATCAGTAACGTTTTTGTCCTCAAATTAACAATTCATTATACAGAAAGTGGAAAAACGTGTTGAACATTTTGCCCATATTCTTGAAAATGAATTTCTTTTCTTTTTTTCAACCATGAGGCCACTTTTTCCTGTGTGCAAATTTATTAGTCATTTACAGTTTTTTTTATTTTTCTCCTTTTATGTTTATTTTATGTTTTATTTAGTGTTAAAAAAAGTTAAGAACACAGACATTTAAATGTGATGGTAATATAGTGAATTGTGACTTCAAATTGAGGTATGTACCATAGTGTGATTTCTGTTTGCTATTGCACACTTTTTTTAAACCTACTGTATATGGGCAAACTGTCAAATAAAATTATAACATGCAAATATACTTAGTATGGGTTATCAAGTAAACAGCACCTATGACATTCTACAAACACTGCTTATGTGGCCTAATGCAGAGACGTTGAGAATTTCGATTTACCACTTGGGGAATTTAGGACATATAATGGTAGCAAGCTGATATGCTGTCAGATTAACTGCCCTACTTGTTGATGCAAATGAAAACACAGTCATTTTGTGACAAAATCTCCAAGAAATGGCCCATTTAATTTGACAGTGTGTGATGCCTTTAGTGTGTGTGGCCTAAACATTACAGAACATTTCGCTCTGTGGCAAACTGTTTTTCATTTTAAAACGAAAAGGACTTCCTATGTCATTGTCATATAACAAGGAATACAGAGGAAATTAGAAATGTCTGTTGGAACAGAAACTCATTATTTCTTACAGCATATTAATCAATTGGATTGACTTCTGTTGCTTTAGTCAATTACAAAAAATCATGTCTTGAAAGACATATTTGACCCTTCACACACAATGGGAACTCCAGTTAAAGATGTATAAAATGCCTAAAATATATATATTTTTACTTTTTCAGTGTATTTTACCGTTGAAAATTATGCATAATTCAAACCATTTTAAGTAAATTGATTCATGAGAAAAAACACAACACATTAAGAAATAAGCACCTGTGCCAAACCTAATGATTCCAATAATTATTCTTATTAAATAAAAGTAACTAATGGACTACATTTATACCTTGTTTTTTAATGGTACAAATATGTCCTGACACAAAAAGCTATTGAACCTGTGACAAGCAAGACTGATTGAGGACCTGCCAGACCAGTCTTGAGTTGTAGGTCATATGGCCTCAAATTGTTTGATGAAATTTAAAGAAAGAAATTGCAATAACAATATAGCAAAATAATAATGAACCACACTGATCCATCCATCCATCCATTGTCTTCCGTTATCCTGAACCACACTGATAATTAGTTTAAAAGAACTAGCAACATTAATGAAGTTGCCAATTGGCTGTAGTGATCATTTGACACTATCTACATGCTAACCAGTTGTTTGGAAGGCTTGAAAACAGGGAAATGAAAAATCCTTTTCAGTCCTGACATCACAATCCTAAATGTCTAGAGTTTGCTAAATGCTACTGAGGGTTTAACTGGAACTGTGTGCTTTTGTCACTGAGGAATAAGATTGAGCTTTTCTGCAAGAAACACTCCAGGTGGGTCAGTGTAAAACAAAGGATGAACCTGTGGAGAAGCACCTCATGCCCAATTATGGTAGAGGAACTGTAAATTCACACGTTTTAGGTGGCCCCTGCCTTAGATCCTCAGAATGATGTAAAAAGAATTTGCAAAGAGACCTGTTGATGTTCAAACCTTAAAATGTTAGAAGAGAGCAGTTATTACTGTCCCATTGGCAAAAGTGAATTGCATAAAGCTCTTAAAGCAACAGTGCTGATAATTGTGGTCCACATGATTTTGAGAAAAGATATATTTCTCTAGGTGGAAATTTTTTTTCCCCCCTTACTAAATAAATCTACTCAAATAAAAGGTTTTTATATTTTTACTTAAAATTGCCAGATTTTTGGAATTAAAGATGAATTTATTTTTAGGCCTTTCCCATCGTTTTTAGGGGGGGAGTGGAGGGGACTCTGACTGTATCAAAGTTGCGCGAAGAGAAATTACAAAAAGCTGTTGATCTGGTTCCACTTGATAGAAATTGTTACTGAGATTGCTGATTTGTGAGAGACTGTTAACATCAACATTCCTTGTTTTAATGTGAGCTGAACATTTTTCATCTTTGCAGCATGTTTCGGGCTGTGTCTTTCAACAGAGCAATGTGCTGGAGAATTATTTTTGACATTTTTGCTTCAGTATGCATTGGGAAAAATGAGACATGGCAGAAGCGGATTTGGAGAGAAGAGCAAAGATGCCACTGTTGAAATGTATTGCCTTCATCCAAGTCCAAGTGTCTTAGGGCAAAAACCTGAATTTCAACAAGTTTCAATAGCTTTGCTGAACATCATAGCAGAATAGTTGAGTGTTGACGACACTTCTAGCCCTCTACTTTTGTCTCGTCACATTGTTATTTCATTTCAAAGATGAGCACTGCAACAATAGTCAGACGCTGACTTTTTGACATTTCAGTGAAAGACTGACAATTACTTTCAGACTTTCCAGCACAACTTTGGTGAACTGCAACTTTTAGATAAAGACTGACTACCCACCTTTTGGCCTGCCGATCACCTTAAAGCCACATTATAGGGTGCGGGGGTGTACTGGGGCTAAAAACTTTATCTTAAAACATGATGCACTTTGATATCTGTAAGAAAAAAGCATGTTGCTTCATCAAGCTTTTCTGATTCTTGGCTGAATCCAGTCCTTCATTTCATTTACAAAGAGAATAGGTTCACTTGGCCTGGCACCAGTCTATTATTCTCCAGTCAGCATGTGAGTCATTAGTGCAACCTTTATAAATAACCATTCTGAAAAAAACAGCTTTGTAAAGTTATGGTATCTACTATATTGTGACATCTAAATCTGATGCGCATGCTTACTGCTTGGCCTGCTTGCACTATATTAAAGTAGCCCCATCTCCTGCTCATGTTGGCTTTTAGAGCTATCCAACTTTACAGTTAAGGTCTAGTTTATACCTCCCAGGCTTTTTTACCATATCACGTGAAAATCACATTTTGTCACCTGTACCTGCCAGTAAAGGTAGGTGGATGTCCATGTGCAGTGCATATTTTCGTGATCTTGCGTGCATGGACAATAATACTCCAGTCAGAGTTGTCCGAAGGGTTATTTTCCCATGTTGGATTATTTCTCTCAGGGATAGCAATGAAAATATGTGGCACTGATATTCTGGTTATAACTCACTTCATTATTTCATTTCAGTTATTTTCTTGTTCTCGTCCTCTGAGTAGTCTTTGTAGAATGGCAGTGTTTAGCTGAAATATAATCTATTGTATTGGAAGTGTAGAAAATATAGATAAAGCTGATCATGTTAGAAAAGTATTTCTGTAGAAAATGCCAATGAGATGATCAGGATGTTAGAGTTGGTGTGCATCAAGAGAGTCAGTGGTTTGCTACCCAGACCTTTGATTTATCCAGATGTCCATGTTATCCTTGAACTTCACTGGTCTCTGAGTGTGTAATGCAGTCTTCATTTATATAATAATATGTATAAATGCGTTGTAATACTGCTTGTAGAACACAGTCAAGGTTAGGAGGTTTTATAAAAGTCGATCAACAAAACTTTGTTTCCATCTGGCTGATTTGAGAACCAAGAAGAGTTTGTTAGAAAGTCCTTTTAAAGAGGGCCTAATAAACTCTCTGCTGCCATTGTTAAGATGACAGGCTGTCCTTTTTAAAAATTTACCCTTAGCTGTGAATGTGCTCTGTGTCCAGCTAGACAATGTCAACACTAAGTCTTCTGACAGCTAATGGAAAAGTAAAAGAACATTTTGTGTCTTAACACCATCCCTCTCTTATGTACCTTTGTATTTATATATTTCTGATTTGAAGAATAAAGAGCCAGTGTTGCTTGTTTTCCACCCATCAATTAATTGATAAATTGTTGCTTTAAAAACAGGAAAAAATGTATGCCTAAATGAGAGTTAGAGTATGACAGTGATATTTACAGAAATAATTAAAGCCAGATTTATGTTTCATGTAAGGTTAGGGTAATTTAATAAGGTTCAAGTTTTATAGTATAACTTCAGGCCTATTCTACATCTCTGCCTAGATCTATTTTCTAATAACACTGATTGGACAAAGACTTCTGATGCACATGGTAGAGGTCCTATGGTACAAGAAAAAAGGACAACTAAAGAACAGTAAGGCTTGAGCAATTGAATGCTTTTTTACCAAAGTTACTAAACAGTGTGGAAAAGTATGGACTTTGATTCCTGTTTGGATTACAATAGAAAACAAAAATATGAGGGTGGAAAATATTTGTTATTCAATACTATTTGCTATCCTGTTGTCTAATTATTGTCTTTTTGTATTTCACCCTCATATCCTTCCTTCCTTCCTTTTGTTCTCCCTTCTTTCCTCACATTCTTCCGTTATTCCTTCCTCCCTCATTTCCTTGTTTCCTTTCTTCCACCCTTTAGTAATCAAGATCTCCATTATTATCCACAATAATTCTTCTAGTATTTGTTGTATCTGCCGCGATGTCTGCTATGCATCCTCTGTAACTAGACACTGCCATTCAACAATAAATATGCTCGCTATAAACATTGAAATATACAAGTGGTAACAATATATTGTGACAGATTTAAAAAAACAAACTGAAAAATCATACTCTGCAGTTTTTTAATGTCAGCAGTTGTTAGTATTTTGAAAGTTGGTTCACCTCAATTGACTGCATGTCTCTAGTGAATTGAAAACATGCATTATTGTTTTAAAGAGTTAGTGTTTAATTAACAAAATGTGTTTCTATGGAGATTAGACATTTTTGCCAGTTGTGTGATATAGGTGTGCAGCTGTGTTAAGAATTTAGAAAAAAATATTTTAAGTATAGGTAAACTCTTGTTATTGTATTAAAAAAAAACACATTGAAACTAAATGTTTGCAAGCTCAAAGATGTGCAAACAACATGAAAGTGCGTTATTCCTCATGCTTGAATGTAAACCATTAGTGAGGAATGGCTGCATATAAATTAAACCTGTGGGAGACAACTTTAGGGATAGGATTTTGTTAGACCCCAATGCAGGCAGACCAGAGGCAGAGAGGTAAAGTATAAAAGTGTTAATTATGACCAAGGACCTTGAATACTGAGGAGGAGTGACATTGGAACCAGGTGAGCCTAATTGGGGGGGTTGCTGATGGAGAGTTCTGAGCTGGGAAACTCAGGGAAGGAGACCAATTAACACAAAGGACACAAAGATCTAAAAACCAAAGGAAAATAATATGAGACTAACAGAGGGGTCTGAAGCAAACTACAGAGACCGTAGAAATAGAAAAAAATAAGCAAGAAACTCAACATAAAGGAATTAACAGATATGACAATACCTAACTAGCAATACTAAGTGGCTCAGAAATGAACACCAAACACCCATGGATCATTGAAGACTAAGCTGGGCAGTAAAGTTTAAGATCTTCAACAGTACAGGACAATAAAATCACCAAAACCATAGAAATGATGCCCAAAAAACAAGGAAATAGATAAAAAACAAGGTTAAAAGTCACATTATGCTAAAAAAACCACTTCTACCTTGTACAGACATTGACATCTTCACCTAAAGCAGTAATGCAGTCTCCAGAAAACAGAATAACAACAAAATCAAATGAACTCCTAAAAATTCCTTAAGCTGTTTTTTTGGTAACCACAAAGGATGTGGAAAGCCACAGGAGGGGAGTAAAAAATTAGTAAGAAGGAACCAAACAGAGGAAGCAAGTGACATACGCGGTGAGAATGTGTATAGGTTTGTATGTGCGTAAAGGTGAGAGCAGGAGCGTAACATTTCCTGTTCTTTACTGTCCAAAGACAGGAGGCAATAAACACTCTTACAAGCTTTGGGTGAAAACCATGAGTGTGTGTGTGTGGGGAGTTGGCATCTGGCATCCAGCACCAGAACATAAAAAAAGTACAAAAGAGTGGTGTTATCTCTCCTGTGAGCGTTCACACTCTAGCATATGCCTTCACTGATATGCACTTATACCAGCACTTGAGGTTAGACTTCAAACAAAATGATGTTTTCCATGTTTCAGACCATTTACTCCAAGCCACCCATTCTTTATAGATAAAAATGCCATATCATTTCCAAAGTATTCTGTGCCGTTTTACTGCTTGATGAAGCTGTTTTTCAACCTTCAAGGTAGCTTCTGGCTTTAGGTCATTTCAGTACAATATTAGGATATTTCTTCAGACTAACTTGCTTCAGGTCATTAATCCATCAAAGTGAAGACAGCTATGTGTCTGCTTTGTGGAAAGCACAAAGTGTTGCATAGCAACACATCTGAAAACACTTGAGTCTGTTTTTAAAGTGCTCTATAATTCCAATAGGGATTGCGAATTGGAGTTTCATCATTTTCTCAAGTGCATAATTACTTCAGGACCTGGACCCTGAAAACATTTTCATTAAAGCAGACTTTATATCCTACATACTCCAAGATTAGAAATATAGGTTATTTTCAACATTATGGAAGGATCACCTGTTTATCAGAACCTCGGGATCATAAAATATGTTTTGACTATATGTCATCAGTCAAAATTGAGCAATGGGATTATTGCCATATGTCAAAAAATCCCCAAAATATGCAAATCCTTTTAAGATTTTTCATTATAAAGTTCTGGGAATATCCTAACTATTGTGTTTAATATGGTGCTCGTCTAATTCAAGTCCTAAGTCAAGTCCTGTTTTGTACTGATAAAGAAGTAACTGCAGACATTTATGTGAAAGTGATTGTAATAAAAAAAAGTGAAAGCTGTAGGCGTAATAAAATAAAGTGTTGGCGTAATAAGCTAACCCTTCTGCCTATACTTATGCAAGTGCAAGTGCAAGTAAATTGTATTAATTTGTAATACATAAAATCCATCACTAAAATCAAATCAAATCAATCTTTCACCTCGAGCCAAATCAAATCATAAATCTTTTTAAGGAACATCCAAGTTTTAATTCTTTAGAGGGCAATTCCCAGTAGTCTGAAGTCATTTTTTTCTCACAAAGTCCAAGTCAAGTTTAAGTTTTATATGCCTGAAATTAACATTCCCAGGATGCATGGCATCTAATTAGTCTAAAACACATATTTTGGTAGATTTGATGTTAATCGTTATCTTCAAGCCTAATTTAACGCATGAACATTTAACATCTGAATCAGTCAGTTCAACACCAAAATCTGTTATGAACTGATGTGAATTATTTTGGTAATCGATATTTATTGAAATACAAAATATATAAAAATATATATATATTTATATTTACAGGTAAGGATAGTAGAAAAAAAAGTTAACACCAGTTATTGTCAAGTTTCAGAATGAATCAAAGTGCTTTTAAATTGAAGAACTGGTATCTTTGTTTTGTCTTAGTTAATATGCGTTAATCCCTGTGCTTTAATTGTCCCGTCTAAATATACAGCACATTTCATATGAATTTAGAGGCTTTTCTTCTTACTTTGAATCAGAGGACCTTTCATATTACTGTTGGGAAACTACAGGGGTTGGACAATGAAACTGAAACACCTGTCATTTTAGTGTGGGAGGTTTCATGGCTAAATTGGACCAGCCTGGTAGCCAGTCTTCATTGATTGCACATTGCACCAGTAAGAGCAGAGTGTGAAGGTTCAATTAGCAGGGTAAGAGCACAGGTTTGCTCAAAATATTGAAATGCACACAACATTATGGGTGACATACCAGAGTTCAAAAGAGGACAAATTGTTGGTGCACGTCTTGCTGGTGCATCTGTGACCAAGACAGCAAGTCTTTGTGATGTATCAAGAGCCACGGTATCCAGGGTAATGTCAGCATACACACAAGAAGGACGAACCACATCCAACAGGATTAACTGCGGATGCAAGAGGAAGCTGTCTGAAGGGATATTCGGGTGCTAACCCGGATTGTATCCAAAAAACATAAAACCACAGCTGCCCAAATCACGGTAGAATAAAATGTGCACCTCAACGCTCCGGTTTCCACCACAACTGTCCGTCGGGAGCTCCACAGGGTCAATATACACAGCTGGGCTGCTATAGCCAAACCTTTGGTCACTCATGCCAATGCCAAACGTCGGTTTCAATGGTGCAAGGAGCTCAAATCTTGGACTGTGGACAATGTGAAACATTTATTGTTCTCTGATGAGTCCACCTTTACTGTTTTCCCATATCCGGGAGAGTTACGGTGTGGAGAAGCCCCAAAGAAGCATACCACCCAGACTGTTGCATCCCAGAGTGAAGCATGGGGGTGGATCAGTGATGGTTTGGGCTGCCATATCATGGCATTCCCTTGGCCCAATACTTGTGCTAGATGGACGCGTCACTGCCAAGGACTACCAAACCATTCTCGAGGACCATGTGCATCCAATGGTTCAAACATTGTATCCTGAAGGCGGTGCCGTGTATCAGGATGACAATGCACCAATACACACAGCAAGACTGGTGGAAGATTGGTTTGATGAACATGAAAGTGAAGTTGAACATCTCCCATGGCCTGCACAATCACCAGATCTAAATATTATTGAGCCACTTTGGGGTGTTTTGGAGGAGCGAGTCAGGAAACATTTTCCTCCACCAGTATCACGTAGTGATCTGGCCACTATCCTGCAAGAAGAATGGTTTAAAATCCCTCTGACCACTGTGCAGGACTTGTATATGTCATTCCCAAGACGAATTGACGCTGTATTGGCCGCAAAAGGAGGCCCTACATGATACTAATAAATTATTGTGGTCTAAAACCTGGTGTTTCAGTTTCATTGTCCAACCCCTGTATGTACCAAATCTGCATTTAAAAGCTTGTTGCCAGGGTATGCAGTTTCACGTAATGTATTACAAGTAAAGAGCAAGGCACAATATCATGATTGAATGATAAAAAACATAGAATTTTGGAATGAACATCAGAGGAAGTTATTTTATTTTGAAAACCCTGAAGCGTCTATAGAAACATTAGCCTGCTAAGTCTATTTTCTTTTAAAACAAAAAAGCTATTTCATACAGAGTTCAGTTTGAGTGGCATCTGTGTTTTCATAATTATAAAGATATACCAAACATTACCGGGTTCCTATGTAGCATTCACATCCTATGGCCCGCAAATGATGCTGGTTGAAATAACTAAATAAATAACATACACTTTAACAGAAGAGTATGCATATCTCTGTCAGAGTTGCGTTCTATCAACAAATGCTACAGAAAACCCACTTTCTACTGTGCATTAAGTTACCAGTCATCTGTACACAGTATGTAGCGTGAGTCTAAGTCACATCTGATGTCTTCTCCTTTGTAGCTTAAGTGCAAAATGAGTCTGAAATGCAGATTTGAGTCCCAATCTCCAATTAGATGCTTAGCAATATCTCACTTCTTTGACTGTGTCACTTTTCTCATCCTAAATAAGGACCAGCTGAGAGAACTATGCCAGTATTCTCCACGCCAGCCACCGATCAAAAAATATTTCTTGCAAAGAATGTTTTGTAACTTTGTGTCTGTAATCACAGTAATACAAAATATTTAAGTGCATTTAAAGGCCCTAAGTACATTTTCTGTGTCAAGTAAATTGTTCAAATTTGCCTAGGATGTCATCTCTGTTTCTGTCTTGGGCCCTGTACTGTTCTGGAAGTGTCTTATTGTGTCGCAGCCTCCTCTATTCAGCCTTGTCATCTTCAGTCATGTTGCTTGTTTCTCGAACACAATGTGGGTATGTCTTTTCACTCTCTTAATCAATTTGACATGTATTTGCATTCTATGAGTTTCTTTGTGGCACAATATGAAACATTCTTCATACATCATTTTTTGTTTTTCACAATCGATGTCTTCAAATGAATCATTGTATCTTTCCCAAAATATTTTGCCCACTGACACCGTATTTTAAGATTCATTGATTCAACAAACATTTTAGAAAAAAGAAAGATGACAACAACAATACTAATAAAAGAAAATTTATATGCATTGAGTGTCTATGAAGATCAAACTTTATGGAAAAAAATGTGCAGTATGGGTTAAATGGAAAGAGAAGCCCAGATGGTGTACTGATGTCTCGATTTTTGGCGATCAGTGATCAGAGGCGGGAACACCATGGAAAAACTCCAGTCTTCTGCTTCCGCCTCTCTGCCTGCTCAGACGCTTTTCTCCTAAGCTCCCTGCTTGCTTGCATTCTTTTACTCCTAACTTTTTATCTCTTAGCCAAAATTACGGAAATATTGGACCAAAACTACTTCTTACCAGCGACTCCCAAGGATTATTATTATTTGTATTTTATTTTATTTTTTTCTAAAGGATTTTGATGTTTTTATAATCGAACTCGAAAGAAGGACAAGTTGACGCCAGCTAATCAGCACAAAATGCCTCCCTTCACCACAAAGAAAACTAACCCATCATCCCTGAACACAAAATATGCTTAGACATGTTGTGGTAACATCATATTGGGATCCTTTTCTTTTCTTAGCTCTCATCAGTCACGACTTTATGGGATTCTTTTTCAATAAAATGTATTCTATTAAAAAACAAAATCGGGAGTATGATGTAATACTCAGCAAGCGAGACAACATTAGAAGTAACTGTAGAACCTGATCTGTGTTTGGACTGTTTTGATTCTGTGGAGCTTCCTGAGTTAACAAAAATATTAGCTTTATCCAAACCTTCAACTTGTATGTTAGACCCAATCCCAACTAAATTATTTAAGGAAGTATTTCCACTGATTACCAGCCCCATTTTAGATATGATTAATCTATCCTTAGTAAATGGATATGTACCACAAGCTTTTAAGGTAGCTGTATTGAAACCTTTACTTAAGAAAAATTACAGACCTATATCCAATCTTTCGTTCTTATCTAAAATTCTTGAGAAAATAGTTGCTAATCAAAAGTGTGAGCATTTACACAGCAATGATCTGTTTGAAGAGTTTCAGTCAGGTTTCAGAGCTCATCACAGCACTGAAACAGCGCTGCTGAAAGTCACTAATGATATTCTTATGGCCTCAGATAATAGACGTGTCTGTACTTGTCCTGTTAGATCTCAATGCTGCATTTGATACAGTCGATCACAATATTCTCTTAGAAAGGCTAGAATATGCTGTAGGGATCAGGGGAACAGCGCTAGGCTGGTTTAAATCTTATTTGTCTGACAGATTCCAGTTTGTTCATGTAAATGATAAATCATCTTTAAACTCCAGGGTTAATTGTGGAGTACCACAGGGTTCAGTACTTTGGCCAAATCTCTTTACTATATATATGCTTCCAATAGGTCAAATTATCAGGCAGCATAGGATAAATTTTCACTGTTACGTTGATGATACTCAGCTTTACTTATCCATAAATCCCGATGAACCCAACCAGTTAGATAGACTACAAGCATGTCTTGAAGACATAAAAACTTGGATGACTTTAAATATTCTGCTTCTAAATTCAGACACCACAGTACAGAGACTCCCCTTGTCAAGGTGTTCAATGACATCCGTATAAATGCAGACTGTAGAAGAACCACAGTGCTGGTATTATTGGACCTTAGTGCAGCATTCGACACTGTTGATCACTCCGTTTTATTAGAGCGCCTGGAAAACTGGGTCGGCCTTTCTGGTCCAGCACTCAATTGGTTTAAATCCTATTTGAAAGACAGGGACTTTTTGGTGTTAGTAGGTAACTTTACCTACTAACACAAAAGAGACCACAAAAATCACATGTGGCGTTCCCCAAGGGTCCATCTCAGGGCCCTTCCTATTCAATATCTACATGCTCCCCCTAACTCAAATTTTAATAAACAACAACGTAAGTTATCATAACTATGCAGACAACACACAGCTATATGTTACGATGTCACCAGGTGACTATGAACCCATTCAAGCGCTGGGTAAATGCTTAAAAGGAATCAATGCATGGATGGGCCAAAATTTTCTTCAGCTGAATCAAAACAAAACTGAACTAATAATCTTTGGACCAAAGGAAGAGCGGTTAAAAGTTAGCACACAGCTTCAGTTAATACAGCGAGAAACCACTAGTCAGGCTCAAAACCTGGGTGTAGTGATGGACTCAGACCTGAACCTTCAGAGGCACATAAAGACAGTAACAAGGTCGGCCTTCTATCACCTAAAGAACATCTCTAGGATTAAAGGACTAATGTCTCAGCAGGACCTTGAAAAACTAATTCATGCGTTCATCTTTAGTAGAATTGATTACTGCAACGGTGTCTTCACAGGTCTGCCTAAAAAGTCGATCAGACAGCTGCAGTTGATACAGAACGCTGCTGCCCGCGTCCTCACTAGAACTAAGAAAGTGGAGCACATCACCCCGGTTCTAAAGTCCCTACACTGGCTCCCTGTAGCTCAGAGAATAGACTTTAAAATACTTCTGTTAGTCTATAAATCGCTGAATGGCTTAGCACCAAAATACATTACAGACTTGTTGTCAGTGTATCAACCCACCAAACCTCTCAGGTCTTCTGGCTCAAATCTACTCTGCATACCCAGAACCAAACAGGAAGAAGCAGCTTTTAGTTCTTATGCTCCACTAATCTAGAATAAACTCCCAGAAAACTGTAAAAGCGCCGAAACCCTAAGTTGCTTTAAATCAAGATTAAAAACTTATTTGTTTAGAGTGGCCCTTGACTGTGCCATCTAAACATTATTAGTTACGTTTTCAGTCCAATTTTCCTCTAATTTTCTTATCCATCATTCTATTCTCTTTATTTTATTTTAATTTTTTTTATTACCTCTGTTGTTTCATTTTCTGTATCATTGTAATGTTTTCCTTTTGTACAGCGCCTTGAGTGCCTTGTTGCTGAAAAGCGCTATATAAATAAACTTAACTAACTTAACTTAATAAAACTGGGACAAAGGAGTGGTCAGGCCACGAGGCCCAGACCGCAGCTGCTTTGAATAGAAAAACTTTAAAAGTCCAACTTCTAACTCCTGGCTGATTTGGGATCATCCAGAAAAAAACATGCACCTTACTGATTGCATCCTCGCTGCGCAATTCAGCACACTTCCACAGCAAATCAAAACAGCTCAGCATAAAACACTAAAATCAGTTTTGCATGCAACAAGTTGTTACCTTGGATTAACTGATGATTCTAAATCACCTTAACAATGCCTCATCCTGCCCAGACCTCTAAATGGACCTACCCAATTTAATATAAAAAGAAGAACGGGATGGGGGGGTGGGTGGATCAGACATCTGTGATCAACTCAAAAAAAAACTAAAAAAACTTCTCATCCGTCCAAAATAGGGAAAATATGAAGAACCATTTAGTCTTATGAATCAACAAGGGGTCTCCCTGGAAATAAAACCTCTGTGGGTTTCCACCTGCGCCGGAGTGTCGGCAGGGTCTTCGATCGGTATATGAATCTTCCGACCTTCTTGTATCAGACAGATTTCCAGCTTTCAAGATCTTCTGGGAATGGCCGTGTGGAGGAAAGGTTTGCCTGCGACCTTTTGTCTCTCCAGACATGCGCCTCCGTTGCGTCGTCCCATGAGTCAAGTTGGAAATGGCAACTAAAGTTTATTTTCCGCAGGTTTTATAATCCCGGGTGACATCAGAGCTGTGACGCCTGTTGAGCTGCGCATGTCGTACTGTGCAGCCCAGCCGGTCTATTCCCCCAAAATGGATGATGCCAACAAACTTTAATGAATTTCTCTGAGATCTACAGTCCAGGTGGGACAATCAGAAGGCAGAACAGCTATTGGCACTTCACAAACCTGGCCTTTATGTGGCAAAAATAACCCAATTTTTGAAAGAAAACCATAAGTGTCCTTTGCCGTTTGCTCCAATCTATGTAACGGACATAGCAAACATGTGGAAGAAGGTAATCTCGTCACATTAGACCAAAATTTTACTTTTTCGCTTGCATGCACAATGCTGTCTGGCAGAAAACTAACCCATCATCCCTGAACACAAAATATGCTTAGACATGTTGTGGTAACATCATATTGGGATCCTTTTCTTTTCTTAGCTCTCAGCAGTCACGACTTTATGGGATTCTTTTTCAATAAAATGTATTCTATTAAAAAACAAAATCGGGAGTATGATGTAATACTCAGCAAGCGAGACAACATTGGAAGTAACTGTAGAACCTGATCTGTGTTTGGACTGTTTTGATTCTGTGGAGCTTCCCGAGTTAAAAAAAATGTTCGCTTTATCCAAACCTTCAACTTGTATGTTAGACCCAATCCCAACTAAATTATTTAAGGAAGTATTTCCACTGATTACCAGCCCCATTTTAGATATGATTAATCTATCCTTAGTAAATGGATATGTACCACAAGCTTTTAAGGTAGCTGTATTGAAACCTTTACTTAAGAAAAATTACAGACCTATATCCAATCTTTCGTTCTTATCTAAAATTCTTGAGAAAATAGTTGCTAATCAAAAGTGTGAGCATTTACACAGCAATGATCTGTTTGAAGAGTTTCAGTCAGGTTTCAGAGCTCATCACAGCACTGAAACAGCGCTGCTGAAAGTCACTAATGATATTCTTATGGCCTCAGATAATGGACGTGTCTGTACTTGTCCTGTTAGATCTCAATGCTGCATTTGATACAGTCGATCACAATATTCTCTTAGAAAGGCTAGAATATGCTGTAGGGATCAGGGGAACAGCGCTAGGCTGGTTTAAATCTTATTTGTCTGACAGATTCCAGTTTGTTCATGTAAATGATAAATCATCTTTAAACTCCAGGGTTAATTGTGGAGTACCACAGGGTTCAGTACTTTGGCCAAATCTCTTTACTATATATATGCTTCCAATAGGTCAAATTATCAGGCAGCATAGGATAAATTTTCACTGTTACGTTGATGATACTCAGCTTTACTTATCCATAAATCCCGATGAACCCAACCAGTTAGATAGACTACAAGCATGTCTTGAAGACATAAAAACTTGGATGACTTTAAATTTTCTGCTTCTAAATTCAGACACCACAGTACAGAGACTCCCCTTGTCAAGGTGTTCAATGACATCCGTATAAATGCAGACTGTAGAAGAACCACAGTGCTGGTATTATTGGACCTTAGTGCAGCATTCGACACTGTTGATCACTCCGTTTTATTAGAGCGCCTGGAAAACTGGGTCGGCCTTTCTGGTCCAGCACTCAATTGGTTTAAATCCTATTTGAAAGACAGGGACTTTTTGGTGTTAGTAGGTAACTTTACCTACTAACACAAAAGAGACCACAAAAATCACATGTGGCGTTCCCCAAGGGTCCATCTCAGGGCCCTTCCTATTCAATATCTACATGCTCCCCCTAACTCAAATTTTAATAAACAACAACGTAAGTTATCATAACTATGCAGACAACACACAGCTATATGTTACGATGTCACCAGGTGACTATGAACCCATTCAAGCGCTGGGTAAATGCTTAAAAGGAATCAATGCATGGATGGGCCAAAATTTTCTTCAGCTGAATCAAAACAAAACTGAACTAATAATCTTTGGACCAAAGGAAGAGCGGTTAAAAGTTAGCACACAGCTTCAGTTAATACAGCGAGAAACCACTAGTCAGGCTCAAAACCTGGGTGTAGTGATGGACTCAGACCTGAACCTTCAGAGGCACATAAAGACAGTAACAAGGTCGGCCTTCTATCACCTAAAGAACATCTCTAGGATTAAAGGACTAATGTCTCAGCAGGACCTTGAAAAACTAATTCATGCGTTCATCTTTAGTAGAATTGATTACTGCAACGGTGTCTTCACAGGTCTGCCTAAAAAGTCGATCAGACAGCTGCAGTTGATACAGAACGCTGCTGCCCGCGTCCTCACTAGAACTAAGAAAGTGGAGCACATCACCCCGGTTCTAAAGTCCCTACACTGGCTCCCTGTAGCTCAGAGAATAGACTTTAAAATACTTCTGTTAGTCTATAAATCGCTGAATGGCTTAGCACCAAAATACATTACAGACTTGTTGTCAGTGTATCAACCCACCAAACCTCTCAGGTCTTCTGGCTCAAATCTACTCTGCATACCCAGAACCAAACAGGAAGAAGCAGCTTTTAGTTCTTATGCTCCACTAATCTAGAATAAACTCCCAGAAAACTGTAAAAGCGCCGAAACCCTAAGTTGCTTTAAATCAAGATTAAAAACTTATTTGTTTAGAGTGGCCCTTGACTGTGCCATCTAAACATTATTAGTTACGTTTTCAGTCCAATTTTCCTCTAATTTTCTTATCCATCATTCTATTCTCTTTATTTTATTTTAATTTTTTTTATTACCTCTGTTGTTTCATTTTCTGTATCATTGTAATGTTTTCCTTTTGTACAGCGCCTTGAGTGCCTTGTTGCTGAAAAGCGCTATATAAATAAACTTAACTAACTTAACTTAATAAAACTGGGACAAAGGAGTGGTCAGGCCACGAGGCCCAGACCGCAGCTGCTTTGAATAGAAAAACTTTAAAAGTCCAACTTCTAACTCCTGGCTGATTTGGGATCATCCAGAAAAAAACATGCACCTTACTGATTGCATCCTCGCTGCGCAATTCAGCACACTTCCACAGCAAATCAAAACAGCTCAGCATAAAACACTAAAATCAGTTTTGCATGCAACAAGTTGTTACCTTGGATTAACTGATGATTCTAAATCACCTTAACAATGCCTCATCCTGCCCAGACCTCTAAATGGACCTACCCAATTTAATATAAAAAGAAGAACGGGATGGGGGGGTGGGTGGATCAGACATCTGTGATCAACTCAAAAAAAAACTAAAAAAACTTCTCATCCGTCCAAAATAGGGAAAATATGAAGAACCATTTAGTCTTATGAATCAACAAGGGGTCTCCCTGGAAATAAAACCTCTGTGGGTTTCCACCTGCGCCGGAGTGTCGGCAGGGTCTTCGATCGGTATATGAATCTTCCGACCTTCTTGTATCAGACAGATTTCCAGCTTTCAAGATCTTCTGGGAATGGCCGTGTGGAGGAAAGGTTTGCCTGCGACCTTTTGTCTCTCCAGACATGCGCCTCCGTTGCGTCGTCCCATGAGTCAAGTTGGAAATGGCAACTAAAGTTTATTTTCCGCAGGTTTTATAATCCCGGGTGACATCAGAGCTGTGACGCCTGTTGAGCTGCGCATGTCGTACTGTGCAGCCCAGCCGGTCTATTCCCCCAAAATGGATGATGCCAACAAACTTTAATGAATTTCTCTGAGATCTACAGTCCAGGTGGGACAATCAGAAGGCAGAACAGCTATTGGCACTTCACAAACCTGGCCTTTATGTGGCAAAAATAACCCAATTTTTGAAAGAAAACCATAAGTGTCCTTTGCCGTTTGCTCCAATCTATGTAACGGACATAGCAAACATGTGGAAGAAGGTAATCTCGTCACATTAGACCAAAATTTTACTTTTTCGCTTGCATGCACAATGCTGTCTGGCAGAAAACTAACCCATCATCCCTGAACACAAAATATGCTTAGACATGTTGTGGTAACATCATATTGGGATCCTTTTCTTTTCTTAGCTCTCATCAGTCACGACTTTATGGGATTCTTTTTCAATAAAATGTATTCTATTAAAAAACAAAATCGGGAGTATGATGTAATACTCAGCAAGCGAGACAACATTAGAAGTAACTGTAGAACCTGATCTGTGTTTGGACTGTTTTGATTCTGTGGAGCTTCCTGAGTTAACAAAAATATTAGCTTTATCCAAACCTTCAACTTGTATGTTAGACCCAATCCCAACTAAATTATTTAAGGAAGTATTTCCACTGATTACCAGCCCCATTTTAGATATGATTAATCTATCCTTAGTAAATGGATATGTACCACAAGCTTTTAAGGTAGCTGTATTGAAACCTTTACTTAAGAAAAATTACAGACCTATATCCAATCTTTCGTTCTTATCTAAAATTCTTGAGAAAATAGTTGCTAATCAAAAGTGTGAGCATTTACACAGCAATGATCTGTTTGAAGAGTTTCAGTCAGGTTTCAGAGCTCATCACAGCACTGAAACAGCGCTGCTGAAAGTCACTAATGATATTCTTATGGCCTCAGATAATAGACGTGTCTGTACTTGTCCTGTTAGATCTCAATGCTGCATTTGATACAGTCGATCACAATATTCTCTTAGAAAGGCTAGAATATGCTGTAGGGATCAGGGGAACAGCGCTAGGCTGGTTTAAATCTTATTTGTCTGACAGATTCCAGTTTGTTCATGTAAATGATAAATCATCTTTAAACTCCAGGGTTAATTGTGGAGTACCACAGGGTTCAGTACTTTGGCCAAATCTCTTTACTATATATATGCTTCCAATAGGTCAAATTATCAGGCAGCATAGGATAAATTTTCACTGTTACGTTGATGATACTCAGCTTTACTTATCCATAAATCCCGATGAACCCAACCAGTTAGATAGACTACAAGCATGTCTTGAAGACATAAAAACTTGGATGACTTTAAATATTCTGCTTCTAAATTCAGACACCACAGTACAGAGACTCCCCTTGTCAAGGTGTTCAATGACATCCGTATAAATGCAGACTGTAGAAGAACCACAGTGCTGGTATTATTGGACCTTAGTGCAGCATTCGACACTGTTGATCACTCCGTTTTATTAGAGCGCCTGGAAAACTGGGTCGGCCTTTCTGGTCCAGCACTCAATTGGTTTAAATCCTATTTGAAAGACAGGGACTTTTTGGTGTTAGTAGGTAACTTTACCTACTAACACAAAAGAGACCACAAAAATCACATGTGGCGTTCCCCAAGGGTCCATCTCAGGGCCCTTCCTATTCAATATCTACATGCTCCCCCTAACTCAAATTTTAATAAACAACAACGTAAGTTATCATAACTATGCAGACAACACACAGCTATATGTTACGATGTCACCAGGTGACTATGAACCCATTCAAGCGCTGGGTAAATGCTTAAAAGGAATCAATGCATGGATGGGCCAAAATTTTCTTCAGCTGAATCAAAACAAAACTGAACTAATAATCTTTGGACCAAAGGAAGAGCGGTTAAAAGTTAGCACACAGCTTCAGTTAATACAGCGAGAAACCACTAGTCAGGCTCAAAACCTGGGTGTAGTGATGGACTCAGACCTGAACCTTCAGAGGCACATAAAGACAGTAACAAGGTCGGCCTTCTATCACCTAAAGAACATCTCTAGGATTAAAGGACTAATGTCTCAGCAGGACCTTGAAAAACTAATTCATGCGTTCATCTTTAGTAGAATTGATTACTGCAACGGTGTCTTCACAGGTCTGCCTAAAAAGTCGATCAGACAGCTGCAGTTGATACAGAACGCTGCTGCCCGCGTCCTCACTAGAACTAAGAAAGTGGAGCACATCACCCCGGTTCTAAAGTCCCTACACTGGCTCCCTGTAGCTCAGAGAATAGACTTTAAAATACTTCTGTTAGTCTATAAATCGCTGAATGGCTTAGCACCAAAATACATTACAGACTTGTTGTCAGTGTATCAACCCACCAAACCTCTCAGGTCTTCTGGCTCAAATCTACTCTGCATACCCAGAACCAAACAGGAAGAAGCAGCTTTTAGTTCTTATGCTCCACTAATCTAGAATAAACTCCCAGAAAACTGTAAAAGCGCCGAAACCCTAAGTTGCTTTAAATCAAGATTAAAAACTTATTTGTTTAGAGTGGCCCTTGACTGTGCCATCTAAACATTATTAGTTACGTTTTCAGTCCAATTTTCCTCTAATTTTCTTATCCATCATTCTATTCTCTTTATTTTATTTTAATTTTTTTTATTACCTCTGTTGTTTCATTTTCTGTATCATTGTAATGTTTTCCTTTTGTACAGCGCCTTGAGTGCCTTGTTGCTGAAAAGCGCTATATAAATAAACTTAACTAACTTAACTTAATAAAACTGGGACAAAGGAGTGGTCAGGCCACGAGGCCCAGACCGCAGCTGCTTTGAATAGAAAAACTTTAAAAGTCCAACTTCTAACTCCTGGCTGATTTGGGATCATCCAGAAAAAAACATGCACCTTACTGATTGCATCCTCGCTGCGCAATTCAGCACACTTCCACAGCAAATCAAAACAGCTCAGCATAAAACACTAAAATCAGTTTTGCATGCAACAAGTTGTTACCTTGGATTAACTGATGATTCTAAATCACCTTAACAATGCCTCATCCTGCCCAGACCTCTAAATGGACCTACCCAATTTAATATAAAAAGAAGAACGGGATGGGGGGGTGGGTGGATCAGACATCTGTGATCAACTCAAAAAAAAACTAAAAAAACTTCTCATCCGTCCAAAATAGGGAAAATATGAAGAACCATTTAGTCTTATGAATCAACAAGGGGTCTCCCTGGAAATAAAACCTCTGTGGGTTTCCACCTGCGCCGGAGTGTCGGCAGGGTCTTCGATCGGTATATGAATCTTCCGACCTTCTTGTATCAGACAGATTTCCAGCTTTCAAGATCTTCTGGGAATGGCCGTGTGGAGGAAAGGTTTGCCTGCGACCTTTTGTCTCTCCAGACATGCGCCTCCGTTGCGTCGTCCCATGAGTCAAGTTGGAAATGGCAACTAAAGTTTATTTTCCGCAGGTTTTATAATCCCGGGTGACATCAGAGCTGTGACGCCTGTTGAGCTGCGCATGTCGTACTGTGCAGCCCAGCCGGTCTATTCCCCCAAAATGGATGATGCCAACAAACTTTAATGAATTTCTCTGAGATCTACAGTCCAGGTGGGACAATCAGAAGGCAGAACAGCTATTGGCACTTCACAAACCTGGCCTTTATGTGGCAAAAATAACCCAATTTTTGAAAGAAAACCATAAGTGTCCTTTGCCGTTTGCTCCAATCTATGTAACGGACATAGCAAACATGTGGAAGAAGGTAATCTCGTCACATTAGACCAAAATTTTACTTTTTCGCTTGCATGCACAATGCTGTCTGGCAGAAAACTAACCCATCATCCCTGAACACAAAATATGCTTAGACATGTTGTGGTAACATCATATTGGGATCCTTTTCTTTTCTTAGCTCTCAGCAGTCACGACTTTATGGGATTCTTTTTCAATAAAATGTATTCTATTAAAAAACAAAATCGGGAGTATGATGTAATACTCAGCAAGCGAGACAACATTGGAAGTAACTGTAGAACCTGATCTGTGTTTGGACTGTTTTGATTCTGTGGAGCTTCCCGAGTTAAAAAAAATGTTCGCTTTATCCAAACCTTCAACTTGTATGTTAGACCCAATCCCAACTAAATTATTTAAGGAAGTATTTCCACTGATTACCAGCCCCATTTTAGATATGATTAATCTATCCTTAGTAAATGGATATGTACCACAAGCTTTTAAGGTAGCTGTATTGAAACCTTTACTTAAGAAAAATTACAGACCTATATCCAATCTTTCGTTCTTATCTAAAATTCTTGAGAAAATAGTTGCTAATCAAAAGTGTGAGCATTTACACAGCAATGATCTGTTTGAAGAGTTTCAGTCAGGTTTCAGAGCTCATCGCAGCACTGAAACAGCGCTGCTGAAAGTCACTAATGATATTCTTATGGCCTCAGATAATGGACGTGTCTGTACTTGTCCTGTTAGATCTCAATGCTGCATTTGATACAGTCGATCACAATATTCTCTTAGAAAGGCTAGAATATGCTGTAGGGATCAGGGGAACAGCGCTAGGCTGGTTTAAATCTTATTTGTCTGACAGATTCCAGTTTGTTCATGTAAATGATAAATCATCTTTAAACTCCAGGGTTAATTGTGGAGTACCACAGGGTTCAGTACTTTGGCCAAATCTCTTTACTATATATATGCTTCCAATAGGTCAAATTATCAGGCAGCATAGGATAAATTTTCACTGTTACGTTGATGATACTCAGCTTTACTTATCCATAAATCCCGATGAACCCAACCAGTTAGATAGACTACAAGCATGTCTTGAAGACATAAAAACTTGGATGACTTTAAATTTTCTGCTTCTAAATTCAGACAATACAGAAGTTGTTGTCTTTGGACCAGAGTCTTTGAAAAGGAAACTGCTTAGTCAATCACTTAACCTAGAGGCATTAAATTGACCTTCGGTAATAAAGTAAAAAACCTTGGTGTTATTCTTGACCAGGACATGTTATTTAACACTAGAACTCCCAGAGGCGTCAATTTGATGGTTTTGAAAGTTTGACATGCCATAACTCTGGTTTATTAAAACTTTTTCTTCCTGGCATCCTGACTTTTTCTAAACCTGTCTTTTGTATTCCTATGTCTCTTTTTTTAAATAACAAAGCAAATAAAATATCTAATTATTTCTACCTCTAACTACCACAACCGCTATTTTCCGACCCTATTATTTACATTGATATTTTTTTTCCGTATACGCGTGAGCGTTGCTTAGCAACCGCCACTCTAGAACGCAGTCAGATTGTTGGCATCCCACAAATGGCTTCTAGAAGGATATTTTCTGCTCAAGAGGCAGTGGAAATGCTTCAAAAATTAGATGATCTTGATTCTGGGTCAAGAGGGATTCTGACGGCTCTTGGTCAGTATTCAGTTCCAGTGACAGCGGGTCAGAGAGTAAGCCTCCCCCAGCTAAAAGACACGAGTCGTCCCATTAGCAGGAGGTTGTGGCGCATTATTTCAAGGTAGTAAAAGTACATACTAGCCTATGTAACGATTTTATCATTTTAGGCAATACAGATTGGTAAACTAATAATATATAAACTATAGAAACAGCACCACAATCAGCGCAGGTTCAGAGACAGGGAGATGAGCCAGGTGCCCATTGCCCAGCTATAAACCCAGCAATCCAGCTCCCTGGCAGGAGAGAAACTACAAAACAAGGTACTGATAATGGACAAAGAAATAAATAATAAGTTAGGTCATAGATATAGTAGCCCAGTAACAACAACCTATTCTACGCTTTACAGCGTTTTCATCGCAAGACGAGCGCACACCTGGGAAGGAGGAGGAGATAGAAAAGGATGGTACGGTGTGGACAGTGATAGGGGAGGAAGAAAGTAGAGGGAGGCGTCAGAGCCAGAACGCGTTGACAGAGCGCCTGATCCAAGATGCCCAGACCGCGTTCCTCTGCGTGGTGGATGCCGATTCACAGCTGCAGTGTGGCTGAGGCCTGCTGAGTTTTCGGAGATGATTCCTCCTCGGACAGCTATGTGGATGAGCTAAATGCATTTTTAGCCCTAGTTTATGTCCGCGAAGTGAAAGGGGGGCGTTACATGGAGCTGTCCAGCTTTTGGTCAAAATAGTAAAGCTTTTTTTTAAATGTACCCGCTACTCTGTATTATTTTTCAGTACTATATATAAATAACAATAAAACATAATAGGCTTTGATCAAATACTATTATTAATTCTTGTCAAAAACAAAATTTTATAGTGTAAATGTGATGACGTCATCACCGCCCTCACATCCAGAATGCTCGCCGTCAAATTGACAGGCTTGGGAGTTCTAGTAGTGTTAGAATTCTGGGAGTCCTAGTGTTAAATCCCATTTCTAGGATTTCCTTCTTTCAGAACGTTGCCAAAATTAGAAATATCTTATCCAGGAGTGACGCTGAAAAACTAGTCCCTGCATTTGTGTTATGATTTGGGGTTGTTTGGTTTTTTTTGGGTTTCTGGTTTTTCTTTATGTTTTTCACAGTTAAGGTTTTGAATCAAGTTTCTGTTTGTTTTTCTGGGTTTTTCTTATATTTCTCACAGTTTTTGAATCATGCTTTGTTTATTATTTTTCTGGTTATGTTTTAGTCTTGTTCATGTTTTGTCAAGTTTGGTTTTTGGTTCTGGTCATGCTTTAGTTTTTGTTTGTATTCAAGAGTCTCTGTTCTTGCTCCAGCCACATTCTGTTCTGTTAATTATCTTTATCCGGTTCACCTGCACCTTGTCAATCTGTCTTCTTGCTCCACCTGGTTTTCACTCCATATATACACACTTGTTCAGTTAGTCTTTGCGGAATCATTGTGTCAACTCATGTCTTGCTTTGTGGACCATGCCGTGCCTGTCAAGCCAGCCGGCTTCTGTTTTGTTCCTGCGTCTTGCAGTGAGTGAGTTTTTTGTTATTAAACCGTTTTACTTACCGTCATGCTGCATCCTGGGGTCTAATAGCTCGCAAGTCGTAACAATTTGTTACTTCAAGCCTGGACTACTGTAATGCCTTGCTATCAGGATGTCCACAAATGCAGTTAAAAGCCTTCATCTGGTTCAAAATGCTGCAGCAAGAGTTCTGAGAAATAAAAAGAAAAATAATTTTTCTCCTATTTTAGGTTCCCTTCATTTGCTCCCTGTTTAATCCAGAATACAAAATAATTCTTAAAATTCTCCTCACATATAAAGCCCTCAACGATCAAGCTCCATCATATATCAGAAATCTATATTCCTAACAGAGCACTTCGTTCTCAGACTACGGGTTTACTGGTGGTTGCTAGAGTTTCTAAAAGTAGAATGGGAGGCAGATGCTTTAGTTATCAGGCTCCTCTCCTGTGGAACCAGCTCCAAGTTTTAATCCGTGGGGCAGACACCCTGTCTACTTTTAGGGCTAGGCTGAGAACTTTCCTTTTTGATAAGGCTTATAGTTAGAGTGGCTTAGGTTATCCTGAGCTATCTCTGTAGTTATGCTGCTATAGGCTTAGGCTGCTGGAGGACATAATGACCACTTTCAGTCTTTCTGCTACATTCTCATACCACTCTCAAATTTTGCATTATTTGCTGGTATTTCAGCTTTTAACTTTATGTTCGCTCTCTTTTCTCTTCCTAAAAGCTACACCTGGCCTGACTCTGTATCTACCTGTGTCACCTTCCTGGAGGGGGGGCATCGTCCAAGCTTCTGCTGCTAACAACTTAATGCTCACCTTCTGCTGATGATACACGTGGCCCTGTCTTTCAGTGTTTAGCCCTATTTTGTTCCTAGACATAGCTGCTGACTGAGCTTTTACTGTGACTAACTGCATGTGCCCTCTCTCATACTCTAAACTTGAAAATGAGCTCAGAGTTCATCTGTTTTTTCTTCCTAGATGAAGCCACTAAAAGAGCTACATACTTTAACATTTACTTTTCCTTCGTGTAGAAAGTACTCCTGGATCAGTGTTTCTGTGTTCTTTTTCTGTCTCTTTTCTGTTCTCTTTACTCAGTCCGCCCTACACATAGCCCATTCTATAATGGCCAAACTCTATCACTCAGTAGTTTATTCTAACCTCCCAAACAACACTGCACCATTTCAAACCCTTTGTGAAGTGCCTTGAGACATGTGCTGTGAATTGGCGCTATATACAATAAAACTGAATTGAATTGAATTTTCTTCAGTCGCATGATAAACCTGTTAGTGGATGCTAAAGACTTGAGACTGAGACAGCTTCAAGTAGGAAAACAGATTTAAACATACAGTCAATGCTACAACGGAATGCCTTCGGTCAAAGCTTGTCTGTAATAAAATGGCCCAGTCAAAGTCCAAACCTAAATCCAAGTGAGAATATTTGGCAAGACTTGAAAATTGCTTTTGACAGATCTCTATCCAGTCTGACTGACACTGAACCGTTTTTGGAAAGAACAATGGGAAAGAATTTCAGTGTTGAGAAGTGCAAAGCTGGTGAAGACATACCCTACATTACTTACAATGTTTGCAGCAAATGTGGTTCTACAAAGTAATGACTAAAGGAGATTGAATGCATATATATTTATTTATTCATTTTTAAAGTTGTACAATTTCTTAAAGCCATGCATTCTTTTCTTTCCACTTAACAATGTACACGTTGCATGTTGGTCTAGCACAGAAATTCCTAATAAAAAACATTAAAGCTTCTGGTTGTAAATGTTAAAAAGTTAAATGAATTTAAATAATTTTAAAAGGTTTTTGTTACTCCAATATGAAATCCATAAATAAACAATCAAAATTTATAACATTAATCAAAACAGGGGCACTGTTGCCTTACAACAAGAAGGTCCTCAGTTTGAATCCCCGCTAGAGTCTTTTTGCATGGAGGTTCTCCTCTTGCCCGTGTGGGTTCTTTACAGACTTCCTCCACAGTCTAAAAACATGCATGCTAGGTTGGCTTCTCTGAATTGTCCTTAGGTACAAGTGTGTCTTTTTGTTGCCCTATGATGGATTGGCAACTTTTCCAAGATGTAACTTTCAATTAATGACCCATGAACATACCCCAATGACCTTATACAGACAAACAGGTATAGATGGAGGACCAGTGGTCAAAGCATCACATAAATCAACAACATAAATTCCAATGGTCAACATATTTTTATGAAATGATTAGCCCATCTTACAGTAAGTTTCTAAAATTGCAACAAATGATAACAAACATTCCCATATACCGGTACAGCAGATGGTTCATTTTTCCATATGTGCGGCTAATACATGACTGTGCCTTCTCCAATGATGTTCACCTCATCACTACCTGTAAAATCTCTGCATAAAGACTCAGAATATTCTAAAAAAATTCTGTGTCTCTTCCCCACTGTCTTGATTGTCGTAAGCCAGTCAAACCCAAACCAGCCTTTGGTAACCTCTGTTTTGTGTTTGTCTTTTTAATCTTTCTCAGCATTGCATAAACGTTTCATTTTCATTGCTATTCCTGAACAATCAACATTTTAACATAATATTTTGGCGTGACCTCTATAAAGCCTCAAAACTATTTATATAAGAGTTTATCTTCCTAACTATGTTATGGAAAAAAACAATTAAATTGTTTTGATGAGCTTCCAGTTGATGTCTCTGTATGGAGACATACAAAGACACACAAACATGCTCACAAACCTTATTACTCAAACAGATAGATCCTGACAGGCATATCTTTGTCTACTCAACTCTCCAGAAAGCTGCTAATCTGTTCAAACTATCAGCTTGCAGTGGCTGTTAATTAGCTGCCTTTCCAGTATTCACTGATTATCTCGGTGCCCTGCCAGTGGGGTTGCTCTTCGATTGTCATCTGCTTTGGAACTGCCGCGTCCCTGTGTGTTCAAGTCAGAGTATGTGATGACTCCTTAAAGCTTTGTGAGGACCATATGGAAACCACATGGGGAAAGATATTCCTTGCTGGTTTTGTCAGTGTTTGCAACTTCACACCATTCTAGTACTTACTGTTCTCTTTTTCCTTACTTCTCCAGGAATAATTTGCAGATTCCTGCAAGCCACTTGTCTCTCTAATGGCGTAAGGATTTCATGTTTTGTATAATAAAAATCTGCTTTATGAATGTAATTTTCTGTCACAACTTACTTGTAATGGTCATTTAAAGTTAATCATCTTCAACTTAAGCTAATTACCGTAACTTAGCTTCAGCTGATTGCACACCTTAATATTGGAAGATAAACATTCTCTACTTCCCCAATATTATGTTCTTTCAAACTCCTTTAGTTACCTTGCTTCTTCATTCACTAGGTCATATTAAGCCATCTCTCAAGGATTGTTTCTTATTTGGTTCTATCTTATAGTGCAAAAAGGACCTTAGACACTTATAAATCTATCCTGAACCAGCTAGTAGAAGATTATAGATGGGTTGGTGCAAAACATTTCTAACTGGCTGAATCCCCAAAATGTCTTTGTCATTTTCCAGTTAGGTTTCATTACAGTTCATATTTTTTGTGCGACAATAGGTTTGGCTATGAACAGCTATTAATAAGTACCAAGGACAATTAATATTAAAATTGATAATTTTAATCTAAATCAAGAAGTTCCTGATTATCAAGAATTAAAAGCCAAACTGCTCTCAGTTAATGTTTTATGAATACCTGCCTGGTGAGGTGTGGTATTATAGAAAAATGGATGGATTGAATTCAAACACTGGTGTTCTCAAACAGCAAGCACCACACACATATATAGAATATATAACATCTCTCCAGGATACAAAGAACCTGTTAACAAAATACTTCAGCTTTCAGTAGAAATACAACAAACTCTTTAACCAGGCTAGTAAGATTTGACTAAACTACCAAGTATAGTATTAAAAAAAACAAAAAAAACTAAGGAACTAAAGAAAAATCATGATGAATGGAACAAATAACACTAAAACTGAGACACTACTAACTAATAAGATAATGGAGGGATATTAAAGTTCAGTGTGAAAATGTAGGTTTAAGAGCCAATGTTTGTTTTGAAGAACTGGCAATGAGGCCAAATTAGCTTTAAAAGCTAACAAAAAACAATTGGTATGTGTTCAAACAACCAGCTCACAATGCGGAGAGCTGTGAGCAAAGAGAAAGAAATGCTGCTCCAGGTCGGGTTTTGGAGCTCAATGACATCATGGGATTCCAGCTGTGACTCCTCCTTCCTAATAGCTGTCAGGAAAATGAGTGAATACTGTAAAGTTTACAGTGCTTAGATTCAAATGCATTAATAACCTTATTGGAAATATTAATTAAATGAATCATGGATTTACTATACAGGGAAGTCTGAGTCAGCAAAATTTAAAGTTTGCTACATTTACAACTTTCTATGGAGTTTGGAATAACTTTACTTAAGTCTTAGTGTGTGATTGCTTTTTTACGTTATGAGATCAACTTTTCTTTCTGTACCACAAGTGTTGGCCATCTAAACAAGATGTTGGGAAAAATGTATTTAAATAGCTTACAGTTCACGCATTTGCACTAAAGCGATTTTCCTTAGCTTTTGAATGTTAACCGCTATAAAACAATGTAAAATTATTCACCCTTTGAGTGATCCCCCTAGCAAATCACTGAAGCACTAAACAACAGTTTAAAAGCTGTACTAACAGACATTAACAGGTATTCCTGCAGTATCTCCCTGGAAATTAGAATATTAATAGGCTGTAGTGATTGTGTTTCACTTAGTTTAGTTTTATTGTTTCCAAAGCCCCTTAAAGGGGACCTATTATGCAAAATACACTTTTTGATCATTTTTATACTTTCATTTAGGTCTCTGATGCTTCTACAGCAGTCCAAACGATGATAAATAATTGTTTTATTTTCAAAAGCTGTGTAATTGTGACGTAACAATTATACTGGCAAGTCCCTGACTAGCAACTGAAGTGGAACTCCACCCACTTAATTTTCAGTAGAGTATCACGTCTCGCCAGCTGATTTTACCTATGGCTACACTCAAAGGCAGACGTTCTGTTGTTGGCTGCAAAGACCCACAGGTGTCCATGCACATTCTCCCCCAGCTTTGAAAGCTCACATCAGTTCACGTCAGGATTTGCAGAAAGACTTAGACTGATGTAAAATCCAGTCCTTGGTGTTCGTGGCAAATCTGCTGATGACAGAAATTGAAGTACTTATTGTTGTGTCTTATACGTTTTGGTTTTGTTTTAACATGTACAGAGTGCTGGTTGGATGTGTGGCCAGATACAGCTAATTTGCATAAAAGTGACAGAGCCCTAAAACAGCTCATTCTGAAAGGGGGGGAAGGGGGAAAAAAGGGGGAAGTGAGGAGGTGAAATCTCATTATCTGAGGATAATTTTGTGCGAAAAATGTTATTGACATGTTTTGTATAGCCCATAGACCTATCCCAAATATTAAAAGGAAGTATAATGGGTCACCTTTAAGTTCAGCAGAAATAATTTACATAGAGAGTGTGGTGTTGCATTATAAATTGTAATGATGATTCTGGGAAATTAAGTTCCTGGGGAAAACATTATTAGTCACATAATCGATACCCAGCTATGTGCTCAATAGTAAAGCCTCCAAATTATCTACAATACTTTGTGCAGATAGATCTTGTATCTTACCAACCTACCCTCTGCTGACATGATTTCACAATGTTGTTTCTGGCCCCTGTCATGAGATGTTGAAGTCTTTCACATACAAACTGGTGAAGTAAGTTAAAAGTGGCTTAGAAACGATATAACTTTATAACCATGTGTGTGAACACGCCTGTGTAATATAATCCACTGTGACAAAGTGGATCGTAAAGTAAGACTAATGAGTCAGCTAGCTTTAAAAATGCTCCTGTGATCATTTGTCACTGCATGATAAATTTTGTGACATTAGAAGGGTGGTTTTGGCATTGCTAGGGGACAAAGTGTTCAAATATTTAAGTTGCTACGTATGTAAGTTCCACACATTTTTGCAACAAATAAAAGGTGAATTTTAAGTATGAATAACAGCAAATCTAACAAATCAATGCTATTTTTTCAAATATGATGCAGTGCTACAGGGAATTTCCCATACCAGAGGTTTAGAGGACTCCTGTTCTTTAATGTTAGTAACTGATCCTGTTTTTGTTCATTTTTATATCAGGTCTGTTCTGAGGTTTTCTTGTATTTTGTCAAATTATGGTCATTGCACAATTGTTGAAATGTAATTTTCTAGAAGGCAGAATTTTAGTAACATTGTAAAGGTTTATTTAAACTGTTTTTCAATCTAGTTATTGTTCCTTTTACAGTTTTTTATATACATTTTTTATATAAAAGGCCTCCGTACACAAACGTTTTCACGTTTTGTCCCATTACAACTCCTCGTGAACATATTTTAATAGCTTTTTATGTGGTAGACCTTTACAAAGCATATCATAATTTTAACTTGAAATACAAATGATTTTATGTATTTTTCAAAATATTTTACAAATTAAAATCACAACGAGTTTTGCATGCAGCCTTCCTGAGTTGACACTTTATAGAATCACCTTTTGGGGTTGATCTTTGGCATCTTTGAACATCTGGTGAACATTTGCCTATTCGTTCTTCAAAATTAAACTGGATGGAGAATATTTGTAACAAGCAATGTTCAAGTCTTGCAAAAGATTCTTAATTTTATTTTGGTCTGGACCTTGACTGGGCAATTCAAAAAATGCTTTAATCTCAACCATTCCATAATAGCTTTAAATGTCTTTTTAGGTTTGTCAACCTGCTAGAGGGTAAAATGTCCACCAAAGTTTATAGTCTTCTGCAGCCTTTAAATAGTTTTCTTCCAACTATCTCTCCATCAACACTGTCCAACCTTCCTGTACTGGCTGAAGAAAAGCCTCCCCCAAGTATGATACTATAACCATGTGGTTGAATGCAAATCCACACCAAACGTTTCAGATTTTTTCTTCGTAAAAACCATATAAACACAATATACCTCCTTCATTTACATTTCCATTTACACTATGCACTACTTTGTGTTGGTCCATCACTTAAAACTCCAATAAAATAAATTGAGGTTTGCACACTTTAGTGAGCTGGTGAATTAATAATTTATATATCAGCAATAAGAAATAAAAATACACTTTTTTGTTTTTATTTATTTCAGTACAACAATACATCAATACAGTACATCAAAATGCCAAATAATAAAATAAACTTGAAAAATGAAATGGTTTTGCTGGGAAAAACATGACAGTTACAGTATGTATTTGTAAACTCAGATTTGTAAACCCACAGTGAGGCAATATTTATGCCAGATTTAAAATGCTTTGTGAAGTAACAAAGAGTCATAGTGTGTTGTATGTGTTTGTAGATTGATTGAATTGTTTCATTGTGTTTGCCTAATCAGTCTTTAAGTGCTGGGCATGTCTTCTCTTTATTTGTGCAATCCTTGTTTTTCCGGAAAAACAAAAAATTCAAATTGCCCAAATAAGGTTCAAGCTGAAAAAGCAGCTGTCTGCCACAGCACTTTTCATACAAACTATGCTTCTTTACTCTTCTTTAAACATTCTTTGATATGTTGCTGTGGATCCGTGGGTAGAGATGAAGTCTCACAATCTAAAAGTTGTGGGTTTGATTCCAGCGTCCTCCTGCCACATAATGATATGCTCCTGGGCAAGACACGTAACGCCAAGTCATCTACCGATCTGCGTATCAGTGTATAAATGTGTGTGTGTTTCTGAGTGCAGTTGAATGTGGCTTTAGTGTAAAACATTTTGAGTGGTGATGTGACTACAAAAGTGCTATGTAAATTCAGTCCATTTAACATTTAATTCAGTCCAGTTATACTCGGTCTACTGTAAGGAAATGGGGCTATGTGACTCTAATACATATTACCATATACTACCATATCTACCAGCAGGAAGATGATCATTGTTAGTTTGCTTTGATCAGGGGGCATGATCTTTTAGATTTTAGAGTCAAAAGGCCTGAACAAGAATTAGAACAAGAATTTTCGTTCAAAACAAAATCTCTCTAAAACTAATAGCAAATTAAATCAAAACTTAGATTTTATTATGAGTATTTATCCACACTGATCAAACTGCTTAACTAAACTGATCATTAAGTGTTAAATAGATGGACAGGAAAGGGTTTATTTACAGGTAAGAAATAGAAGCAGGTTGGGACAAAATGGTTACAGTTGGGTTAAAAATGGGCATACAATTTGTCAGAGAGTAGACTGACCCAAAGACCAATGTTCTTAGGACTTTTTTTTATCTCATCCAGCTTATTTTATTCCAGGCCTGTTCACTTTGTGAGAATATTTTATGTTTATCGTAAAACTTTTTGAAGTGAAATTTGGCCTACTTGAGCACATGCTTATTTAGTTTACCGAGCATGCAGCTGCAGACCACTTCACCCCTTTGCCATTTTGTGTCCTTTACCAGTTTTTACCCAACTTTTCCAGGTGTAATATGGGACTGTCTGCCAAAAGAATGTTTAACGCCAACCATGTCTCCATACAAACACACTTTGAAAAGCAATGGATACTTATATATAAATTCCTCATAGTCTGCTTTAAAGAAATGTGATTGTTTGACTCCACATAATATCTAATGTACCTCCAAGAGATCATTTAGGGTTATGTTGGTCTGACCAGTGTTCAAAATCTGTAATTTTTCATTGGGTCAGCTGGCCTAAACGGACGGACAATAAACTAAAATATGGTGTAATCCAAGGATGAAAATGATGTATAAGTAACATTAAGTAATTACAAAAGATTTAATAATTCTGATGGCTATTATTCTGTACAGTTTATGGAAATAACCACCACAAAAATTTAAGTGATACACAATAGTTGTTTCGATACATAGGTGCAAAACAGTTTATTTTCAGGTATGACACAGAAGGAGAAGGGGACAAAATGGCAAGGTGTGAACACAAAATGGGGGTACAAATTTGCTAAGAGGGGAATGTTAGTTAACCCAATTATTTTTTTAAAGAGAGAATGCTATTCTAGCTGTAATCCTTAGCTTTTTTGTCAGTGGTAGTAATTACTGAAATTGAGCTAAATTTGCTCTAAGCACATTCTCGCTAATGTTTATAATGCAAATCACTTTAATGTCTTTTGGTGGATAAATCTGTCAAGGCCTGGAGAGCCAATGAGCTCCTAAGGTGTTTATTAAAATGCATAAGTAACTCTGACAACAACACAAAGGGAATGCTGGAAATAACAAATAGTCAATGTACAAGTATATTTGAAAAAAAAAAAAGCATACCGAGGCCAAGACAACTGAAATGCAATACAAGAAAATAATTACAAACAGGGGAAAGAGGGAAGTATTGAAATATTGGAATTAGTCCCCAGAGTAGAACATATATATATATATATATATATATATATATATATATATATATATATATATATATATATAATATATATATGTATGTATGTTTATATATATATATATATATATATATATATATATGCATATATATATATATACATTTACACACATATATATATATATATAATCTATATATATATATAGATATATATATATACCTATTTGGAAATGTAAAATGAGAGAGTGAGTAGAGAGTGGTGACCAAAACATTTCTTTATTATCTGACTTCAGATTAGACTTTGATGACTTATTTCCAGGTTATCAGTTATGCCAACTTGTTTGTTTGTTATTGCTTACATATCTTTGGTTTGTTCTGTTGTCTTTGTGTTTTCTGAGTAATGTTCGGTTTGTAAGTTTGTTTCCCTTACTCTATGACATTATTCTGCTTCTGTCCAGTCTCCACTTTGGTCCCAAACAACCACAAATCATGACGGATGGAAGCATTCCTATAGATAAATTACAGGCTCCTAAAATTTTGGATGTCTTCTTTTTCAGAAATCTACCCTAAAACTGTACTGTTTTCAGTATACTGATTTCAAGAGTGTTTTTGCACCTGTGTTGCTACCATGTGTTTGTTTGTTTTAGCAAATCTGCCACACTGTAAGGCAAATGTATTATGCAAGAGATACAGTACCAGGTGCACTACTGTACATAGACAGCAAATGTACTTTCTGGAAAGCATGACATTCTTAGGAAATTCTTAACATTTACTAGCAAAGGCCTCAGCTAATTACTTGTCATAAAGTCAGTTTCTTTTATTATATATTTTTGGAATAAATACCTAGAGAGCCAAGTCCTTTTCTTGATCATATAAACTTCACTCTTTACTGACTGAAAAAAAATTGTATGTACGGGAAATTATATTTACGCTTTGTGGTTAGCATGGACATTTCTAAATGGCGAATTATTCACACATGATTAAATTGGCAGAGTATATAACCCGGCAAAGGGGTTTATGCATAATACAGCACAGTCAACGCCTTAGAGGCATTGACTGTGCCTCTAAGGCAAAGAGGTGCAGTGGACCGTACTTGCCAGCATTTTGTTTCTGGACAGCCGTTTTAATACCATGCCATTTGACTGTGAATAGAAACTTGGCACTGAGCTACAGCAGAGATCAACAGACAAGAACGTTGTTGACAGGAAATTCTGGAGAAAGTCTATTTTGCCTTTAATAAAAGCTGGGTATGACCTTGTCAAGCTTTGCCTACTACACAACAGTTAAAACTTAACACACTCAAAGGACTAGGATATTAAAATGAATAAACATAAGCAATATGTTTTTTGTTTTTGTTTTTTGTATTTTAAGCAAAAGTATAAAAACACACTGTAAATGACATATTTTGTAAGTAATGAGTAAAAAAAATGCAGTAGTTCAATATCTTTATCAGCCATAGCATAAAATGACTTTAGCATGACTGGTAATACCACTTGCACCACAGTTTAGGAAAGCAGGGTTTAATTAAAACAGTCAAGATGATATAAAAATATATTTTTCTGAAAATTTATTGATATCTTAGTTATTGTTAGTAAAAGTTTACCTAATTTTGTGACAACAGCCATGTTCTTACTTTTGCATGGTGTCTGTCCTCTCACCATTGATTCCATCACTGCATGCATTAAGGCTTCTATTTTTCACATGCTTGTCAGGAGGACTAGCGGTCTTGGAGGTGGGACCCCAGAACAGTTGAAAAAAGAGCGGGCTCAGAAAGAATTCAGCTGAAACTGCTTTAATCTTTTTGATGCAGCAAAGTAACCAAGCCACACCAACAACAACAACCCGGACAGTGACAGACATATTACTGAAATAGAGGTGAAACTAAATTGGGAGAAACCATTACAAGGGATACACAACTGCAAAAAGGATAAACAAAACAAGAATATTTACATTAAATGAACAGCTAATAAAACAATAGATTACAGATCAAGACAAAACAGAAAATATTTTAATTTAATTCCGATAAGTACTCCAATCTTGACATAGAAACTTATGTGAAACCAAACTCCCTTCCCATTCCCTGATGGTGTGTCCCAGAACCAATAAATGTGCACAAGCCCCATGGGAATGTTTTGCATGTGCACACCTGCTGGGAAAGGGAAATGGCAGGTGTAAGTACTCAAATTAAACTTTCATATGTTTTCCTTTAATGCCATTAAAATCTAACAATCATTTATTATCTTGAAAAGATAATTCAATTTACCTTTACAGAAAAACCAAGATGAGGCCTGCTGAAGAAGCCACACACCAAACAAATCGTTTGCACCCAAAAAAAACAAAATAAACTGAATTGCAAAACAAGATGTTGTTTAACTGTGTTGTCTTTCACTAACAAATATAAATATACATGTAACAATGGCTCATGTTACATTATTATAAGGTGATTTTATTGAAAAACTCTCCTTGTCCTCATTATCCATAATCCTCTCAGGCCATCAAATACCACCAAAGGACTCAGGACTCAGATTGCCCCTCCTGGGCATTCTGTGGAGAACAATGTATCTATATTATACTAGGAGCTTTGATTCTGTTGCAAAATTCTCTCAGTGAAATGTTCTTTTCACATTTGTGTGGTGAAGTTTATTTTTATTTAATTAGCATTAAAGGCTATGGCGGCTCCTAGTCTGCATCATTTTCATTTTTTAGATAGAATCATTTGGAAACTCAGATTTTAAAGAAAGATGGAAATATTCGTACTTTTATGGGATGTTTTCCTAATAAACTTTTATAAAAAACTATTTCAGTAACTAACCCAAACTAAGTAAAGAATAAAGATAGATACATCTTTAAAGAAATGTGAACTGATTTTTAATTTAATATATATTAAAAACCTATAATGAAAAAAACAGGTTTTCACTTTTTTAGGAAGATATCGACAAAGGGGTATGTCCTACAGACATCAGTCAATTTTTAATTTATCTCTATTTACTTATTTATTTTTCCACAAATCTACTCTTTGTATCCTTCCCTACAGTCTCAAAGTTGTTTTTCTCCATCAGAGAAATGCTTCCTTTTATGCCCTCCCTTAATACCCTGACAGAACATAAATCTTACATTATAATGTTTTTAAATGTCCCTGCTTGGATAATTGTAAATTCTCTAATATTTTAATTCTACTCTGGGGACTAATTCCAGTATTTCAATACTTCCCTCTTTCCCCTGTTTGTAATTATTTTTGATCTACCATAATTCCTGTGATTAGTCCAATTGCCCTAACTGTACATAATGTATAATTTGGACTGGCACTGCTTGTTGGTAAATACCTGACATGCTGTTTTGTACAAGGAGAAAAAATGGCATAAATGCAATCATTTTTGCTTTAAATTACAGACACCAGGATTTTCTGTTTTGTTCCTACTTGGTTACTGAATGTCAGAAGTAGAGGTGTAATGTATTCATATCTTGTCTGTAACTCTATCAATGTTTATTTTTTCAACTAGTATCCTGTCTTAAAACTATCATAATATGGTGTAAGGTTCTTAAATGCTTACTTTGCCAAGTGTGGTAAACCAGCCTAAGAAGCGATCTTTATTAGTCGATTCCGTCATCATAACAAAACAACACATGAATGACTTCCTTTCATACTTCAAAACGAAAGTGAAAAACACGGATACATAATCTTGAAGTACTCACCTTCATATTTGACGTTTGTTATAATAGGGTGAATTGGAGGTGGGTAATTATTTTGCCAAATGTCCACATGAATAACTATGTTTGTTGTTGAGGATAGGATAATTTGCGATTTTTACTAGAAAAAAAAAATAATGTAAAACATTAAATAATGATGTTTTAGAAACATAAGCCAAGAATATTGTGGGAAAAGGCCTTGTATTGTACTGCTTATTTATTCTGATAATGTTAATTCAAGTAACAAAGCAGTCTGTTTCTTACAAGCAAAGCCAGATTACTTTTGTCCTTAGCTAAATGCTTAAGGAGCGAGTTTGATGATATTAGGATTTTGTTTCCTATGTAATCACTATGATATGGTGCCTTTATGTAAGCAGGTTCTGCACTGATAAACGGAGAAATATAGGTTGCTCTATGAAATGGCTGCTAATGCTTATAGAAAGTGAAGTTAATGCTGAATAATGTAGAGGTTTTATGAAGACATCGACATACATGAAGTATACATACTGCATATGACTCAGTATTTTTATTTGATAATTTGTATAAATTATCTATAGATTTTTACATCTGTTGTTATGACTTGCGAGATATTGGACCCCAGGATGCAGACGAGGAGGTAGCGTGATGGTAAGTGAAAATTTAATCAACAAAAAACTCACTCGCTGCAGGACGCAGGAACAAAACAGAAGCCGGTTGGCATGTTCCACAAAACAAGACATGAGTTGAGACAATGATTCTGCCATGACTAACTGAACAGGTGCGTAAAAATGGAGTGAAAACCAGGTGGAGCAAGACAGATTGACAAGGTGCAGGTGAAGCGGATAAATTTGATTAACAGAACGGACGTGACAGGAGCAAAACTTGGCTTGACTTGGACGCAAATCCAAGGAAACAAAATAGAACTGTAACTAGAAAAACATGAAACAAAAACATAACCAGATCCTAAAACCAAACTTGACAAAACTAAAGCATGACCAGAAAAACAAACAGAAACATGATTCAAAACCTAAACTGTGAAAAACAAAGAAAAAAACCAGAAACAAAAAACCAAACAACCCCAAATCATAACAGAAGTCAGGCTGTGGAGTGTCAGACCTGGCAGAGACAGGCTGTGGTGTGTCAGGCTGTGGAGTGTCAGACCTGGCAGAGACAAGCTGTGGTGTGTGTCAGGCTTGAGTTCCGTGAGCACCCCCCAGAGACAACTGAGGTGCTCAGGACCTGGAAGTGGAGGCAGCACCGCTCTGGAGACATGACATGGACTGCTCTGCAGCAGCAGCTCCCTGGAGTCCTGGCGTGGACTGCTCTGCAGCAGCAGCAGCTCCCTGGAGTCCTGGCGTGGACTGCTCTGCAGCAGCAGCAGCTCCCTGGAGTCCTGGCGTGGACTGCTCTGCAGCAGCAGCAGCTCCCTGGAGTCTTGGCGTGGACTGCTCTGCAGCAGCAGCAGCTCCCTGGAGTCGTGGCGTGGAAGGAGGTGGGCGGCATTAAAATTGCCTTACGGCCGTCCCATAGTCCTCCTCCAGCGGCCTGATTCTCTCCATCAGCTCCGGGGAGGAATACATGAGACTGGTCCTTCTGAAGGTCTTGATCTGTCGGGCAAAAAACCTTAATTGCTCCTCCAGCTCATCAGGTGTTGCCTCAGAACACCGGGCTGGAGCGAGCGAAGATGGCATGGGCGGAGGTGCAGCGAGCCCGGGAGATGGTGCTGTGGCAGGCAAAGAAGCGGGCTTACTTGCTGCAGCCCTCAGAAACCACTGCTCCAGATGTCACAACAGTGGCCATGGGATACTCCTCGGCGGTTGAAATGCAGGAAGGCGCACCGCGCTGACGTTTCTTGCGGCGGAAGGAGGACGTCGGCTTTGCTGCCAGACCTTGGTGAACAACCAGGGAAGCAGGCGGAGAATGGAGCTGAACCGCTTCGCGCTCCATCTGCTCCAGCAGCAGTGGAGAGGGCAGCACCTCCAAACCCTTGGGCAGGTTCCTCATTGCCTCCTCCTTCTGCTGCTGAACCCAGCGATCCAAGGCATCTGCCTTCTGCTTGTCTGCACGGTCCGTAGTTGGCGGCATCATTCTGTTACGACTTGCGAGATATTGGACCCCAGGATGCAGACGAGGAGGTAGCCTGATAGTAAGTGAAAATTTAATCAACAAAAAACTCACTCGCTGCAGGACGCAGGAACAAAACAGAAGCCGGCTGGTTTGACAGACATGGCATGGTCCACAAAACAAGACATGAGTTGAGACAATGATTCTGCCATGACTAACTGAACAGGTGTGTATATATGGAGTGAAAACCAGGTGGAGCAAGACAGATTGACAAGGTGCAGGTGAAGCGGATAAATTTGATTAACAGAACGGACGTGACAGGAGCAAAACATGGCTTGACTAGAACGCAAATCCAAGGAAACAAAATAGAACTGTAACTAGAAAAACATGAAACAAAAACATAACCAGATCCTAAAACCAAACTTGACAAAACTAAAGCATGACCAGAAAAAACAAACAGAAACATGATTCAAAACCTAAACTGTGAAAAACAAAGAAAAAACCAGAAACCAAAAACCAAACAAACAGAAACATGATTCAAAACCTAAACTGTGAAAAACAAAGAAAAAACCAGAAACCAAAAACCAAACAACCCCAAATCATAACACCTGTTTAGGACTATAGGTACCCAAAAACAGTGGGTGCATGCCTTATTGTTTTACTCGCACCCAATGTCAACCTAGAACCACCAAACAAGCATGTTTCTGCACTGTAGGAGTGAGATGGATTAACCCACATATGCATGGAGAAAACATGCAAATTTCACACAGAAAGCCCCTACTGCTACAGGGTAACTACACAAACCACTGCACCATCTAACATTTAAACATTATGCCAACATGCCACTGGATTCCCACATATTCCTACAGCCCAACCTAAAATATTTGCAGCACATTTTCCATTTGCAGCTATTGTAAAATATACTGATTGTCTAGTTGTCAAACATTCAACATTTTATGTCATTAAGATGGTCCCAAGTTCTTTTCCAAATTGTCTGGTTGACTAATTTAAAACAAACATTTCTAGCTTCGGCATTGTGGCAGTGCATTGAAATTATGAATGCATTACAGACATTACACAATTCTTTATGCATGCATTCATGTGAGTCCTTAACATTTAGTGAGGACAGTGTTTACATAAACCAATTTGAAGACATGATAGCTGCTTCACAGAGGAGGTGGAAACATCTTACTCTGACTGTGACTGCTGTCACACTGTTCTATTCCTGCCAAGTATTTTAGGATATATCTAAAAAGGCTTTACTATTTTTTTACTATTTTTTTTTCTTTTGAACAAACTTTATGGCCCCAATTTAGCTCCATACTTTACATGGGTTCATTAAGGGAAGAAAAAAAAATTCTTTTGTTGAAAATTCTTATCTTAAATAGATGAAGTATGTAAATCAGCTATGCATATTATTACATATACTGTGTGTGTGTATTGGGTTGAATAGTGTAATTTTTTTGTGCTTCTGCACCAGGAGTAAGTTGGTTTGTGTTTTTTTCTTTGTCCATGCATGATTGGCTGACCTTCTTGGGATAAAGAAATAATTGCTATATACACAGTCTGAGTGTCCTCCAGTGGTCAAATAATTATTAGCTGAATTCACCAGAAAACAGTTCCAACTCCCCTGTCATGTCAGCCATTTTAAGCATTAAGTATGCTGAGGTGAGTGAATCTTTTTCAGTGTAGACAGGGAGTCTTCCTGGTGACACAATTGTGTGGCATTTTCACAAATAGATTGGAAGTAGAGCATTTGCATGGTACATCGGGCATCTATAGATGTGGCTGAAGCCAGAGAATTTTTAAACGTCTTAAATGTCATGAAAGTCGTTGGCAGCTTGGCTTTATACATATATATGTATTTATAAAAATGATCAAATAAAAATAACGAGTCATATGCAGTATGGTTATGTGTTTTTTTTTCCAGAAAGATGTTTCATACTATTTATTTAGTAGCTGTGAATATAGTACTTCCAAGCTGTTTAGAAAAACATTCACAGTATGTGAAATAATGTTTTAACAAGACTGCTTACATTTTCATTAAGTTGATTAGAGCTAAGCCTTTTTATTAGTAGGTTTTTTTTTTTCCTTTCCTTGACTATAGGTGGGTAATGTTTTCCCCCAACTGCCCAAATGAGGAACCGTGACCGTCGTCGAGGGTCGGACTACAGGGCTGTGTCCGGTGAATGATCCGGCCAATTGTCCAAAGAAGAAGCAAAGTCTTGTTTTTAACTGTATAGTCGGACCATTTAAAATAAAGTTGCCTTTTGTGAGAACAGTTCTCACTCTTTTTTTCACACACTGAGGACACCACTGTAACCTTTGCAAATGTATACTTCATGTATGTCGATGTCTTCATAAAACCTCTACATTATTCTGCATTAACTTCACTTTCTATTAGCATTAGCAGCCATTTCATAGAGCAACCTATATTTCTTCCTGTTTATCAGTGCAGAACATGCTTACATAAAGGCACCATATCATAGTGATTACATAGGAAACAAAATCCTAATATCATCAAACTCGCTCCTTAAGCATTTAGCTAAGGACAAAAGTAATCTGGCTTTGCTTGTAAGAAACAGACTGCTTTGTTACTTGAATTAACATTATCAGAATAAATAAGCAGTACAATACAAGGCCTTTTCCCACAATATTCTTGGCTTATGTTTCTAAAAGATCATTATTTACTGTTTTACATTATTTGTTTAATGTTTCAGTTTTCAGTATGACATTTTATTGTTTGGTTACAGCAGCTAGTAAAAATCGCAAATTATCCTATCCTCAACAACAAACATAGTTATTCATGTGGACATTTGGCAAAATAATTACCCACCTCCTTTCACCTATTTAAAAAAACATAAAATTAAAAGGTGAGTACTTCAAGATTATGTATCCGTGTTTTTACTTTCGTTTTGAATATGAAAGGAAGTCATTCATGTTTTGTTTTGTTATGATGAGGGAATCGACTAATAAAGATCGCTTCTTGGGCGGGTTTACCGCACGGGAAAAGTAAGATTTAAAACCTTACACCAATTGGGATATTTTTTTAAACAGGAACTATTTTGAAAAAAAAAAAACAGATAGATTTACAGACAAAAATTTTAAAACATTAACCTCTACTTCTGACATTCAGTTAACCAAGTAGGAACAAAACAGAAAATCCTGGTGTCTGTAATTTAAAGCAAAAATGATTGCATTTCTGCCATTTTTTCTCTTTGTACAAAAGACCTTTGAAACAGCATGTCAGGTATTTACCAACAAGCAGTGCCAGTCCAAATTATCATAGTTAATGTACAGTTAGGGCAATTGGACTAATCACAGGAATTATGGTAGATCAAAAATTGAACAGAAAGGCAAATTTTAGCCAGTTTTGAAGGTAAGGAGCAGTGATCAGGCCTATGTAACTTCTGTCAGAAAACCCAAAAACCTCCACTCTAATCCTAAGATATTAGCAGGTTGAGCAGTCTTTGCTTCCCTGTGTTTTGATGTTGTAAATTTTATAGTATTTATATTTGCATACAATAAGAATGTTCATTCAGAGAGTTTAGTATCACATATTGTTTCAGATTGATTGTAAGAAATGTTAAATGTTCATCGAGTTATAGTTTATCTCAATTATTATTATTATTATTATTATTATTATTATTATTATTTTACATTTGTTTTTTTCAGATTTTTCTGAAAAGTCCTTCTCACACTGGTTTGAATTCGGTTTTACTTCAGTTTTTCTTCTTTTACGTCTGGCCTCTTTTAACATCTTTTATGATGAGTAACAGATGTTAAAAAGTGGTGATGTTGACATAGTCCCTTTCATTGGATGACAAGACTAGTAGTTGTCTAGTCAAACTGGCTATGTGTCTTTGTGTGCATTTTCCAGCTGAGAAATAAAAGGCAAATAAAAAGAAACAGCATTACTGTCACACGTAGTAATGTCTTTTTAGCTTCACTTAACATATGGACCTTCGGTTGCACAAATTGATAATGGAGGTAACGGCACACAGCTTCATCAAACTAATTAGATTTAAACAATGAATGGATCTTCCAGGCTCTCAAGCAATTCCACTCTCCACAAACATATATGCATGCTTACATTTATACTGAAACATCAAAAGTACCGAAATTTCAAACTGTATGCAAGCGTATGTGCGTAAACACACAGTTGCCGTACACTGTGTCACATGAAATTTGGAATAGAAACTCAGCTGGATGGCTGCCTGCATATCGCTGTGGAAACCCAGCAACTGATGGCAATACATTTACATATTTATTATTTCATTTTAGCTTCACACAAACCTGCTCTCGTTCTCTCTCACACAGACACACACATACACACATAAACAAACTGCTTTGAATTTGACAAACATGCCAAACCATGAAGTGTAGTCCTACAGAAGAAAGGCTTTTCATTAAGTGTCAGGGACAGGATTTGACAAAAACAGAAGAAATGCAAATGACAAACAGCAGGCAGGCAAAACACTGCCTGATGAACCAAAGCCTATAGGATTGCATTGGTGTAAAGATGGCAATGTAATGGTTGCAGTGGTTCTTAGCAATTCTAAAAAATATTTTCTGGTGATTTCAACTGTTTTTTAATTTCAACTGTATTAGGTACAGTGCGTTGGAAACGTATTTATACCCTCTGTACGGTTTTAAATGTCATCATGTTAGAACTACAAACTTCAATATATTTAATCAAGATATTATGTGATAGACCAAGACAAAGTACTGCAAAATTCTACAAAAGTGGAAGCAATATCCTGGTTTTTTAAATTTCTTATATATATAATAGTTTAAAGTGAGGCATGTGTTTTTTAGGCTATATCCAAAATCGGTTAATACTTGGTCTGCATATTTTGGTCTGTTGTCCTCCTGGTAGGTGAAACTTCACCCCGGCCTTAAGTTGTATGTAGCCTTACATTGGTTTTTGTCAGGAATTGCCCTGTATTTAGCTCCTTTCATCTCCCCATCAACTCTCACCAGCTTCTGTGTTCCAGCTCAAGAATACTATCTGTACAGCATGATGGTGACACTATCACAGTGGGAATGGTGTGTTTATGGCGATGTGAGAGTCAGTTTTCCATCACATGTAACATTTTACATTGTTGGGCCATTTACTTGGAAAAAAAGGACTGTTCAATCTACATATCCCAGCATTCACTGTAGTTCCTGGATTCCAGCTGATATTACCAAGCTGCAGCCCCAGTTCTAGGCAATTCTCCTGTGTTTTTTCGTAAATAGGGAGCATTTTGTTCAAGAGGGCACGTCTGGAACTTGGTTGAGTGAAGCTTTTTTTTTTTTGCTTTCAAAGAAGAGGCTTCAAAGACAGCCTCTATGTCTTAGTCACTAGCTCGCTTGCCGACTAGCTTGCTGGTAGCCTAGCCACTAGTTGGGTGCTAGCTATTTCTCTAGTTAGCCTAGCAGCTAGCCAGCTTGCTGGCTATTTGGGAGAGACACACCCACACCATCCCATGGGAAGAACAAATGGAGGCCAGATACGAGCGAAAGAAGGACAAGTATGATGTAGAGTCTTCACCGGAGCATCTGTACAGCGGCTCCTGAAAACCCTTGGAGTCAGAGGCCCCATTAGGAAGCGGGCTCTCCAAAACCTTGCTGAGGGGGCTGAGCAAGGAAGGTTCTGGCTCTGCAGAAAGGACAAGGTATGGGGAAAAGAATGATCCCAGGCAGGCTGTCTCTACTGGAGACGCCTCTACTGTGGCTCTTCCACCTTGAGATGTGCTGGGGTTAATCGAGCGAAACACTGATCAAGAGTGGTCCCTGGCTGATGACCCTGTAGCCCGCACAGTAGCAACAACGGAGGTGTGACAGGCAGAAATGCCAAGCAGGTATCACCACCTATGCTTTACCTAACTAATTATACTTGTTAATAATTGCTATTAGTTAAACAAGTCACCATTCCCCAAAAGTGGTACTCTGGTTTCTTAGTCTGATTGAAAAAGTTTTATATTCTAACTTTATTAATAATTGTTAATTATTAATTATAAGTATTATTAGTCCTTAATAGCCAAACAATAATGGCAGAAAGATTCAACTTTGATCTGATCACAGGGAATTCTTTCATTGTGTCGTGTATGTTTTTGTGTTAATCTGCAAACAGGATTTGTAATGGCTTTATTCAATAATGGCTTTCCGTTATCAACTCCTATAATTGTTTGGATGATGGGCTGGGTAGGACACTGTGAGATATTCAAAGTATATGATATTGATTTATAACCTAACCTGATATCAAAATTTTCACAACTTTATTTCCCTAGATTTATGGTGTTTACTTTGGTTTAATATTCTCTAAAAAAATCTCTGAGCATGTGAATTATGCACAGCTCGAATCTACTACGTAGGTTTACTTCTGAAGGTAATTGGTTGCACTGGCTTTTGTTATGGGATATCATAACATAGGAAGCTGAATACAAATGTAAAAAATCATGTAATACTTGCCTTACTTTGATTTGGTGCATTTCCATGAAAAGCATTCAAGTTTGAGGCTGTAACATGACAAAATGTGGAAAGGTTCAAAGAACACAAGGCAATAGACAAATAATACTATTAAACTACAAACTGATATTTCAATCACACAATATCGGTGGAGACTAAAACAAAATACTTTTTCACATCTGTTATCAGTATCGGCATAAAGCACCTGTTAGAGGCACCCTTCTCTTTTTTCCAACTTGCATTCTTGACAAAAGGGCTCAAAAAATAAATATCAAGAGCTGGAAGATGACAGATAAATGAGAGCAGGAAATTAAACATTTTTGTTTCTGAGGATTCTCAAACGATAAGCCTTACATTATGAAGAATTATTTGCTATACAAGTTATTAAAATGCATTGCTTGCAACAGCTTTTTCGAGGCAATTTAGGTAAACATTCAATTGATCTTTTCCAATTGGTGTATATATATATATATATATATATATATATATATATATATATATATATATATAAAATTTTGTATATCCTTACTATTTTCTCGTTTCTTACACTTTATTGACAGCACTGACTGACTGCTTTCAGCTGATGAAGCCCCCAATCTGTTAAATGTTTAACTGACATTCTCAGTTCTGTCATAAAATCAATCCCTGTTTTCTACCTGGGAGGAGCTGTAGGTGTGGGGACACATTTCCCATTCTTACTCTGCACCTCTCTTTCTCCTCTCGCTCTTGCCCAAATCTGGCAGGAGATCGATTTCATTCCTGAGGCGAACTGTTCATATGACTGATGCTCAGACCAGTGGAGAGCATGGTGCTTCCATCAGTTCTTGCACCAAAATGCTGTTGACAGGATCCTAAGGACTGCCGGCTCAGAACTGAGGAGCCAGTAGAAAGTTGGGGAGGGGAGGAGCATTCCATCAGTAGTAGCTAGCTAAAGTGGGACAAAGACAGAAAGAAAATATGTGGAAAATTTATGTGTTTTCCATATTTATATATATGGAAATTTGTAAAAATGAAACAGAAAAAATAAAAACAAGAATCCTGTATTTAATAGAAGAAAATAAAAAAAGATATTAAAAATAATCACAAACTGGTTTTGGTGACTGAATTTTAATTGAATACAGTCTGAGATTTCTAAAATGATAAAGTGGGAATAGGCTCCTCATTCGGTGAATTTCAATGTGCAATAATACCCTAAAACACAGATTAAACACAACATTTTAGTTTCTTTGTAACAATCATGTAAGTTCTTTGTTTAAGGGAGCCAGTCAGCTTTACTTAAGCCCTTACTACTCCAAGACTTTTATACATGTAAATGTGAGTTTGTTCCTAAAGTCAAAGTGATTCCACTGTTTACAGTTACTTTTCCTTTAAGCTGAGTTTTGCTATATGTCATATGTTGGACAGAGCAGGTTACCATGAAAAATAATGCGAAATATAAAAGCTAAGGTTCTGTTCTCTTAAATTGTTTGTGGCCACAATTGTGAAAAGTTGCTCTTTGTCTTCCTCCAAAGAACACTACCTGTGAAAAGTTTTAAAAACACTTTCTCAATTAATTGTTTTCTTTATGTTTATGAATATTTACGTTGTACGTAGAGTCTCACTGAAGGCATCAAAACAGTGAATGAACACAAAGAATTATGTAGCAAATGAAAAATTGTAAAAGAACTTAAAATATGTTCTATATTTTAGATTCCTTAAAGTAGCCGCCCTTTGCTGTACTGACTCTCAATGAACCTGTGGGAAGTTATTTCAAGACTTTTTGGAAAACCATTTCAGGTGACCACCTCATGAAGCTCATGGAGAAAATGCCAAGACAGCAAAGCAGTAATCAAAGCAAAGGGTGGCTATTTTGAAAAATGTAAAATATAAAAATATTTAGTTATTTCACACATTTTGTATACTTCCATGTGTGGTCATACATAGTTTTGATGCCTTTGGTGAGAATCTACAATGTAAATAGTCATGAAAATAAGGAGACCTATTAATTGAGAAAGTGTATGTAAAACTTTTGACTGGTAATGTATATTTATGTTATAACAATTTTGAAAACAACTACTGCCGTAAAGATGAAATAAAACTAAGCATAATATTTTTTAGGACTAACAACACTGAAATAAGTAATTGAAAAGCAATGAAAAAGCAATTTGAAAGCAATTATGACATCACTTTTGAGGAGTTTCAAAAAGTAATATGTGCAGCTAAAGCAAACAAAGCAGTGGGTGTTCAGGGGATCCCTTAATGAAGCTCTCAAGACACCATCTCTAGTTCCTTTTCTGCAGTGTCGTTTTCAAACCAGTTTCTCAAAGTCTATTATTCCATTAGAGCGGCATAATTTAATCATAAAGCCGATACCAAAAGGGCTGCAGCATGGCACAGTTGGTAGTACTGTTGCCTTGGAGCAAGAAGGTCCTGGGTTCGACTCCCGGCCGAGGGTCTTTCTGCATGGAGCTTGCATGTTCTCGTCGTGCATGCGTGGGTTCTCACTGGGTACTCCGGCTTTCTCCCATAGTCCAAAGACATGCCTATTGGGTTAATTGGTCTCTCTAAAATTGCCCTTCTTCCCTTCGACCTACTATGGAAGAAGCAGTATAGGAGATGACTGACCAATACCAGAATCGTGAAGGCTGACCCCAGATAACCACTGAACTACAGAGGCATCAGCTTGATCAGCCCTGTTTACAAACTCTTCTCAGGTATCCTCAGTGACAGATTGAACCAGTTATAGAAGCACACAATATTATGGCAGATGAGCAAAATGGCTTCAGAAAAGGCCTGTATTGACCATATTTATGTTTTATTATCAGTTCTACGGGCCAGACAATATGAAGGAAAACATACATTTGCATGTTTTATTGATTCAAAATTAACAGAAACCTTCTACAGTATTAATTTTTAACTTATGGCATTTTTGGTAGATTTTATAAAGCAATCAAATCTCTGTAGAAAGCCCCAGTTGAATGTGTACAAGTGAACAAGTTGAGGACTGGCTGGTTCCCCACTCCTCTTTCGGGTAAACCAAGGCAAGGTTTTATGACCTGCTTTGTTTTCACTATATAAAATGATTTGGAAGATGATATCTAAGATGCCAACCTTGGTATTTTTATTGACCAGTTTAAACCAAAGTATCTTGTTGTATGCTGATATTATCTTGCTTGCAGATACTGAAGTGAGGTTACGAAAAATAATAAATATTTTGAATGTGTGATGTAAAAAATGGAGAGTGTCTCTTAAAAATGACAACACACAGGTAATTCAGTTCAGAAAGAAATGTGATCAGAGAAGCTCATAGAGCTTTATGTATGGACAGACATCTTTAGTGTTCACAAGTTCTTATAAATACCTTGGACTTGTTTTCAATGAATTTTTGTGCACCTATCAGAATCAGCTGGGAGAGCTATACAGAGAAAATTAAGATTTTACTTGATTTAGGCTTTTCTGTTTTTAGAAAACTTTTTGATTCAGTGGTTAGCCCTATTTTATTGTATGCTGCTGGTGTCTGAGGCTTTGAGGAAATTAAACATACCAGCGTTCTTCAAAATAGAGCTGTTAGATGCTTCTTAGGTGTTCACAAGTTCACTGCCAAACTGGCGGGTGAGGGCGACATGGAATGAAAGCCCTGCTGTATAAACGACTGGAGATGCTTCATTTATGAAACCACCTCACTCAGCTGGCAGGTGATAGGCTGACCAAGAAAACTTTTATATGGTATTGTTCAAATATATGTACTTGGGCTAAAGAAATTGCCACATTATTAGTCACTTCTGATTTAAACTATATTTGCATAAACAAATTGAAGTGCAACATAAAATTCCTGAAAACAAACATTTATTTGATAAGTTTAAAATACAGTGGAAACAGGATGTTTTTAGGAAGAAAAAACTGAGAAACTATATTCAGTTTAAGGAAGAGTATGGGACTGAATCCTATGTAAATTTAAATTCATCCCGAAAACAGCAATCACTTTGTGCCCAGATCAGAACTGGTAGCCTACCTTTGGCAGTGGGCAGGTATAAAGGTCTCCCTGAAGAGGAGAGAGTTTGTGTTTTTTGTGACCTTAATGTGGTTAAAGAAAGGTATCATTTTGTTCTTTAGTGTCCTTTAAACATTTGAATAGCGAAAGTCTTAAATCTGAGTACAAATAGATGTAACACGGATATGTTTTGGTTTTCTGAGTATAAACTCTAAAAGTGGATGTATGATTATTTCTGAAATGTTTCCATTTGTTGCTTTTATCTGTAAAACCTGGGAAAGAAGACGGCAAGTGTTACATCCTGCTTAAATTTAAAAATGTAATGATATTTTTGTTGAGCATGTGACCTGTACGTGGCCATCTTGTTTTGTATGTGGAGTGTCTTATAAGCCCATGTGGGCTGGGCACCAAGGGTGCATGACACTTAAATAAAATCATCAATCATGCAAACCCATTTTTAAAAGCTGGTGGAACACATTTCTCTTTTCTTGTTATGCATGTTGTCATATCTAGAAATATTTGTGTTGGAAAAGAAATTGTCATGTATATTAAGTAATTCAAAGTACTTATTAACTACTTCAAATACACTGTGCATGCAGTAGTAATACATTTGTGAAATGTCCAGTGTGCTACTGTGTGGACATAAATTTCTTTTTTTTTAGTGTCACAGTCTCGCTGCTTGACCATATTATGCTTAACGTTTAATGTTCCATACACAGTCTACGAGAACTCCCAAGTGGTCAAATTATAATAATTATTATTAGCTGAATTACTCACAAGACGGGGCCAAAGTCTTCTGCCAAGTTAGCCACTTCAAGCATTCATCTTGTTTAGTGCATTATTGCTGAAACAGGGACTACATAGCATCGAATGAGGTTAATTCATGTATTTATTATCTGGTCATAGGTACAACATTTCCACTGCACTTTCCAAAGCAGTGGAGCTGTAATAAGGTGAGCAGAGAAGGTTGTTGTTTTGTTCGCTGAATTTGAATTTTTTTGCTAATAAAACCGGATTACAGCAGAAGTTGATGTTTTTAGGTGATGTGATGAAGGGGTAAACTTGTTTCAATACTGATGACATCTTTGGAAAAAACAACAATTAAAAAGGTTGAACAAAAACTAACTTGGTGTTCTGGTTACAAATCACAAATATAATTTAAATCAGAGAAAGAATACCACACAAAAACAAAAAAAAGTAAAGAGGGTTCCAAGTTCCAGGTCAATCCCAATGGCACTTGCATATTATTGCAGCTCAAAATAAAATCTAAAATGAGAGTTATTCAGTCAATCACAAATCTCATAAATGCTTACTTACTGCTAGAATTGCTGCTTAGGCACAGTATTTTGCTTTCCCATCCTAGTTTTGCTAGATGAAAACAAAGGCAGTGTCTGTTGGCTGTGTGATCGTACTCCCAGCCAGAGAGAAAAGTCTAGCACATTGAGTTCTACTAGCTTGGACAGCCAAGCTTTTACAGAACCCTGTGGCAGGTTCTCCATGGTCTTCTTTTGAATTTCATTACATTTTTTATCATTTTAGTTGCATTAATCCCTCTTTCTGAATTTCCCTGCTCCTAAAAAGTTTTCCATGGTGGTAAAAATTTAGTAGAGATTCAGTGCAGATGAATAATCAGATATCTGCCTTAACATTGCCTTGATTTGATTAGGTGCAGTTCCTTGAGTTTTGTTTATGTGTTTTATTTTAATATACTTTCACAAGTATTCATACCTCCTGAAGCTTTTTACATTTGTCACATTACAGTCACAGACTTCAGCAGATTTTATTAGTAATGCATAATTGTATGTATAATAATTTACTCTGATACCACAAAAAATCGAGTAGTCGGCCGCCTTCCAAAAAAAATCAGAAATAATTTTTACCATCTAGATCTACAAAGCTAGTTGAGACATACCGCAAAAGACCTGCAGCAAAATGGGGTTCTAAAAATGTATTGAGTCAATAGAGTGCTGAATGTAAATGCACGCTACTGTTTTCATTTTTTTTTTTAAATAAATATGGAAAACCACGTATTATTTTCCTATCACATCCCAATTATGCACTACTTTGCATTGAAAAAGTGATTAAACACTTTTGCAATGCAGTGTCCTCTTAGATTCGGAAATATTTCTGTTTCTAACAAAAAATATTTTTCAGATTCTGTGTTGATACTAAAATACGGTGAGAAGGTTACCTTTCTAGAAATAATCCACCATCATACAAGATCTGTCATGTTTATATTAAGAGAACATAACCAGCTTTTGAAGTAAAAAATTTTAAAGGATGTTTTCTGTGTGGGTGTGGTGTTGTGCCCCAGCCATGGATGAAACATGGACTTCTACACAGAGAACTACAGCCTGGTTAAAATCTCTGGATACCATACTGAACAGCCAGCCCCAGGATGAGGAGTCACAGCCAGAATCCCCTCGATGTCATGGGGATCCATGAACAAAACACTGCTCCCGAACCGTAGATCTCCCTCTAGCATGCTGCCCGCCAGTGGTGCAGTATAAGGAGAGACAACACGCGTGGGGTTCTGAAACTCATTGCCAAGTAAGACTCTACTTCTTTGAAAAATTAGCTGTCTGTGGATCCCGCAACTGTATAACAGCCAAAAATAAGACCAACTGTCTGAAATTGTTTTGCCTGAGCTCCTGCAGGAAAGAATCTGGAGGCATTACAGATTCCCCAAATAGATTTTGACAAGCAGTTTCCTTTCTACTGCCCTGAGAGGAGACGGCGTGGGATCAGCAGCCCTGCCCGCCTGTCGCGTGCGTCAGCCATTTAGAGGTCCCCTCAAGGAACTAGAGTGAACTGCCTGCCATGCAACCAACTGGCCGGACTGAGCTGCTGCCTTTGCCACACAACTCAATGCCCTTCTGACCTTCTTCACTCCTGCTCTTCAGATCGGTTCATGCAAGAGGTGGTGTCTGGGGAGAGAAAATTTGTTTAGGACAAAATAACCTAAATAATGTTTGTTTCATGGTGCTTGCTTTTGTTTGTGGTTCTAAAAGGTAAACTATTTGAGTGGTAGCAGGCTGCTTGCTGGGATAATGGCAACAGCTATTGACCATTAGTTGTGACAAACTTTACAATAAAGTTTGTCATAAGTGAATGTCATAAAGTTTGTTATAACAAATTTAAACCACACATTGAAGTAAACTCTTTACTTCAATGAGTGACTTAAACACAGATTGGCCATTATAAGGCGCCAGCACTCTTATGCACATCAATAATTAATGGTAGTTGAAGCTACATGTGTAAGTGGTGAATAAGCTATATGCTTTTCTTGGTTACCTAAAACCACTAAGTCCTAATGTTAGCACCAGAAAGGTCCAAGGTTTATATTCGGTTCGTTGCAATCTTGTGATAGGAGAATATCATTAGGACTTTCAGCAGAGCTGTTTCAGTGCTATGATGAGCTCTGAAACCTGACTGAAACTCTTCAAACAGGTCATTGCTGTGTAAATGCTCACTCATTTGATTAGCAACTATTTTCTCAAGAATTTTAGATAAGAATGGAAGATTGGATATAGGTCTGTAATTTATTAAGTCATCTCCATCAATCGAAGGTTTCTTAATTAAAGGTTTAATTACAGCTACCTTAAAAGCTTGTGGTACATATCCATTTACTAAGGATAGAGTAATCATATCTAAAATGGGGCTGGTAATCAGAAGGAACACTGTCTTAAATCATTTGGTTGGGATTGGGTCTAACATACAAGTTGAAGGTTTAGATGAAGCTAATATTTCTGATAACTCAGGAAGCTCCACAGGACCAAAACAGTCCAAACACAAATCAGGTTCTACAGTTACTTCCAATGTTGTCTCACTTGCTGAAGATAAAGTAATTATCTTTAGGAGTATGTCAAAGGTTTTATTTTAAATAGAATCAATTTTATTTAAGAAGAATGCCATAAAGTCATGACTGCTGAGAGCTAAGGGAATGGATGACTTAACAGAGCTATTACTCTGTGTAAGTTTAGCAACTGTAATAAAGAGAAACCTAGGATTATTCTTGTTCTCTTCTATTAATGATGAGAAATAAGCTCTTCTAGCTTGGGGAAGTGTCTTTTTATACAACAGTAGGCTATTTTTCCAGATTAAATAGGAATCCTCTAGGTGTGTAGAGCGCCATTTTCTCTCCAATTTTCTGACGTTGTGCTTTAAAATATGCAGCTCTGAATTAAACCAGGGAGCCAGTCTCCTATGAATAATTACCTTCTTTTTCAAGGAGGCTGCATTGTCTAATGCACCACACAATGATCAAGTAACACTACCACTAGAGAATCAATTTGTGAAGAGGAAGAAACAAAATTATTGCCCTCCACTGTGTTTTTCTGTGATTATGAGGAAATTAAAAGTGAAGCAGATTATTTGAAGGTTGTTACAGCATTGTCTTATAATTAATGAAATAATTTAATGAAATTTTCTTTCAGGTGTGGAGTACTCGGTTAAATTAAACTCAAAGGTTATTAAAAAATTGTCAGACAGGACAGGGTTATGAGAAAATATTGTTATGTCTTTACACTCAATGCCATATGTCAGCACACGGTCCAGAGAATGAAAACAATGGTGGGTAGGTTTGTTAATGTTTTGAGCAAAGCCAATTGAGTCTAAGATAGCATTAAAGGCTATATTTAGGCTATCACTTTCAGTGTCAACATGAATGTTAAAATCCCCCACTATAATAACCTTATCTGTAATTAACACTAAATCCGATAAAAGGTCTGAAAACTGATCTAAAAATTGAGAGTAAGGGCCTGTAAGGGACATTAAGGACTTACAGCATGTAAACATAATTTACAGGTATCGACAGCTACACTAATTGTTAGCTATGCTATGCACTATTTAGCCCAGCCTGTTTTAGGTTCCCAATCAGATCTAGCTGTTAGAAGCTTTACACCAATTTGTGCTGCATGTCTGGAACTTTTTTGTTCAATATGGGAACCTGCTCAAACCTTATTTGTAAATTATTCCAGTAAGGAATGGACACCCCCATCAGCACAGCTCATTTGTAACCAAATACTCACCTGCATAGCTTTGTAAAACTGCCTCATAGTGAGGGTGAAGTGCACAAAGCATATCAAAGTGTTAAATATTTGTATCAATCAATTGCAGTTACAGGTACCAGAAATATTGAATGGAATTTAGTTTGCTGGATAGTATTCAATAGGTCTTCATTGTAGGGATGATTTTTCCTGCGAAATAGTTTTGGGTAAATTAAGAAAATAAATAGTTTTGGTTCACTAATATGCCAATCCCAAAGTTCATAAAAATTAATTCCATGCATATGGGTTAAAGCTTGGTAGCTTTAAAGTGCAGAAAAGTGCAGAAAAACATTTCCTCAGCATTACATCGTCTACATTAATATTGTGATTGGATGTTTGCTTCTTGCCTACTCATTAATAAGATTCTGGATGCTGTAGCCTCTTATTTCTGCTTTCTTGATAGTGACATTTTGTGCTACAGGATATTGTGCAGGACAGCCTCAATATGTGGTGACAAAATGTAAACAGTGTATGAATACTTTTGCAAGGCACTATAAATGCAATAGGAGCAGTAATGAACTGTGTGCTTGCAACTATTTCTAGATATTTCTGGCATGAACTATAGTTTGAAAAATTTACATCTTTAAGTCTGGTGCAGGTAGGGCTCATTGCAGTATGACAGGGTTGTTTTGTGAAGCATAAAAACAATTGATTTCTGGATTCAATTGTTGAATGTTGTGCCAGGTCTCTCGTGTTTATTGGAGAAGAGCATTGACTTTGAACCAGAGGTATTTGCAGCTCTACAGTAAAATAAGCAATGACATTTTGAAAAGAATCGACTAGGCAAAATGCCACTGGCTTGGTTGAAAATGAAATAAAATGCCCTTTCATTCTCTGCCTCTCTTCAGATTTCCATTGCTTAGAAAAGTTTGCTGTTTTATCAAAATGGCTAGTCAACCTTATCATTTTCTTGTGAATACATTCTGATAAGTACTGTGAGAGCGTTAGCACGTGAGATTTATGGTAGGTAAATCTAAATATGAGCAGCATTCTGAGCTGTCATACAGATAAAGTACCTTTTTTTCATTATCTATAAAGCTATTCAGACTAATCAGTGTTGAAAAGAAAAAATCCTGTTTTCTCTGGAGCGCTGCTTGTAAAGGAAAGACTGTATTGTGATAAGGAGCACCTGATAAATGCCTGAAATGGGATGCTTTAACACTTGTAAACTCATTTTAGCGCTCAATAGAAAACCTGTTTACTGACTGAATTTAACATTCTTTGGAGAATAGACAATTCCACTTTCCTGCTAGACTAGCTACTATGAAAGTTATCTAACAGTCTTACAATAATTAAATCAAGAAAAGTTCAAACTTTAATCTGAAACATCACTCTTTTAAATGATCCATGCTTTAGATCATTATGTGAGTGAAGGACCCAGTAATGAACCATTTTCAGTTTTTTGTCAAAGATTCCAGATTTTTATTAAATGTTGTGGTATTTAATTGATGCCATACACTAATAATGATCAAAGGAAGATGCATAGGCCCACAGCATCCCTCTTTCCCCATCATGGCTAACAGTGAATATGAGTTGCTTTTCCAAATATTCATCCTTTGTTTTACACAAGACCAGTTACACAAAAGGTTCATTCTTAGTCTCATCTGACCAGTTTCTCATCCATCCGGTTTCAGCTCTTTTAAGCTTTTATTTATTGCTGTTATTGTAAATATTTGTAAGGATGAGGGTGAGTAGAATTTTTTTTTCATATATCATCAAAAATCATCATCATATATGAAGATCAATACACATTTTTGTTACTTGAATGACATGCTCTCTTGCCTTTCTCATTCTTGGCTAAGACAAATATGCCTAGGTTACATCATATTTATGCCTACTAAAAATGAAACTGCTATATTCTTTGGTTCTAGCACCTATGAAATTGATTAGCTTAAATGATCACATCTGACCCTTCTTAGAGGTAGAACGTCCCTTAATGTGTTTGATTACAACCATTAGTTCAACTGACAAAGAATTATTATCTCTTAAGGTTGTGGTACTGCAGGGATTCTCTGACTTTTAATAAACTGCTAAAACAGCATTTCCAAAAATAAAAAATGTTGTGCTTAATAGATTTGTTGGGTAGAGTTTTTTTCTTAGCACATGAGTAGAACACTCTCTGTCTGTCTGTCTGTCTGTCTGTCTGTCTGTCTGTCAGTCATGTTGCTTCAAATATACATGCATTACAAGGCCATTACAAAATATTTTTTTATAAAGTGGTTCAATACCTAGAGTTGGTGCCTCAAAATCTTTGCAAGACAACATGCTGCTTCCATCAACTAACAATAATATCAAGCAATTATTTTATTGATCCATTGCTGATCCAGTTATTAAAAAGTCTGGTAGTGATCACATGTGTGGTAATTCCAGGGAAAAGGATGTGAGGATACCTTATAGTTGTCTCTTCAGCAAATTACTTTGGACTGCAACTGCTGTTTGAAAGACTCTGTGACTTGCTGTAAAAATATGAAGATTAGCCGGTGGCTAAATCTTTTGCATTCTTGCAATACTCAAGAATATTGCAATTAAATATTTTTTTGACACTGTGTCCATGAGTCATCCTCAGTTGTGATGAGGCTGACTATGGCAGAGTTATCAGAGAACATTAGTAGATGGTAGCCTGGGGAGTTTATGGAGAAGTCTGCAGTGTAGAAGATGAACAGGAACGGTGTCAGCACAGCTCCCTGCAGGGCCCCCATAAAGGAGACAAATTTGTCAGAACACAGCCCTGTTTCCTCACTACTGCAGCCATTAAGGTAGTCCAGTATCCACTGGGATAGGCGGTGGGCCAGTCCAGAAAGCTCCAGCTTGTCTCTCAGAAGAAGATCTTGTGATATTAAAAGGTCATCTGAAGACTGCCTCGTAAAGAGCTACCCAGTTGCTGTCAGCAGGTAAATTCATGTGGTGAAGAAAGTGCAAGTTATTATTATAAGCTAATAATGATTTGGAAAATTGTAACTGATTGCTACTGTCTCATCAAAACTGGACAAGAAAAAAAAAGGATTTTTCTACACTTAAAGTTTCTTTAAAATACTGTTTGAAGCCTTTAATGTTGTAAATGCAAATAAGGATAAATATGACTAAAATCTTGTCTTGTCTCATTCTCATTATCCCAATATTGTGTATTGTCCAGTCTAATGAGCTGCAATCAGCAGAATGGAGCTTATAGTAGCACAGCAGTTGCACTCCTCCAACTGTTGCTGTGAACTGGTAGTCAGATGGCTCAAGAAAAGCTGCAACATGTTACCCTTTAAAGCATTAAAGACAGGTTCCAGTCTTCTCAAGTTTCTGATCTGGTCTCTGACACTGGGACAAGGAGGAACCAAGCTTCTGTTGCTTTCTGTTTTAGGAGCAGTCACATTGCCAGGATAAGACTGGGAGCAAAATATTTAATTCTCACTTAGGGATTGATTTTTTTCCCCCCCTTTCATCTGTGATGGAAGGAGCTTTCCGTCACCGCTCATTGGTGCTGTTCTAAATGTAATGAAAGGGGTAACTGAGTGTGCAACTGCTCTGCACAGTATGTGTTCATTTTTCGGAAAGACAATGAATCAAGATGAGTTTCATATAATCGTTTCATATATACTTTTAGCTTTGCTAAGATTTATGTTGACAATTGCAGTCTAACCATGTTGATATTATTACCCACAGTTAGATCTGTATACCTCCTTTAACATTCTTTGAAAATGTTTCAATATACACAAGTCAATTCTTAAATGAGAGGCTGTTAAAAATGTATTTTCATACATTGGGAGTCAGAGCTTAATTATTTCACAATATCACATGCAGTATATTCACTGTTCGTTATTGATTAATACTGCATAACTAAATGAATACAAATATAGTGTGAGTTGCTGCTAAAATTGGGGTTCACATAAACAAAAAGCAGCTTATAAAAGAATTTCAAATTCTTATGTGAATGGTTTACATAAAGTATTCTTATTTATTAGTATCATGCTACAGTAAAAAGAGTCAACCAATAATCAGGAAAGTAAAACTACAGACCAAAAAAAAGAGCAAAATGTAAGAATCAATGTAAAGTAACTGCAAGACGAGAAATTAGCAGTGTGTTTTGTAAAAAACTGCTGTGTGAGGACATGCTGACCCCCAATACTTACAAAAGCTACAACATTCAACAATACCTCCCAGGCGTCAAAGTACACTTAAAGCAGACAAAGTTTAATTTTGTGACTGAAACAACTCTGGCCAATAAACACAGAGGGTTTGGATCCAAGTGTTTGATACTACAATTCTGCCTGTGCATTGGGTTTGTAACAACACATGTTGGCATTAAATGTTGCCATCAAATGTCACAATATTGAATAATGGGTTTGCAGATATGGACAGATTGCAGATTGGTAACCACATTCAATGAAGTTGCTATCTGACCAGTTTGGAGGACAGACGGATGTTACCCTGTTGGGCACGCTGTTTTCATCAAAAGTGTTTAGGTTGCAGGATGAGGTGTCAACCTGCATCAGGATAATTGTTTTTCATCAAAACTCTTACACTTTTTCCAGTGGTAACTGTCATGATTCTCCTGTGTTAGGTGTAATGTAAATATATTTTGTTTCTCTAGTCTTGAATACAATAAGTCATTAGTAAAGATGAGCTACTTTTCTTGTCTTTTCCCTTCTATATGTCACCAAGTTACAACAATATTTATTTACATGGCGCTTGTGTTACATTTCATAGAACTTTAATAAATGTAATTAAATAGAATAAATATTTTGTTCCATCTTTAATCAGTTTAGTTGAATCTAATTAATTAAATACTGTCACAGCAATGGTAAAGTTAAAGTCTGAGAAGAAAGTTCCAATTATATATGCAAGTTTATATAGACCTGACCCAAAAAAAGTCCTAAATATTTTTCCAATCGACACAGGTCGTACATGTGTTGTTTTTCACTTGTGGACGGCACATAAATTGAGGGAGCTTCCATAGCCAGGCATGTTTAAATTTCTTCATCATTGAAATAAATGTAGCAGTTTTTGTCACTGGGAACAAGTGCCTGCAAGTGCAATTTAGAATTAGGTAGTTTGGTTATTCACCCATATGCTACTGTGTGACAACAGATTAGGTTGCTTTTTGCTGTGTTGCAAGTTTTTCTTATTCCAGAAATACTAAATAACTGGCAACCTCACCTGAAAGTTTGATTCTTTATATGCAGATAGAGGATCTGCATAGTGTAGCATAAGATTAAGTAATATCAGTATGGGGTCATTGCTGATTGGATTACCAATCAGCAATGACCCAATAATTACCTTAAGTAACTTCATTATCGGGTCATTGCTATAACTTCTGCATACCGCTTAGGTTAATGTTATTGCAGTTGGTATGTTGGTGCAATTTAATAATTAACAATCTATATATTGTCTATGAGTGCCCCCAGGACGTCAAATAATTATTGCCTGATTTAAACAGAAAATAGGTCCAAGTCACCTTTTGTGTTAACCATGACAAGCATTCAGTACGCCGAAGTAAGTAAGTCTTCATCAGTGCATCAGAGCAACAGAGAATCTGCTTACTGTAGCATTAAATGAAGTAACATTATTATTGGGTCACTCCTATGAAATTTGCCTAGCACTTATGTACATTACAAGATTGCATATGTGAAAATAAATGACTGCTGCAACCATCTTACCTTGAATGTTAAATGATCTGTGGGTGTCACCAAGTGACCAAGTAATTATTAGCCGATTTAAACAGAAAATAGGTCCGCTGCCTTTTCAAGTACTTCAATCATTCAGCGTAACAAGTGAGCGAATCTGCACACGGGCATATAGAACATCTGGATAGCGCAGAATGAGATGAAGTAACATCAAGACATTTGAACAACACTTGCATACATTTCTCGGCAGTGCTTCATACATGCAGAGAATAAAATTTTCCTGGGTTGCATACATCCATTTTTTGACACGTCCAAAATATTGTGGCAGCTTGGCCCATGGAACAAAAGCTACAATACATAAGTAGGCAATGCTGAAAGACCTGTAACTTCATGCCCTTAAACACAGAGCATATATGGGATATTTCTCCTTTTACTTTGAAAAATACGTTTGCGTTGGCATAACAAAGTTGGAAATGCAGGACAACTGTATTTTTGTTGTTTTGAAAGCAAAGTAAAAGTGTGATTATATGGTTTCGACCTGTGCAATGCTAGTTGAAATATCATAATTGCACCGAGTTATCATTATTTTAACATAATGATAAAATTAAATTAAAATATAAAACTTTGAATGTTGATGTTTATTTAGAACATTTTCCAGCTAAGCAATAGCAACTGCCACAAACATAGCACTATGGGCTGATAAGTATGCTAATCTCTTTATGGCTTCTGCAGCTCCTTGCAGTTCTGTTAACAAGTAAAGCAGCACCTCCCCTTTCCTCTGTCAGCCTAACATCAATGAAGAGAATATTTTCAAGTTCCTCTTTGTTTTGGTTTTCTCCTTTTCTCACTGCTGCTTCTAATCCAATGCACAAATTGGTAGGAACTTAACTACCAAGCACTGCTGAATGGTCCTGTCCAAAGGCTATTGATGCCATGCTGTGACCTATAGATAAATGTCAAATAACGTGTAGCTAGTTAAGGACCAGAATTTCAATCTTATCATGGATTAGAATGAATTGAATGTCTTTAAGATTTAAAGTATCAAGTATAAAAAATATAAATTTCTCTCTCCCTTTCTTTAAATGTAAATGTGAAAAAAGATTGTTTTAAAAAATCCTGGTCACTAAGGCCACAACTAATGACCACTGTCAAAAATTGATTCATCTCAAACAGTAAAAGCCAGTGTGTCCTTTGATTCAGGTTAAAAGAGATTCCTGGCTTCCAGGTCATTTCTATCCCCTATTAGTAAAACCACTGCAATACTGCACATCCAACATCCACAGAAGCCTTGGATAAAGACTGCATGGTATAAAATGGAGAAAGGTCGGGGGAGAAGATAAAATGAACAACAGAAGAGCAAAATTGTGGAAGCAGATGCTAAGAGTCTGGCAAAGCGAGACTGGCATTCTTCTTTCCTTATCAGTGAAGGTCAACTGCCTGCTGTCTCCAAACTCGTCAAACTCTTTACTGGTTCTCTCAGCATTTGTTTCTAAACGTGAGTTTCTTTGATTTGATGTTTCACAGAGATGAGAACAAAACCAGGAAAATAGAAGAAAGTAGAAAATACAAAAAAGGGACTGAAACCAAAGATGTCCAACTTCTGAAAAAATAACATTAAAGGTGAAACAAATCCAGTGTAAATCCTTTGATGCACATTTGTCACATGTCACCTGTAGATCATGTTATTAACAAGTGAATCGTGTGGGTGACAAAGATAAAGCAACATGTGAATGAAGAGGAATAACCAGATGATTCAATTCAATTCAATTCAGTTTATTTATATAGCGGCAATTCACAACACATTGTCTCAAGGCACTTCACAAAAGTCAGGTACATACATTCCAATTAATCTTAACCATTGAACAGTGCAGTCAGATTCAGTTATTTATTCAAATTTGATAAAAAGTTTTTCTATCTAAGGAAGATTGATCCGAGTCAGTGACTTGCAGCATTCACTCCTCCTGGATGAGCATGTAGAGACAGTGGACAGTCACTGGCGTTGACTTTGCAGCAATCCCTCATACTGAGCATGCATGTAGCGACAGTGGAACCAGGCTCAGTGTGACCGGCCATCTGCAACGACCGACTGGGGGTTTGAGAGAACAGAGCAGAGACACAAAAAGAACACAGAAGCACTGATCCAGGAGTACTTTCTAAGGGAAGGAAAAGTAAATGTTAATGGATGTAGCTCCTTTACTCGTTTCATCTAGAAAGAAAAAACAGCTAAACTCTGAGCCAGTTTTCAAGGTCAGAGTCTGAAAGAAAGCACATAGAGTTAGTCACAGTAGAAGCTCAGTCAGTAGCTATGTCTAGGAGAGAGAAAGGGTTAAACACTGAAAGACAGGGCCAGCCCATGTGGATCATCGGTAGAGGGTGAGCATTACGTTGTTGCCAGCAGAAGCATGACGATGCCCCCCTCCAGAAAGGTGTCACAGGTAGATACAGAGTCAGGCCAGGTGTAGCTTCTAGGAAGAGAAAAGAGAGAGAACATAAAGTTAGAAGCTGAAATAACAGCAAATAATGCAAAATTGGAAAGTAGCGTGAGAATGTAGTGAAGAGGGTGAAAGTGGTCATTATGTCGTCCTGAAGCCTAAGCCTTTAGCAGCATAACTAGAGAGATAGCTCAGGATAACCTAAGCGACTCTAACTATAAGCTTTATCAAAAAGGAAAGTTTTAAGCCTAGCCTTAAAAGTAGACAGGGTGTCTGCCTCACGGACTAAAACTGGCAGCTGGTTCCACAGGAGAGGAGCCTGATAACTAAAGGATCTGCCTCCCATTCTACTTCTAGAGACTCTAGGAACCACCAGTAAACCTGCAGTCTGAGAACGAAGTGCTCTGTTAGGAACATATGGAACAATCAGATCTCTGATGTATGATGGAGCTAGATCATTAAGGGCTTTATATGTGAGGAGGAGAATTTTAAATTCTATTCTGGATTTAACAGGGAGCCAATGAAGGGAAGCTAAAATAGGGGAAATATGATCTCTCTTTTTAATTTTCATCAGAACTCTTGCTGCAGCATTTTGAATCAGCTGAAGGCTCTTAACTGCATTTTGTGGACATCCTGATAGTAAAAAATTACAATAGTCCAGCCTTGAAGTAACAAATGCATGGACTAGCTTTTCAGCGTCACTCCTGGATAGGATATTTCTAATTTTGGCAATGTTTCGGAGGTGAAAGAAGGAAATCCTAGACACCTGTTTAAAATGGGATTTAAATGACATGTCCTGGTCAAAAATAACACCATGGTTTTTTACTTTATTACCGGAGGTCAATTGAATGCCATCCAGGTTAAGTGATTGACTAACCAGTTTTTTTTTTTAATTCTCCGGTCCAAAGACGACAATTTCTGTCTTGTCTGAATTTAGAAGCAGAAAATTTAAAGTCATCCAAGTGTTTATGTCTTCAAGACATGCTTGTAGTCTATCAGAGTATCATCAGCGTAACAGCGAAAATTTATCCCATTCTGCCTGATAATTTTAGCTATTGGAAGCATATATATATAGTGAAGAGAATTAGCCCAAGTACTGAACCCTGTGGTACTCCACAATTAACCCTGGAGTTTAAAGATGATTTATCATTTACATGAACAAAGTGGAATCTGTCAGACAAATAAGATTTAAACCAGCCTAGTGCTGTTCCCCTGATCCTAACAGAATATTCCAGCCTTTCTGAGAGAATATTGTGATTGACTGTATCAAATGCAGCACTGAGATCTAACTGAACCAGTACAGACACAAGTCCATTATCTGAGGCCATAAGAATATCATTAGTGACTTTAACCCTTTCTCTCTCCTAGACATAGCTACTGACTGAGCTTCTACTGTGACTAACTCTATGTGCTTTCTTTCAGACTCTGACCTTGAAAACTGGCTCAGAGTTTAGCTGTTTTTTCTTTCTAGATGAAACGAGTAAAGGAGCTACATCCATTAACATTTACTTTTCCTTCCCTTAGAAAGTACTCCTGGATCAGTGCTTCTGTGTTCTTTTTGTGTCTCTGCTCTGTTCTCTCAAACCCCCAGTCGGTCGTTGCAGATGGCCGGTCACACTGAGCCTGGTTCCACTGTCGCTACATGCATGCTCAGTATGAGGGATTGCTGCAAAGTCAACGCCAGTGACTGTCCACTGTCTCTACATGCTCATCCAGGAGGAGTGAATGCTGCAAGTCACTGACTCGGATCAATCTTCCTTAGATAGAAAAACTTTTTATCAAATTTGAATAAATAACTGAATCTGACTGCACTGTTCAATGGTTAAGATTAATTGGAATGTATGTACCTGACTTTTGTGAAGTGCCTTGAGACAATGTGTTGTGAATTGGTGCTATATAACTAAACTGAATTGAATTGAACTCTAATCCATCTCTTTATCTGTCATACTCTCTTACAAAGCCAGAATAAACTGGAATTCAACGTATCAACATTTTATTAATAATGCAGAGAAAAAAACTTAAAAAAAAAAACGAATTGGGCACTAAAAGGCAACCATACAGTGGAGCTGTGTTCCTTAAGTTCCCAACAATGAAGTCTGTGTCTTCTAGGGATTAAGACTTGTTTACAACAGAATATTTTAGTGTACAGGCAGAATTAGAAATGGACATCACTCAATAAACCAACTCAACTCATTTAAAGAATATATTTTAAAAATATGAGGAACCCAAATTATAAAACAGATGCATAAACAAGTTAAACTTAACTAATTAGTAACTAACAATAATGGTGATTTTAGATGCTAAGCTGTCAGGACATGCTACACATATGTTACCAAAAGTCCAAACACAAGTCAATATTCTGTTATATGTGGCAGACAGATTGGGGATATTGTGACCGGCTAAAATTCTCATCTGATGAATATCTGCACATAACTGATGGGACAGGTCAAACAGCTATTTATAAAAGGGGTTGATGATTTTTGAGCTTTTTTCTTCACCATAACAAAACAGTTTTTTTGACAGAAGATACATATTTTATACAATTTCTATTCAATTTCAAGGACTGTTTTGCATAGTACATAGTACCACAGTACTGTGGTCTCGGGCCACAATTCTGTGGTCTCATTCAGTAGAGAGGAACTTCTAAACATCAGAGAGTCCTCTCTTGGGATTTTTTCACCTTCTTTCATCGATCCGAGGTTCACTGAGCTTCTGGCAAGCGGAGCGCGGCACTGTATGGGATACTGCGCCGAAAAGCGTCAGAGGGGAAAGCGTACTGGCGCCCTGGTAAACCTCCCCCAAAGAGGACTTCATACACCACTGCCTTCAATCCATCTGGCAAATGTCCACTCTCTAAGCAACAAGATGGATGAGCTGCTTCTTCTCACCGGAAGAAACATGGACCTCTGCGGATCAGCGGTTCTCTGCTTCACCGAGACATGGCTGAGTGACAACATCCCGGACTGCGCTCTGCTGTTGCTGGACTTCCAGCTGTTCAGAGCGGATCGCAGCGCGGAGCTATCAGGGAAGAAGCGAGGAGGCGGAATCTGCTTTTATATAAATGAAGGTTAGTGCAGAGACATAAAAGTGCTGGGGAAAACATGTAGTCCTGATCTGGAGTCATTTTCCAAAATCTGTAAACCGTTTTATTCACCGAGATAGTTTACCTCGTTTATAATAGGCTCATATTTTCCACCGCATGGCTGCACTTCTGCGGCCGGAAAAACATCTCGCTGAGCTGATTACAGACATGGAGACAAAATACCCTGACTCTTTCATAATAATACTGGGAGATTTTAACACCGCAGATCTCTCAAATGAGTTCCCAAAATACAGACAGCATATTAAGTGTCCCCCCAGAGGCAAAAACACACTGGAACACTTTTACACAGCTTTTAAGGACTCATATCATGCTGTTACCAGGGCTGCTCTGGGACTTTTGGACCATTGTCTTATCCACCTCATCTAAGAACTTCCAAACCCGTGGTTCACACTGTTAAAAAGTGGACCGAGGAATCAAAGCAGATGCTACAGGCCTATTTGAAGGCACAGACTGGACTGTTTTTGAAACCTCAGCCACTGACTTAAACGAACTAACTGATGTGGTGACATCATACATCAGTTTCTGTGAGGAAACCAAGACCTTCTGCACTTTTGGGAACAACAAGCCATGGTTTACTCCACATCTCAGGAACCTGCGCAGGGACAAGGAAGAAGCTCACAGCAGTGGAGATTGGGTGCGGTACAGGCAGGCCAGGAACAAACTAATAAAGGAGATCAAAGCAGCCAAGAGAAGCTACAGTGAGAAGCTGAAAAACAGCCTTTCAACTGGTGACGCTTCGGCTGTATGGACTGGCCTGAGAAACCTGACTGCCTACAGGAGCCCCCCCACCCTACCTGAACAGAGTCCTCGCCTGGCTAATCGTCTGAATGGCTTCTACTGCAGACATGACAGGAAGCCATTCACACCCCAAACCAACTCCTCCACATCCCATTCAGGAACAAATTCGACCCGTAAAGCAACCAACCCCCTACCTTCAGATCCTCTGCCTGCACTAAAGATCTCTGAGTAAGATTTCAATGGGTCTTCTCAGCGCATGAAAAAAAAGAAAACTGGGGGACCTGATAACGTCTCCCCATCATGCCTGAAAGCCTGTGCACATCAACCCCGCTCCGATCTCAACCGATCTTCAAAAAGTCACAGGAGAAGTGTGAGGTCCCCTCCTGCTTCAAACGATCCACCATCATCACAGTGCCCCAAGAACCCCCCATCCTAGGATTAAATGACTACAGGCCTGTAGGCCCCTGACGTCTGTGGTCATGAAATCCTTTGAGCGGGCTGTGTTTGAAGCACCTGAAAAGACATCACAGGCCCTCTACTGGACGCCCTGCAGTTTGCTTACCGAGCAAACAGGTCGGCAGAGGATGCTGTTAACTTAGGTCTACACTTCATCCTGCAACACCTCGACCACCCAGGAACCTACGCCAGGATCCTGTTTTTTAGACTTCAGCTCGGCCTTCAACACCATCATACCAGACATCCTCCACCAGAAGCTCACCCAGCTCAACGTCCCAGCCTCCCCCTGTCGGTGGATCAACAGCTTCCTGACAGACCGACAGCAGCAGGTGAGACTGGGGAGCATCTTCTCCCGAACCAGATCAATAAGTACTGGTGCCCCCAGGGGTGTGTCCTACCCCCACTCCTTTTCTCCCTGTACACAAATGACTGCACCTCAGCGGACTCGTCCGTGAAACTCCTGAAGTTTGCAGACGACACCACTGTCATTGGTCTGATCCAGGACGGTGATGAGTCTGCATACAGACAGGAGGTGGATCGGCTGGTACACTGGTGTTGTCAGAACTGCCTGGAACTAAACCCACTCAAGACTGTGGAAATGGTGGTGGACTTTCGGAGAACACCACCCCCATACACCCCCCTCACCATCCTCAACAACACCGTGTCGGCTGTGGACCACTTCAGGTTCCTAGGAACCACCATCTCTGAGGACCTGAGATGGTCTTCACACATGGACACTGTTCGGAAGAAGGCCCAGCAGAGACTGTACTTCCTGAGGCAACTCAAGAAGTACAACCTTCCACAGGAGCTGCTGGTCATCTTCTACACTGCCATCATTCAGTCTGTCCTGTCTTCATCCATCTCAGTGTGGTTTGGTTCATCCACAAAACAGGACAGGTCCAGACTGCAACGATTAATCAGGACTGCAGAGAGAACAATCAGGGCTGACCTTCCCTCCATCCAGGACTTATACAGGTCAAGGGTCAGGAACAGAGCTGCTAAAATCTCTGCAGACCCCACACACCCTGCACACAAACTGTTCAGAGTTTTACCTTCAGGCCGTCTCTACAGAGCACTGTTCACAAAAACTAGCCGCCACAGAGACAGTTTCTTCCCCCAGGCTGTTTCTCTGTTGAACATTCAATAGAGCACAAAACAACAGCATACAGATGTTGCAAATGCACCTTTTTATTTTATTTTATTTTATTTTATATATATATATGTGTATATTTGTACATTGTAAATATGTATATTCTGTAATGCGTAAACAAAAACCAAAGAGCAAAGTGTACCGGAGTCAAATTCCTTGTTTGTATGTACAAACTTGGCAATAAAGATGATTCTGATTCTGATATTATTTCAAAAGAATCTAAAACTTCAAAGTAAATTCTAAAATACCTTGTTATTAAAAAGTGAGGTCCTCTAACCTGAAGCTATTGTTTTATAATAAATTGTAATTAATATGTGATTTTTAAAACAAAGGACAAGAAACATCAGGATAAATACATTTATTTCAGGTCATCTTCATTTTAATCTCAAATTCTCTTTGCTTTTACAATTCTCTTTGCTAATCCAGCCATTTTGAGTTGTCTTTCACCAGACATCAGAGTGCCTTGATGACTGAGGCATCTTGATACAGCCTTAAGGTCCCAATTCAGAATATAGAATGAATAAAATCTATAAAATGAGCCACAGTTCACCGTTTGTAAATTACTGAGAATAATTTCATGACCAGTTGGTGTTCTTAAACATGTGGACTGCTTCAAGTGAAGAAACTGTTCCAGCTTAAGTGTTTCTCTTTCTTTGCTTTTATATTTATTTACTTAGTGTGCTCCAAAAATGTAGGCTACTGTGAGTGTTTACTTTTGTAGCAACTCATATAAAAAAGGAAACTGAATAAAGGCTAAATAAATCTTTTTTAATTGTTTGTTGTGTGTTTCCAGCATTAAGGCTGCATAATAGTGAGTGGTTTCAATAGTATATCAGCTAACTTTCTGTCAGTCACTTTGAAGGACATACAGAATACAGACCCATTCAATAAAATTAGAATATTATTGTTAAGTTAATTAATTTCAGTAACTCAATTTACTAAGTGAAACATATAGATGAATTACACAGACTGATGTTTTCGAGACTCATGTTTTCCACTTAAAGCTGATAGAAATATGACATTTAGAGATTAGAATATTGCCTCAGGCCAATAAAAAAATTTTTTAGCACAGAAATGTGGGCTTAATGAAAAGTATCTTTAATACCTGCCTAAATATTAGTTTTTAAAATCTGACAAAAGAGCCTCATCAGAATGTATTTTTTTTCTTTTTTTTTAAATGCATATTCTAATTTATCAAATATGGCTGTAGGACAACACCAGACACTGCTGCCAGAGTGACAATACAAGGGTGTGTTTTCGATGCATAATGCCATGTTTTTGTAATATGCTAAACTGTGGAAACTGGACTGTCAGCTGGTTAAGTGTTTTGCTGTTGTGTATTTTGTTTTGTTTTCTTTTGGAACTTCCTCTTTTATTTTGTGCACTGGTTTCCTGTCTCTTCCTGAAATTCCCACCTGAAACAGCCTCTGCCACACCTTAAAGTTATCCACCTGTGTCTCATTGTCTTCCTTTGTTTGTTTGTTTGTCTATTTATATCTCACCCTGTGCAACCTTCCCTTGCAATTCCATCTCTATCCCATGTTTCAAGGGTTCCAGCCTTAATCCTAACTCTGTCTTGTAGTGAATTTGAACCAGTTTGTATTTTTTGGACTTGTCTCTGTTTTGGATACCTCTGCTTGGATTGGATTTTTGTGTGACCTTGAGCTGTATTAGAGGATTGCTGAATTTACTCCACTGTGTTGGGTCATGCATTTGAGTCCTCCAATCCTGTGCCTTCCAGTAGGGACACAGATATGAGAAAAGCTTCCATCATTTGCTGGCTGATATCACAAACCAGTGTGAGAAAACAAATGAATTATCAACATTAAGAAAATATGGCAATCAAGAATCACATGAGAGGATTAATGCAATTTAACACTACATTGTCATGTCATTATCAGGCATTGGCAGTCCTGGAATAAGTGGTGCCCTAGGCAAGCCTCTCCTTCTACCTTCCCCATTTATTTATATGTCGCCTTGCAAAACTATTCATAACCCCTGAACTTTTAACATCACATTACAACCATAGACCTGAATGCATTTTATTGGAATTTTATGTGAAAAAAGTGTGGCAATTGTGTTCAGCACCCTTTACTCTGAGACCATTAAGTTAAGTCCATCTTTAAGCAATTATCTTAAAAATTCTGTCTCAGTATAACTATAGCTGTTCTATAAAAGCCAGCGGTTTATTAGAGAACCTAAATAAACAAACAGCATCATGAAGGCCAAGTAACATGCCAAACATGTCAGGAGTAAATTTGTGCAGAAGTTTAAATGGAGGATATTTATTAAACAGTACCTTAAGCTTTGAATGTCTGATGGAACACTGTTAAATCCATAATCAGGCAATTTAAGCACAAAGCACAACTGCAATCCTGCAAAGACACGGATGTCCACATAAACTGAAAGTCCAGTCAAGTAGAGCATTATTCTTAGAAGCCCCCTGGAAGTCCCTGCTAACTCTGGAGGAGTTGCAGAGATCCACAATTCAAGTAAGATAATTTATTGATGAAAACCTCTAAGCTGTGTGCTCGGCAAAACTGGTCTTTTTGGAAGAACAGAAGAAAGGGTTTTATCAGATGATTTAAAAATTTTAAGTGGCAAAATAGGAAATTGCTGAATTCAATAAGATCAAGTAGTTCACAATAATGAGGTATAGCATGTTCGTTAAGAACTGACATTTTAGACTACATTTGTTTTTTGGTATCTGTTATGGGTCTAGTCCAGGGGTGCCCAACTTCAACCCTCAAGAGCTACTGTACTGCAACTTTTAGATGCATCTCTTCTTCAACACACCTACATCAACTGAGTGGCTGATTACCAAGCATCTGCAGAGCTGAATGATCATGCTGATGAAGGTATCCAGCCATTCTTCAAGTGTGTTGGAGAAGGGATGAATCTAAATATTTCAGGGTTAGAGTTGGGCGCCTCTGGTCTAATCCATTAATAAACCTTTCATCATAAAACACACTTTATTCACTTGTTAATTGCTGTTTATACTCACTCCAGGTCTGTGTTGCCATTGTTGACTGCCATCCAAAATGGGCCATAGGTACATTTTATTAAAACCACACAATTCACTTGACTTTCACTCATAAAAAACAAGGTTACCAAAAAAAATCAGCCATAATGTATTAATAATTAGTTACAATTAAAGTAATTACCTATTTTCATACTATCAGCCAAAAGCAATGGTGTTAATAGTTTTACATTTTACTAAAAACTAAAGCTATTCCCAATGTGTAGTATTCTAAAAATTAGATTTATTACACTTTGCAACTCTCTTGAAATAACTGATACATTTAATAAATGTCAAAATGCCTTAGAGATTTTTCTTCTGCGGGAAGAAATTAATAAAACACTGGCACAGTAAATTAGATTCTTTTGACTCAGAATGGTTCCAGTAACAGGTACGAAGAAAATGTAAATTAACTATTGATTATTCGGCAGCATCCTATAATGTAATTGAAAACTGCAATAAATAGCTAAACACACAGAAAATGATTTTTTTTCAAAAATCCAAACCAAATTTTGCTTAATTTTTATTTAAATTTCAAATAATTTCCAAAACCAGTGGGTTCAGTTCATTTGTGTATGTATACTTTATAGTCCACTCTCTGTGTTTTAGGGAGTTTTTTTTATTGGAAAAACATGCTGTACGCATCCTTAATTTTGTCATTGCATTTCCTAAGAAGCTTGTGCATTTCTGCATAAGCTTACAAGTGTATTCTCCACTACTGCTATTAGCACAAAATACATCCTTTCGGGATTTTAACTGCATTTTGTGGGGCTTAGCCTACTTGTTAATGTGCATGTTGGTATGTGTGTTGCTTGCGGTTCTTTATATTCATGCTGAATGAACATGTTGCACCTTCAAGCAATTACAGTCACTTACTGTACTAATCTGTTTTTGGGGTTGCTCTTGATAGCAGCTGTCTTTTGCATCTGCATGCCTGAATGTGTCTGTGTGTGGTGTGGTCATGGGCTGAAAAAAGCCTTGGTTCACATGGGAAACAAATGACAGACTCTGGTTTTAGTGTGAGTATCTGTAAAAAAAGATGAAAGAAACCAAGGTTGTATAAGGATACATAGGAGTTAGAGCTTTAATCTCACCAGACCTCCCACAGAGAATTCTTGCTACCATCACTTGGTCACCTTATGGTCCCTGGTTTAAACTCTGCATTATTTGAATATTAATGAGCCACCAAAGCAACGTCAAAGCTTTAGCTGCTTTTAAGCCTGAGTAATAAAAACTTCTTGCATAGATAGGGTATGACTGATTTATAAAATCTACCTCGAAATTTACCTCTGTTCATGCATCTTTATTCAGATAATTTCTTGACAATGCTAGTGCATAAAATGCTAATTTTAAGTTACATACAGCATCAACAGGATCATTGGCTGCCTATAGATTTATAACCCATGTCTATGTTGCACAACAAAGCAGTTTATTCTATAAAACATAATAAAATGAAATACATTCCACAAATTTAGTTTTTCCTTAAAGCGGTATCTTAATTATGTCATTAGTTTGTCATAATAATTAAATTGAGTCTTTTGCATTTACCCATCCTGCTAATTTTGACAAAAGCAATAAATTCTTTATCCTGCTACATAACCCAAGTGCATTTGTGATTAAGGTCACACTGCTGGTCATTCTCGTTTAGGCTTGCAGAATGATATCGCAGGCATGCTGACAAATTAAAAAAAGGATAAAGGGTCTCATTAGTCCACCGGCTGCATGTAAAGTTCTTAGTTGAGAAATTTCACGCTTCGTTTTTTTAGATGTTACACGGAGGAGCACCAAATGATGTCACTGACCTCATTTATCCTCCCTGTTAACCAGGAGCTCTGAGGTCAGCTGACCAGCTGCTTCTCTCTGTTCCTTTTTTAATTTAATTGATTTTTTTTATTTTATTTATTGCTTCTCTTTGTTCAAAGAAATGTCTTGAAACAGAAAGGTGACCATGCTTTGTCCCTTGGCATACCCCAAGTTACCTTTTAGAAAATTGTGCTCATTTGATTTTGTTTTATCTTATTTCGTCTGATTGCTATTTTACATTTTTTTTATGCCATTGTTTTTTATATTTAATCTTTCTATTGTGTGAAGCACTTTGGAGCAGCAATGGTTGCTCAGCTCATGAGATGACATGATGCACTATATTGGGTTCACAAGTTCAAGAAGAGAAGATTTTAGCAGTATTCGGGGAAAAATTAAGAATCAATTTTTTTCTGTCTTCACAAATATAGATTACAAAATGTGTTTTAAAGAAACTGTGTAGAATAATTCAGTCCTGATTTGACTAGTGTAAATATTGCAAGTTGTACTGTTGTCTCACTATAAAGTGGTCCCAATCCCCCTAAAACTATAAAATAAGATTCTCATCTTTTTTTGCAAATAGAATGAAGGTTGTATGAATTTAAAACTGTTTTCAATCATCTCTGTTCAGTGAGTTATTATACAGTTGAGATTTAGGCAGTCTAATATATTAAATTTTAACCTAAAACATCACAATTGCAATCCAGGAGCAAAGAGTTTGGGATGATTGCTCTACATAAAGACACAGGCAAGCTATTAGGCCAATACACATATAGGCCAAACAGATTGACAGAAGATGGCATCAACACTGCCATGATGCTTTTTGTTGATTATAGTTCCGCATATAACACCATCTTACCCAGCAAGCTAATCAAAAAAAACAAAACAATACTGAACATTGGTGTCAGCTAGCATCTTTGTGGATGGTTCCCGGACTCTGAACCCACAGACTGTGACCTGGTCCCTACACCTCGATGACCCTGACGCTCACTATGGAAGCACCACAGGGCTGTATGCTTACTCCTCTTAGAGTGTGTGCAAACATGACTGCTTACCACAGAAATCTGCTAATTTGATTGACAAAACTACAGTAGGCCTTCTCTCAAATGGAAATGAGGTGGCTTATAGAGACAAACATAAGCAACCTCAATGCTTATAGAGACAAACATTCAGACAGTTTGTACTGTTTGAATGATGTTCCCATAGCAATCTTTTACTGAACACCAAAAAAGACCAGTGATCTTGTTTTTGATTTCAGGATGAAAACAGGCTAGCTCAGGCCACTGGAGGTTGGGGGTGAACATCTGCAAGGATCTTAGATGGTCTGTGAACACTACCACTGTTGTAAAAAAGACTCAACAGAGGCTCCATTTACTTAGAACACTGAGGAAGACCTATCTGCCCCCAAACCTGCTACAGTCTTTTTACCGTAGCTCAGTGAAAAGTGTTTTAGCTTATTGTATCACCCTTTGCTTTGGAAACTGTTCTGCAGCTGACAGAGCTGCTCTTCAGAGGGTGAGGAAAACAACCCAGGAGTTTAACCTCACTCTTTCCCCTTTGGATGACATCTTCAGATGTTGCAGCAGAGCTTGTTCAGTTGTGAAAGACATTTCCCATTCATTTAACCATCCATTTACTCTGGTTCCCTCAGGTAAACGGTATAAATCACTTAAAACACGCACTGTCAAAATCTTGAAAACTTCATGTAACTGAGTAACAATACTGTCCTCTCACCATTCTTTTTTACACCTCAGACGTCCAGTACAAGACGGACTAATATCATCTACAGAAATACTTTGATGACTCTGCAGTCATAGGGTGTATCAGACATGGACAAGTAGCTGATTACAGGGAGCTGCTGAACTGCTTTGCGGCATGTTGTGGACACAAACATTCCATTTTCAATGTGAATAAAACAAAGGAGATGATTGTATATTTTAGGAGAAATAGGAATTGGTCAAACACTATTTGCATCAAGCGAGAAGAAGAGGAGGTGGTGGGGAATAAATACCTCTGTGTTCACCTGGTCAACAGACTGGAGTGGAGATGCAACAGTGAAGCTGTCTACAAGAACGGACAGAGCAGAAGATACTTCTTGTGGAAGCGTAGGTCCTTTAGTGTTTGCAGTAAGATGCTGCATATCTTCTATGAGTCTGTTGTGGAGTGTGATCTCTTCTGTCATCTGTTGGGGTAGCAGCACCAGAGCCAGTGACTTAAAAAAGCTCAACAACCTCTAGAAACTTGGGATGATTGGACAAAGAAGGATTTTTCATGAAATGAAGAACATCATTGACAACGCTGAGTATCCTCTTCAAGAGACTTTCATAAAAAAACAAAGTGTCTTTAGAAGCTTCTTTAGATCTGTTGTAAGACAGACCAGTACAAAAGATCCTTCCTACCCACAGCCATAAGCACCTAAAACACCTCTTCAAACATGTAATTTCCATTTGGGATGAATAACGTATGCATTACCAGAACTGAATTAATGGCACCACTGTACAAACTGTGGTATTGGCATTTATTTCATTTGAAATGTTTGCACTTTTGTTTTATTAGACCCGTGTCTAATAAAACAATTTGGACTATTAGACTCATGTCTAATAAAATGAAATGTTTGCATTTACCTTATTTAATTGATTATATAGCTTTTATTGCTCTGTTTTAATGATTTTAAAACAGTCTGTTGATGTTTTATTGTTTGGCATTTGGGGGTGGGTACCAAGGAGAATAAGTGTGATTGTTTATGATGCAGTTCTGTGTAGGCAAGGCACATACAATGACAATAAAGGCATTGAATTCAGGTTCATCAAAAACTGAAATAGCACTTCAGCTTAATGGTAACAGGAAGCTGCAAAAAGCAAATTTTAGCATTATTAGTGACTAACAGTGAGCTAATTGTGGTAATTTTGATGCGCTCACAGATCATTCAGGTATTGTTTGTCACTCCATCGGAGTTTGATCTACCAGTCCGATGTACAGTCTTTGTGACAACCTGACAACACCTAAATAACAGTTTTTTTTTACTTTAAAAATAAGTCTCATACAGTGTCAAGCATAATACATTCAGCATCATATTCTTGGCATGTAATAAAGGCTTTAAATAAAATAACCAACTATACTGTTAATTTTGACAAAAGGTACAGAGTTGTTTAAAATTCCGCTACCACCCTGTGGTTTAGTTTTAAACTGAATAAATAAATGTTTATGCTGGATTACTTCATTTTTTTTCTCTGTTGCCCTTTTTATATCCACTGACTTGGTTTATCCCTATCTTTGTCAGACCATAAATCGTGTAAATTGTATTTCAATCTGAAAACAAAGAAAGGGATGGCAATTAGAAAAGTTTTAATGATGTAAAATTACATGGTTATTTCTTTGGCGCTCGGACCTGGGAGGAAGAAATGAATGCTGAGAATGACATAAGTTAATATGAACATTTGTAAGGTTTAGATTTAGAGATGTCTTCCCCCTGATCCGACACTGGTGGTGGATTGGCGGCCAGGGAGCGAGGAAGCCTGGAGGAGATGGGAAGGAAGATGGTGGAGGTTGGGTGGAGGAAGGATGAGCTCAGCTGACAAGCGAGGATGAACACAGCTGAAGGTCCTTTAAAAGCAAGGCATCGGAAAGGTGATTGGATGGAGAATCAGGCGGACAGGATGCTGAAGGTGAGTCTTTCATTCTGAATTTTCGTCTAAATTCCATTTCAATCTGAAAAGACTCACAAAGAAAAGGGATGGCAATTAGAAAAGTTTTAATGGTGTGAAATTAAATGGTTATTTCTTTGCACTCGGACCTGGGAGGAAGACATAAATGCTAAGAATGACATGAGTTAATATGAACATTTGTGAGGTTTAGATTTAGAGATGTCTTCCCCCCAAAATAAGGGCCGAGGCCGAGACGAGGCCTAATTGAGTACTAAAGGGGGCAACATGTTGTTGTAAAATAGAATGAAACTAAGAAAGGAAGAGAGAAGCAAAAGTCGTGGGAAGGATTAAAGCAGAAAATAACAGGGAAGCAAAGCAGATGATAGATATGCCTAAGGACAGTGCATGATGAGAGATATGCCTGGAAGGCAACGCACGATGATAATATGCTTAGAGAGCAAAGCAAGGTGATAGATATGCCGTGAGGGCAATAGATGATGATGTGTATATTCCGCAGAGGATATACAGATAAAGATATGGAATAAAGCTATGAACAGATCAGCTGAGAAAAAGAAATAGATAGATCGGGTAATGAAGGAATAAAGGCGGGAAATGAGAGGGTATTTAAAGGGAAGAAGGAGTTTAAATGAAATGGGAACTAGGATTAAATAAAGAAAGGAAAAAAAACAATGAGAAGAAAAGATATGAAATAAAGTTAGAATACAGATCTATTAATTAGGGGTTGGAAGATAAATGAACGTGAAAGCAGAAAGGAGGAAGGAGAATAGACGTGATCAATTAAAAGCTTAAGAAGACAGGAATAAACGGCCTCCAATTAAAGAAGGGCGAATCAAACAGAAAAGTACCTGTAAAAGATCATAGTTGATCTAGAGCGAGGGAGAAAGATTAGATACGACTGGTAGATGCTGAAGGGAAGAGTTCTGCAAACAAAACAAAGATTTGAGCAAAAATAAATGATGGATAAAGCCAATCACCACCAGGAATTGAAGGGAGCTTTTACCTGAGAACTGGGAAAACGTTGAGCAGATAGAACAATGTGGAAATTCGGGCGAACATAGGAAGAGCAGGATGAAGAGGACCAGTGACCCAATTGCTGGAGAGTGGCTGAGGAGAGACCTTGGGTTGCCGCAGTAGTGGCTGCTCCTATTCTGAAGGAATGACCTGAAAATTGGCTGTGGGGCATGTCGCATTGATCTAGGACCTGCTTGAAATGTTTGAGGAACCAAGATGAGTTCATGGGGGTTTTCTCTGGAGTGAGGAAAAGGGGCATGTTAGGAGGGCCTAGTTTCTGTCTTTTGAGAGCGAACTCGAACATGGCCAGGAATGGGCAAAAAGGACCATTGAGACGGGCGATGGAAATGAAGCAGGGGCCTTTTCCTTTGGTATGTTTAAGGAAAAATTTGTAGTTATCTGGGTAGAATTTTAGATCAGGGAAGGATAAATCCCTAGAAGGATGAAAAAGATTAGAAGGGGAGGTGAATTCACCTACCCTGAGAAGACCATAGAATGCTAAAAGAAAAGCACTAGAAAGAAGCAATTTAAGATATTGGAGAGGGGGCCTGAACGGAGAGTTGAAATGAGCATTTTTAGGATTGGAAGAGTGACGGGTCTACGAATATCAGACTGAGGAGGGCAATGTTTGCTAATGCCTTTAAGAAAGAGCTTAATAGAATGGATTGAATAAGACTGGGAGCCGATTCGGGGAGGAACTGTTGAGAAAAGAAATTTATACCAACTACTACCAACTCCGAATGTAGGGGAGCTTAAAGCGGCGGTATTCAAAACAGTGGGTTAGGAAAGCTAAAACAGTGGGAATGCGAACCGGGTAGAGGGGCGTGTTATATGCTAAACAGAATTTAGCGAAGGTTCGCCAAGACAATGAATATGATTTGAGAGTGGAAGGGGCTAAACCAGACGTACAATGAAATTGAGCAGATTGGAGGAGTGAATGGAGTGATGGATTTAATACAGCTTCAGGTCTTGAAGAGAAGGAATGGACGTGGGATGCAGGTTGGTTGATGGGCGGAGCCTGTGGAAAACCTGCAATTTGGAGCGGGATAAAGCATCAGCTGCTGCATTAGAATGACCAGGAACATGGCGGGCGAAGATGATGAAATTATTTAAGACAGATTGCCATATAATACGCCGAAGGTAGGGCATTATGGACTTTGAAGCAGAGCGGCCTATGTTTAATGCTTCTACTGTCGCCGAGTTGTCACACACGGCGGCAATGCGTTTCCGCTTCCATAGGTGACCCCAAATGCAACATGCTGCAGCTATAGGAATAATTTCATAGAATGCAGAAGATTCATTGTGAGGGAAGGAGGCGGGCCATGAGCTGAATAGAATCAGCTGACTGAATGACATCATCGTAAAAGAAGGAAATGCCTTTCCAGTCCCTGAGGAGACGAGACCAGAAACTCAAGTCCGAGCGGTAACCATCATCTAGAGTCACAGAATCGAGCAGGGAGGGGACAGAGTTGGCGAAGTCTAGCAAACAGGAGAAAAAACGAACGGCCCTGGGGAATAATGTGCATAATTAAGGTGGCCTAAGAGAGACAGAAGTTGCCACTTGGAAACGACAACGGAGGAAACATGAAACTGAGAGACAGCTTATCCTCGGGCAAAGAGGCTATCATGGCTTCCGAATCTAGCAGAATACCGAGGAACTCAAGCTTTTTGCCGGGTCTAACGTCTTCTCTGTGGACAGAGGAACGCCAACCTGCTCCAATAACTTAATGAGTCGAGGGAGAGAGGGGCCGGGGGAGGATGAGGGGGAGGTCGATGACAAGGAAGTCGTCTAAGAGGTGAAGGACGGAGGGGATCCTAACTATATTAAGGAAGATTCAGCAGAGAGCTTCGGATAGCTTGTTGAACAGAGAGGGACTACTCCTGCAACCGAAGGTGAGCCTGACCGCGAAATAAAAACGCCGATCCCATTTAATGCCTAACAGGTGCCATTGTGAGGGATGAACCTGCATGATTTTAAAGGTGTCTGTAATGTCGGCTTTAGAAAGCCAAGCAACGCGCCCCACGGCCTTAATAAGTGCGATGGCATGATCAACTGTAGCATAACAGAGGGAGAAAGGGGGCTTAGGGATGATAGAATTAATGCTAGACTGCGGGCTGGAGTGAGGAGCTGAGAGATCAATAATGAGCCATTTCTTTCCCGAAAATTTTCGGGTGGCGATTCCCAAGGGGCTAACACGAAAAGATGAAAATGGGGAGGATTTAAATGAGCCCATCATGTGGCCTTTAGATGTTTCTTTAAGAAGTAGTTGAGCCACGATTTCGGGTTCAAGCAGAGCTGATTGAAGGTTATGGCAGACAAGAGTAGGAGTGAAAGAGTGTGGAACGCCTATGAAAAAACCTTGAGAGAGGCCAGAGATGAGGAAATCAGTGAACGAGCGATCTGGGGGTTATTGTAAGAGGAGGGCCAATTCTGGAACATTAACAGGGGTCGAAAGATAATGGGAAATCAATTTTTGAAACCCCGATGAGGTCTGGGAAGAGATGAGCGGCGAGGACAGATGATTTTGGGATGAGCGTCCCTGCAGAAACTGCAAATATGAAGAAAATTACATGGAGCGAATGAGCAAACAGCTTCATTAAAATTATTGCATATAGAACGGTTGTTAATGACCTCAATTTTCCTTCCTCGGCAATCCAGGGTCTGGGGCGGACGAGAGGAGCAGTTGAGGGCGGGAGGGGGCATTGGAGGAGAAGGGAAGAGAAGCGCAGAGGGAGCTCTGATGACCGAGCATTCCACAGGGGAAACAGGCGGCGGCCTGAGTAAGCATGATAAGTTATTTAGTGTCGAGGAAGGACCAATCTAGGCAAATACCAGGTTGAGCAAGAGTAGAAGCAGCTTTGGAGGCGAAGGTTTTATGATACTGGTAGAAGAGGGTGCGGCCGTAAGAGAGGTGAAGGTCTGTGATGAGGGAAAGATGACCGTCGAGCTCGGCGGTCAGGGTAAACAGAGCAAATAGTGTCCCTGTAAATGCTGAAGGCAGCTACAAACTCGCTGTATGTGACAAATGAGAGAGAACTGTCGCCCAGTAAGCTAAAACAAAGGGAGCAGCAACAAGAAAACGAAAAAAATACATCTCACCTGGAGATGAGCCGAGCCGGGCTTCGGCCAGAGTGAATAGTGGAGGGAGGGGCTGAGGAACAGCCTCGGCACACGGAAGAACAGCAGGGGCAGACGGCGCTGACGTGGCAGCAATGGAAGAGAAGCTTTGGAGATGCTGAGTGAGCGAGGAGATCGAGCCCTGAAGAGCGTTAATGGAAGCGAAGAAAGCTGGAGGTATCAATTGGGAAGAAGGGGACGAAGCAACTTGAGGTGTGATGAAAGCCAAAGGACCCGCTACCGGGGAGAGCGCACCAGGATTGGCAGCAGGAACCGACAAGGAGGTTGAGCGACCTCGGCGACGTTTGGCTGGAAGATGAGCGGACTTCCTGAGACGCTTTCTAGAACAGACAGGAGGCGGTGAAGGTGGAGGTGGAGGCGAAGAAGAGCCAAGGTGTGGAAGGAGTGCGGTAAGTTGAGCCAGCTGAGTGGCATCCAAGTCGGAACCTGGGCAGATACCGGCCTCTTGGAGTTGTGAGGTAGGAGAAGGAGGAACATGGCAGGAGGCCAAACGGAGACTCCTGTGAGTTGGAGTAGAAGAATGAGGGTGAGGACCCGCATCGGGGAGATGAGAAGGACCAGAAAGAGTGTCGGACTCGTAGTCGGACATCATAACAGCTGATGAGCTCAGCTGACAAGCGAGGATAAACACCGCTGAAGGTCCTTTAAAAGCAGGCGTCGGAAGGTGATTGGATGGAGAATCAGGCGGACAGGATGCTGATTGGAAGGCTGGGAGACGCACAGAAGAGTCATTGGAAGGTGGAGGCGGTGAAGGTGAGTCTTTCAATTTTCGTCTAAACTCCATTTATATTTTTACACTTTTCTTCTTAAACTTCACACTTGAAGGCTTTCTACTGAAAAATCCTCTACTGGGCCTGAATTCAGCTGCTCGGGTTATGCTGTTAGAACCAGAATAAGATGCACATTAAAAAAGGTGGCGGGAAGAAAATAAACAAACTAAATGTTGTTGAAAAGTGTATATCCATAGTTTATAAAGATAATAAAATATGTATTAATGCTGCATGTTCCAGACAGTTTACATGGCATATGCCACAAATTCATTCTCAAAAAGGCAGATCCAGAGTGTTCTTCATTTGCTGTATTTTAGTTCATTGCATATACAGTATGTATTGTATAAATGCACTACAGAATTTCATGTCATATTTTCCATTGATTTTACAAAAGTGCAACAGCTTTGTATCCTTTAGAGCTTTTAAAAAGATGAAAGTAAGAAAAAAAACAGGATTAAATGGATTGAAGAAATGGGGACAGTTGGAAAAAAGAAGGGATAAAAGGTGAAACTATATAGGGGAAAAGATGAAAAGGATTAGATGAATCATTTTAAGGCCACTGAAAGAGGACAATTATGTGACACAAGAAGAAAAATGACAGAAAAGAGTCAAGTGTAGAGGATAGAGGAGATGAAGATACCTTCCACGCAGATTAGTAGCGTAGTAAGAAATGACAGACTGTTGATGAGTAGCCATTTAGTTTTTCCCTGCTTTGAATCTTGTTAATTGGACAGAGTCTATCACCTAGACAGAAGGACTTGGACAAAACCATTGCTTGGCCATATGGCCAACAGCATGTCATGAAAAGCTGCCAAATGAGAGATTACCTTCAAAGTGACATGAGTAATCACATAAATTTACACATACTAACAGTAAATCCATACTGTTACTGAGGACTTACATTTCAGCTCTCTAAACATTGACTTGTTTCTTGCGGTGGCTAAATGAACATTGTTTGAATACACATCTGGCAAAAAGAGTGAAGACTATGTCGTATGTTATGTTTGAAAATATTTTTAGTCTCTGAATCAGTTTACTCAGGCTAGGTTTTTATATTCAAAAGGAAGCACACCATTGACTTGGTGTGTTCAGACTAAAAGGGGGTCAGTCAGTCTTTTTGGAATACTTGCTTGTACTATTTATTATTTCTCATAAAATAAATAATTTTATGACTGGTATTTCTTAATTAGAAAAAATCATTTCAAATAACTTAATCAATCTACAGACATAAATATTAATTCCCACTGCCCCAAACTCCATATACAAATGTCCAAATTGCATTTCTGGATTAAGTAAAATATCAGAAACAACTAGTAATGAGCAAATCCCTTTTAAAATAGATTTAGAAATGAAAATCAAAAAAATGACTCCCTGTGCCTACAGTTTGTTGTTGTACTCCCCTATCAACTCCTTTACACTTCTTTTTTTTACTGAAAAGTGTGACAAGCCCTAATAAACTTTAACTTAAACTTGATCAACCTACTTACTTTTCATGCCTTAAAAATAAAGTGCCTTACAAGAATAAGGAAAATTAATTTACCTTAATATGCAACAAGACAACTAAACACCAAAATAACTGAGGTTATAAGGTACAGATTCCCAGAGAGGGTTATATTATCCACCTATTGTGAAAAATGGCAGTGTCTGCCTTTTGTAAACTGCCGAAACCTTGGCCACTATTAAATAAGATTTATTTATTTAAAAATTTATTTTTTCTACCAATTTTTTCAGAATGTGTTTTTTTTTTACAAAAACAAGACATCTAAAAAATATGTAATCACCTCTTTATTTAGCACAAATTCATCATCTTAAAGATTAAGTGCGATAATTACAAAAATTTATTGGGACTAATTTATTCTGTTTGGCACACGTTTCATATGGATGCAAAGAAATAGTCGCTAGAAGTAAGCTTACATTCACAAACATTTCAACTTTAAATGGTCTGCAGCAGTATTCTGATTGTGTTCTGCCAGTCATAATCTCCCTGTGTTTGGGATTTTGAGTTTGAGTTTTATTTACTTTCTCTGCACTGCCATGTTCTTCATTTGCTGTATTTTAGTTCATTTGTGATTCATTCTGGTGTTTAGGTGTTTGTTTCTCCCTGGATTCCTATGTTAGCTGTTTTAGTTTGTATTTTCTTATTGATCTTTTTTCTCCCTGTTAATGTTATTTTGGTAGTCTTCATTGTTTACTTATTTCAATTCACTTAGATGATTTCTGTTACCTCCCTGCACTCCCTGCTCAGCTGTGTTAATCAGTCACTCTCCCTCGGTTGCCTTCAGTCTCTCTTCCACCAGCTGCTTCTGATTCCCTTCTGATTAGCTCCCTTGATTTCTAGGTCCATTCTCCAGCATCCTTCAGTATTAAACTTTTTAGTTGTCATTACTCTCCACTAGTTCCTCCTGTATACTACCCTGACTACTACCCGCTCCATATCCATTACCCAGTCCATGTAAGTCTCTTTCTGTTCTATGTCATGACGATTAAAGAAGACTCAACTCACCATGATGCTTTCTAGCATTGTTCTGCATGTTGGTCCAACAAGAACACAGTATTATATGACACTATCAAGCTCATCATGTTTAGTATGCTTTTATTTTCTTTTGTATGACAGTGACCCCTATTCTCTCTTCCTGGGGTTTCTGGTCAGTCTTTGTTCTAACAAATATAACGCATTCTCGATAATTACCATAGTGGCTCTTGGTGGATATGTGAATGTGTCTGACATATATTTAATAGTAAAATACAGTATAAAAACTTTCATTATGCTCACCTGCTGTCAATGACCACTGACATTTAAAAAAAATACAATGAAAATGTTTTATTTTTCTTCTTGCAAACCTTTAAAAAAATCCATAAAAGAGAAAAAGTGTCAAGCAGGTACAGCTATCACCTCATTATTTCTGCTGAGCTTTGAAGAGAGCTGGAATTTCAGAACGCAGAACAGTGAACGAGCCAATTCTGCTTTCACATACTATTTGCCCAGCTAATGAATTATGACCTTTTGAATGTTTACTTGTTACTATTCTGGGTAGGAGCTCGGCATTTAATAAAGATGAGAGGTTGGGATACAGAGAAAAGGGGTCTTTATGTGAACTTTTGAATGATTAAAACATCACTCAGAGGGTTTTTTAGATTTTAATAGAATTTGCCTTTTTTACATTATTTTCTCTTCTGATGAGAGATATTTATTTGATATTCTAATTGCCAACTTAATAAATATAATGGATAAGTCTCATAAAAATAAAGTTACCTTTTTTTCCTAAAACATGTGTTTACTGGAAATAGGTGGCTATAGAAATTCTTTATATCATACAATTCATCTTCACTCTCATCTTCCAACTAGGCTTTAACTTAATTCAATTCCATTCAATTTTATTTAAATAGCACCATATCACAACACGTTATCTCAAGGCACTTTACAAAGTCAATTCAGTCAAATCATACAGATTTCAAGTTGGGAACATATATTCCCATTAATCCTAATCAAACAGTGCAGTTGGATTCAGTTTATTATTCAAATTGGTTAAAAATGTTTTCTGTGTTAGGAAACTCAGCAGATTGCATCGAGTCAGTCAACTTAATGTATGCCACAGTGTCACACCTGACGGAGAAAGAGTTGTAAAACCTCTAATGAGTTTTTAAAGTTATTTTCAATCACAATGTTACATATAAGCTGCAATCAGGAATGACGTTTGAATTTTCTGAAAAGCTTTGGTTTTTGTTCACCTACAGGTTTACACCTTAAAAAGAGGAACATAATTGAGTTACTTTTGTCTCTCCTTATAATGGGTTTTGCTCTCAACTAAAAACAAGAGAAAAGAAAAGTCTTTCTCGGGAATACAAGTAATTTATCATCAGCCTCATTGGTTGGTTCAGTTCTTACCTATATTTTTTTAAATTATGATTTAAAGAAATAGTTATGTTTCCACTTTTTTACTTTTACTGTCTGTTACCAGAATTTGCTGAAAGCACACCAAGCATTTATGCTGCCCTACCAGGTCTCAAGCACAACCTAAGTAAGTTCTACTTTCATGAGCTAACAAGCTAGCACCCAAACCTTACCGGGTATAGAGTATCCATGATATGTTATTCAAGGTTTTTATTAGGCTGTATAAAATTGCTGTATCAAGTGAGGACTGTTGTTTTATTGCTGAGCTGTTAATTTAAAAAACGGTTTTAATTTTTATAAATTTACCTCGAAATAATGTGTCAATAAGGATGTCAAATGTGCACTTTCTTTTGGATCGTTATAGTTGTGTTTTTAGGGTCAGGCAATACAGAAGATATTATATGAAGCCTTACTTACTGTATACAGTGGTAATTTGATTATCCATTACAGCTTTATAGACCAAGTTGTTAAATAGATTTTGAACTGCACCAATACATAACCCACATAGTGGGTTATGGAACTTTAAAAACGCATTTGGCTTCTCTAAATGTTTGCCAAATGTTAAATGGATGGAAGACAGCCATTGTTGAAGAAAGGCATAAAATGTTCAATTTGCTGTTTGCCACAAGCCATTTAGGAGGACATGGCAAATATTCTTTAAAAGGTGATCTGTTCAAAAGAGAACCAAAATTGAATATTGATCTATAACCACTAATTAGTTTTCTATATCAGGCCCTCTACTGGACGCCCTGCAGTTTGCTTACCGAGCAAACAGGTCGGCAGATGATGCTGTTAACTTAGGTCTACACTTCATCCTGCAACACCTCGACCGCCCAGGGACCTACGCCAGGATCCTGTTTGTAGACTTCAGCTTGGCCTTCAACACCATCATACCAGACATCCTCCACCAGAAGCTCACTCAGCTCAACGTCCCAACCTCCACCTGTCAGTGGATCAACAGCTTCCTGACGGACCGACAGCAGCAGGTGAGACTGGGGAGCATCTTCTCCCGAACCAGATCAATAAGTACTGGTGCCCCCCAGGGTGTGTTCTATCCCCACTCCTCTTCTCCTGTACACAAATGACTGCACCTCAGCAGACTCGTCCGTGAAACTTCTGAAGTTTGCAGATGACACCACTGTCATTGGACTGATCCAGGACGGTGATGAGTCTGCATACAGACTGGAGGTGGATCGGCTTGTACACTGGTGTAGTCAGAACTGCCTGGGAGCTAAACCACTCAAGACTGTGGAGATGGTGGTGGACTTTCGGAAAACACCACCTCCATACACCCCCCTCACCATCCTCAACAACACCGTGTCGGCTGTGGATCACTTCAGGTTCTTAGGAACCACCATCTCTGAGGACCTGAGATGGTCTTCACACATAGACACTGTTCGGAAGAAGGCCAGCAGAGACTGTACTTCCTGAGGCAACTTAAGAAGTACAACTTCCACAGGAGCTGCTGGTCATCTTCTACACTGCCATCATTCAGTCTGTCCTGTCTTCATCCATCTCCGTGTGGTTCGGTTCATCCACAAAACAGGACAGGTCCAGACTGCAACGAATAATCAGGACTGCAGAGAGAATCATCAGGGCTGACCTTCCTCCATCCAGGACTTATACAGGTCTAGGGTCAGGAAAAGAGCTGCTAAAATCTCTGCAGACCCCACACACCCTGCACATAAACTGTTTAGAGTTCTGCCTTCAGGCCGACGCTACAGAGCGCTGTTCACTAAAACCAGCCGCCACAGAGACAGTTTCTTCCCTCAGGCTGTTTCTCTGTTGAACATTCAATAAAATACAAAACAACAGCATACAGTTGTTGCAAATGCACCTTTTTATTTATATATGTGTATATTGTACATTGTAAATATGTATATTCTGTAGTGCAAAAACAAAAACCAAAGAGCAAAGTGTACCGGAGTCAAATTCCTTGTTTGTATGTACAAACTTGGCAATAAAGCTGATTCTGATTCTGATATCTATGGTAGAAAACAGCCTGAGAAAATTGTGAGGCAGGAACAGAAAAATGGTCAAAGTTTATGTGATGATATGTGGAGTAATACTCATGGCAATACTTGTAGAAAACCTGCAAAAGATTTTAGAATTGGGCTTTAAGGTTTCACAGTTTAGCAGGACAGTATGGCTAAATATACAGCCTGATACATACATACATTGTAATGATTAAGCTCAAAGCATTTTCATGTGGTTAGATAGTCCAGTCAAAGTCCAGACCTAAATTCAAAGGAAAATCTGTGACACAATTTGAAAATTGATAGTCAGTTGAATTATGTTCTTGATCTGACTGAGATTGAACTATTTTGCAAAGAATGGTCAATAAATTTAGTTTCTAAATGTGTAAAGTTGGAAGAGACATACCCCAAAATACTTTCAATCGTAATTGCAGTTAAATTTGGTTCTACAAAATAAATAGGGCCTAATACATGTGCATGCCAAGCTTTTTGCTATTCTTGTTTCCCTGCTGAGGCAGAATTTCCTGCTATATAACGATGTCCATTAAACATCTCAATGGCTGTGGTTTCATCATCACATGGACTACATTAAGTGGTAATGGACAAAGCAGGAATGTCGGATGACAGATAACAATGGAAAGCTCCTTACCAGAGAGAGTGTCATCAGATAATCTCTATCACAACCAACTCTACATCTTCTCAGAAGAGGAGGAAGAAATGAATGTATGCAGGGTAATAGAGTAAGTTTAGAACCTAAGTATGACCTTGCTGCCAGTATGAGTTACTGCTGAAGAAAATTTCGAACATCCTTAGCTACACCAAAAAATACTTTTTAAAGTAATTATCTGCTGAATGGTGGCCAATATGAAAAAAGGCAATAACTCAAAAAACAGGGGTTTGTACTTTATTCATCTATTTTTGTTGCAATACCAATACCTGCAATGGGAGTGAGGTATTGCAGCAAATAATGAAAAAACATGTGTCATCTGTAAAAGTGGCAAAAACATTGAGCCCTTGACTTTAAATCCTTTTTTAACCTTAGTGTTCCATGGGTGTACCATTTTTATAGATTATGTTAGATGTGTTCATAAAGGATAACTGAGATATCATCCTTAAACATTTGGTGAATCAGAAGAGAACATGTCTGTAAGTTTTACTAGTACAGTGGTTTGCATCCAGGGGACATAAGAAACATGTTAAAGAAGGTACTCTAGTCAGAAAAGACCAGAAATAAAAAAACTTGGTCTACTATGTGTGGTGGAAAGACAACACTGCACATCACCTTGAACACCCCAACATGAAATACAGAATGCAGATGCTTTTCAGCAGTCACAGGAAAATTGGACAGAGTTAATGGGAAGATAAGTTTGAGCTAAATACAAGGCAGCCCTCAAAGAAAATCTATTTTACAGCAGAGCACCAACCTTTTACATACAGCCTGAGCTATAATGGAATGGTTTAATTAGAGCACATCTATATGTTACAATCTGCAGTTAAACCTTCAAATTTACCACCGTCCAATATGACTGACCCTATGTTATTTTTGAAAGAATAATTTACATAAATAGTGTTTCGTAAGTTTGCATCTGCAATTTCAGTGAAAGGTGATTCTACAGTGTACAGTGGGGAGACCAAGTATTTGTTGCACTGCCGATTTTGCAGGTTTTCCCACTTGCAAAGCATGTAGAAGTCTTTAACTTTTATAATAGGTTAGGGCTTAACTGTGAGTGACGGAATCTAAAATAAAAGTCCAGAAAATTGTGATTGTGTGATTTTTAAGTAATTAATTTGCATTTTATTGCATGACATAAGCATTTGATCCCCTAACACCTAGTAAGAATCCCAGCTCTCACAGGCCTGTTAGTCCTTCTTTAAGAAGCCCTCCTATTCTCCACTTATTACCTGTATTAACTGCATCTGTTTGAACTTGTCTTTATAAAAGACACCTGTCCACACGCTCAATGAAACAAGCTCCAACCTCCACAATGGCCTAGACCAGAGAGCTGGGATAAAATAGTAGACCTGCACAAGGCTGGGATGGGCTACAGGAAAATAGCTACAGGGCTACAAGAAAATAGCCAGCCAAAACAGCAGCTTAGTGAGAAGGCAACAACTGTTGTCACAATTATAAGAAAATGGAAGAAGTTCAAGATGAAGGTCAATCTCCCTCAGTCTGGGGCTCCATGCAAAATCTCACCTAATGGAGCATCAGTGATCATGAGGAAGGTGAGGGATCAGCCCAGAACTACACAGTAGGGCCTAGTCAATGACCTGAAGAGAGCTGGGACCACCGTCTCAAAGAAGACCATTAGTAACACACTATACCGCCATGGATTAAAATCCTGCAGTGCATACAAGGTCCCCCTGAACAAGCCAGCTCATGTCCAGGCCCATCTGAAGTTTGCCAATGACCATCTGCAAGGAAGAAGAATGGAAGAAGGTGATGTGGTTTGATGAGACAAAAATAGAGCTTTTTGGTCCAAACTCCACACACCATGTTTGGAGGAAGAAGAAGGATGAGAACAACCCCAAGAACACCATCCCTACCGTAAAGCATGGAGGTGGAAACCTCATTCTTTGTGGATGCTTCTCTGCAAAGGGGGCAGGACAACTGCACCGTATTGAGGGCAGGATGGATGGGGCCATGTATCAGGTGATCTTAGCCAACAACCTCCTTTCCTCAGTAAGGGCATTGAAGATGGGTCGTGGCTGGGTCTTCCAGCATGAAAAACGACCCGAAGCACACACCCAGTGCAACTAAGGAGTAGCTCCATCAGAAGCATCTCAAGGTCCTGGAGTGGCCTAGCAAGTCTCCAGACCTGAACCCATTTAAAAATCATTGGAGGGAGCTGAAAGTCCGTTTTGCCCAGCGACAGCCCTGAAACCTGTAGGATCTGGAGAAAATCTGTATGGAGGAGTGGTCCAAAATCCCTGCTGCAATGTGTGCAAACGTCGTCTAGAACTACAGGAAACGTCTGAAATCTGCAATTGCAAACAAAGGTTTCTGTACCAAATATTAAGTTTTGTTTTTCAGATGTATCAAATATTTATGTCATGCAAAAAATGCTAATTAATTATTTTAAAATCACACAATGTGATTTTCTGAATTTTTGTTTTAAATTCCGTCTTTCACAGTTGAAAGGTACCTATGATAAAAATTAAAGACTTTGCAAGTGAGACAACCTGCAAAATCAGCACTGTATCAAATACTTGTTCTCCCTACTGTGTTTACTTAATTGGGCTGAATATAAATATACTGCACACTTTAAAGCTTCTATTGGTAGCAGTTTAGAAGATCTCTCTTTTTCCTTTCACTTCACAATTATGTACTACTTTGTGTTGATGCATCATATAAATTCCCAATAAAATACGATGTTATGATATTGTATTTCTACATCAGATTATAACTGGAAACATAAATTCTAAATCTTAATATTTACTAATCTATAAGCATTATTAAACAGCTTATAAATAAGTGTTTGATTGCTAATTAGCCCTTGCTGGCAAACTAAAATAAAATGGGACATCTGGACAAAACTCATTAAGCAGTACTTACTCTAGGGAATTTAATCTAAAGGAAGCTGCCAAATGCAAACTGGTCCAAAAGGACTAAAAAAAACTTTTTGGATTCAATCATGTGTTCAAGGTAGTTCACAAAAATAATATATGATGCAGACCAGATTTTTGGTCAGAGGTTGTAATATAATTAAAACATAATTTAATGTGAGAACACATCTATTTTATGTCTCATCACTAAATGTTAAGGCACAGGCAAAAAAATGTATCAGCCATATCATTATAGTAAACTGGACATGTGGGCAGTAGCCATTAATACTAGAATCCACATCTTTGAACAATATTTGTGCCTACTGTGCTGCTCCAGTTCAGTGTAATATATGGCGCGGTGTGAAACTGGCACTACCAGATCATGCTGAGTTCAGCCTACTTGACTTAGCCAACTCAAAGCTCCACCATCTGCTAAGTTCTGTCACTAATGTAAAAGCCCATTACCTTGTGTTCCTTTAGTTTTGACCTTTTCGCTCTACACACCGAGAGGATTCCTACTTAATCTGGAAAAATAGCCTACTGTCGTATAAAAAGACACTTCGCCCAGCCAGAACAGCTGATTTCTCATCATTAATAGAAGAGAACAAGAATAATCCTAGGTTTCTCTTTAGTACAGTTGCTAAGCTTAAACAGTCATAGCTCTGTTGAGCCATCCATTCCCTTAGCTCTCAGCAGTCATGATTTTTTGGCATTCTTCTTAAATAAAATTGATTCTATTAAAAATAAAATCTTTGACATACTCCCGAAGATGATTTCTTCATCCTCAGCAAGTGAGACAACAATGGAAGTAAGTGTAGAACTTGATCTGTGTTTGGACTGTTTTGATCCTGTGGAGCTTCCTGAGTTATCAAAAATATTAACTTCATCTAAACCTTCAACTTGTATGTTAGACCCAATCCCAACCAAACTATTTAAGGAAGTGTTCCCTCTGATTACCAGCCCCATTTTAGATATGATTAATCTATCCTTAGTAAATGGACATGTACCACAAGCTTTTAAGGTAGCTGTAATTAAACCTTTACTTAAGAAACCTTTGAGATGGCTTGAAAAATTATAGACCTATATCCAATCTTCCATTCTTATCTAAAATTCTTGAGAAAATAGTTTCTAATCAAATGTGTGAGCATTTACACAGCAATGACCTGTTTGAAGAGTTTCAGTCAGGCTTCAGAGCTCATCATAGCACTGAAACATCTCTGCTGAAAGTCACTAATGATATTCTTATGGCCTAAGATAATGTGTCTGTACTGGTTCTGTTAGATCTCAGTGCTGCATTTGATACAGTCAATCACAATATTCTCTTAGAAAGGCTGAAATATTCTGTAAGGATCAGGGGAACAGTGATAGGCTGGTTTAAAACTTATTTGTCTGACAGATTCCAGTTTGTTCATGTAAATGAAAAATCATCTTTAAAGGGTTAATTGTGGAGTACCACAGGGTTCAGTACTTGGGCCAATTCTCTTTACTATATATATATGCTTCCAATAGGTAAAATTACCTGATTCGATGAGGGATTCGATTGAATTGACTTAGCCCATTTTAAAGTTACCCACCTTTCATACAATGCAACAGGAAACAACACTCTCCAATTATTTTTACCTCTGCCTTCCTCCCTCCCTTTTGGATGGAGTAAGGGGGAGTGAGGTGTAGCCTAAACCAGCTTAGTTATGGTTGAGGTGCAAACACACCCTCCATTTCTGCTACCTGTGCGACTCCTTCTCTTTTCCAATGGTTATAATCAGTCTGACAGAGAGAGGTACCCCCAATCCTTGTGGTTTTTAGTATAACAATGGCCACCAGTGGGCTCTACATGGACACACTTTATCAGTGTATTATTTTACTTAGTACCCCTACACATAGCCCATTCTAAAATGGCCAAACTCTAACACTCAGTAGTTTAATATAACCTCCCCAACAACCCTATACCATTCCAAACCCTTTAAGTGCCTTGAGACAACATGTGTTGTGAATTGGCGCTATATAAATAAAACTGAATTGAATTGAATATGTGTCTTTCTTATTTTTAATGAAAGCTGTAGCTTATATTTAAAGTTGCTTTCAAAAGTATTCATACCCTTTGGACTCTTTCATATTTTCTCATGTTACCACCACAAACCTTAGTGTATTTTATTAGGATTTTGTTCAATAGACCAACACAATGTACTGGAAATTTGTTAAGAATCTTCCAGGGATAAGAATCAGTTGTGGATTAACTGCAAGATCTGCCAGTTAACGGCAAAACTTTTCACTGTGGATGCTGTCACCAGCTGCGTTTTCATTACAAATGTACAAATGTGCAAAAAAGTTTGTCGATAATCCGCCAATGTCAAAAAAAAAAAAATCACAATTGTGTTGTTTCAATTAAATACGAAAACATGACAATCATTAATCATTAAAAAACCTGGCTGCGACCAAAAAAACAATTGCAAACACTAAATGCATTTCTTTGCTTTTTCGAATCTAAAATGCTGGTAATGCCCCTGTCGCAAACTAAATAAAAAAAAATACTGCGTCATCATCCTCCTACTACTTCCTGTCGTCTTCTTCGTTTTGCCAGTGGTACCATCCGGTTGTTGATCATGTGACTTGTGTGACGCGGGAAAAACGGGAGTTTTTACAAAAATGCTGTGTTTCCATTAAGCAATTTTTTTTTTCGTAATTACAATTTATGCAATTTGTCAATGGAAATGCAGCTATTGAGGAAAGAAGACTCAAGTTAGCCATTCATTTTCAGCCTGTGAGGTCTTTAAAATAAAGTTGGAAAAGGGACAGATATAGGAAGCTATTTTGAGAAATGCCTGTCTCATTTCCTATCAGGAACAAATGTCTTGGTTTAATGAAAATAATTTTCCATCTAAATCAGTTAGGGGTATGAAAGATTTTGGGTGTAACTCTAGATGATTTCTGTAAGCTACTAGTTGTAATAAATGTTATTTAAGAGTATACCAGTGGAAGGTGTTCAATACATATTTATGCCATAATTTTCAATGTTTAAGTGAACAAGTTAGAAAATCATGTTTTTACTGCACAATTTGTCACTTTAAAGATGAGACTCTAGCGCAACTGACCAATTAAAATATTCTTACAAGAGAACACATCTATCTAGTAACTTTTACTCAAAAGCAGACCTTTGATCACCCAAATCTGCTTTTAATTATTTGATTAAACTTGGCTAAATACACCAAATGCAACACAAAAGAGTGACCCAAATCATTTACTTATTGCTCAGAATTCAGGAAGCTTATTTTCAATCAAGCCAAAATTTGCAAACGTGCAAAACTGTTTTTAAGTTTTAGCTTTATGAAAATATTGTATGCTTAATTTATTGCTGAGCTGGCAAAAAAAAGACAATTCATTTTTTTTTGTATAATTATATTTTTTTGGCCTGTGAGTACTTTTGAATTGACGATTTTGCCTATGTGTCAAAACGTTTGGACATCCCAGCTCTAGTGCAAGCAACAATTACAGACAACGAAAGAGGCTTTCAAGATTTATTGGAAAAGGTGTACAGCTGTAAGTTCTTTGGTTCTAGGACTGGATTCCAGTGCGACACTAGGAGGGGAGGTAAGTGGTTAATGTTTGATAATTGGAAGGAGTAAAATAATGATCTAAGAAGCAGTTGAATATACAGGGGTTGGACAATGAAACTGAAACACCTGGTTTTAGACCACAATAATTTATTATTATGGTGTAGGGCCTCCTTTTGCGGCCAATACAGCGTCAATTCATCTTGGGAATGACATATACAAGTCCTGCACAGTGGTCAGAGGGATTTTAAGCCATTCTTCTTGCAGGATAGTGGCCAGCTCACTACGTGATACTGGTGGAGGAAAACGTTTCCTGACTCGCTCCTCCAAAACACCCCAAAGTGACTCAGTAATATTTAGATCTGGTGACTGTGCAGGCCATGGGAGATGTTCAACTTCACTTTCATGTTCATCAAACCAATCTTTCACCAGTCTTGCTGTGTGTATTGGTGCATTGTCATCCTGATACACGGCACCGCCTTCAGGATACAATGTTTGAACCATTGGATGCACATGGTTCTCAAGATTAGTTCGGTAGTCCTTGGGAGTGACGTGCCCATCTAGCACAAGTATTGGGCCAAGGGAATGCCATGATATGGCAGCCCAAACCATCACTGATCCAACCCCATGCTTCACTCTGTGCATGCAACAGTCTGGGTGGTACGCTTCTTTGGGGCTTCTCCACACTGTAACTCTCCCGGATGTGGGGAAAACAGTAAAGGTGGACTCATCAGAGAGCAATACATGTTTCACATTGTCCACAGCCCAAGATTTGCGCTCCTTGCACCATTGAAACCGACGTTTGGCATTGGCATGAGTGACCAAAGGTTTGGCTATAGCAGCCCGGCCGTGTATATTGACCCTGTGGAGCTCCCGACGGACAGTTCTGGTGGAAACAGGAGAGTTGAGGTGCACATTTAATTCTGCTGTCATTTGGGCACCATGGTTTTATGTTTTTTGGGATACAACCCGGGGTTTAGCACCCGAACATCCCTTTCAGACAGCTTCCCCTCTTGCGTCCACATTTTAATCCTGTTGGATGTGGTTTGTCCTTCTTGGTGGTTATGCTGGACATTACCCTGATACCGTGGCTCTTGATAAAATCACAAAGGGACTTGCTGTCTTGGGTCACAGATGCGCCAGCAAGACGTGCACCAACAATTTGTCCTCTTTTGAACTCTGGTATGCCCACCCATAATGTTGTGTGCATTTCAAATATTTTGGGGCAAAACTGTGCTCTTACCCTGCTAATTGAACCTTCACACTCTGCTCTTACTGGTGCAATGTGCAATCAATGAAGACTGGCTACCAGGCTGGTCCAATTTAGCCATGAAACCTCCCACACTAAAATGACAGGTGTTTCAGTTTCATTGTCCAACCCCTGTAGATCTTACTGGTGTTTGGTAGAGTGAATGATTGTCTTCCTTTTGTTTCTTCCAGGATGGTGTGGAGTAACTGTGACAAATTCGAGTCTGGACAGCAGGTTCCAGGTGGGTCATCGGAAGAGTGGTAAGGAGATTTAATACAGGAGTCTTAGAGAGATTTCCTAACAGACACACGGAATAAGGAGGCCGGTCACTGGAATCAAAGTACTGAACATGGCAAGGGAAACAGGTTACTGTCAAAGAGAGAAAACAACAGGTAAGTGTCAGAATTCGAAGAGTGTAAGACACTAAGGGGATGAGAGCTTGATTACCACTCAAGAAATCTTACTGTTTGATGCTAGATCAAGCATGAGTCAGACAGCCTGCTAGGCACACATGTGGGCGTCAGTGGAAGGAGAAACAAAGCGAAAGGGAACCGCTCTTGGAGCTTTCGCCTAAAAGCTCGTTAATCCCAATTTAGCTGTCACAAGGATGAGGTAGGTGTAAGTTTGTGTGACTGAGTGTAAGACACACACAAATAAAAAATAATCCTTGCAGTCTTAGACCCTTGAGATTTGAGCTCTCACGTCAACCAGCTAATTAGTTTGACTTCTAATGAAAAGTTAATTTCCTAGGTCTTGCTGTGTTTTGGGTAGAGGCGCAAAAGCTTGTAGGGATTTCTAAGAAAAAAACACAAAAACAAACACAATTTGATGAGGTGTATAAACAATGCTTGTAAGTTATGTAATACATAAAACTGCATCATCAAAGGTGAGTTTTACATGGTAATATTTTCCTTTTGCATGTAATTAATCAAAGTGGTTTATTAATTAAGACTCTCAACCTTTATTCATTTTAATTTGTATGATTATTGTCCGAATGCCCAGATAAAAAGAAAAAAAAAAAAACTAATGCATACACATCTTGTGAATGCTTGCTCCAAAGTCAAAATCTAAAGCTTGTTTGAGAAAGAGAAAAGTTTTTCCACGTAATTCTTCCAAACTAGTCATATCTGCACACTTGCACAATGTTTCTTTCCAGATAGAACTGACATGACTTGTGATCGCCTGAGACATAACTCTTGGGTGTTTTGGCAACGCCTGCACAGGGTAACCTTAGGGTGAGCTCCTGGAAGGATTATTTTTTTGTATAAAGTTTTTACATTGTAGAGGAATTATTTGGACATAGTCCTATATCTATCAGCAACAGTATTTTTTCGAAAATCATTGGCAGTAATTATTGTAAGATTGGTTTAAAGTAATCGAGAAACAAAAATGAGCTGCATGTGAAAGATGAAAATAATGTCAAACTTTACATAAAATGTACTGTTGTAAAAGAACAGTCTACTAATTAAAGTAAAAACCATATACATACATACATACATACATACATACATGAATGATAAGGTTCCACATATCTGTAGACGATTGAACTTAATTTATCAACCTATGGTTGTGATTGTCAAATGGTGGTGTTGGAGGTAATAATACACATCTGAGGTGATAATACACAGATGCAATATATTGCTTCAACATTTTTCTATTCTTTGTAATGATATCTCTTGTATTATGTGCAACTTCAGGACAACATATAATATAGAGTGTGGTATATTTTATTTTAATCAGCAACACAGCTTCTCATCTTGCCATGTACAGTATGTGTGGGTGTCTAACACAACTAGACATTTCTACAAGGACTGTGGCCTGAGTGTTTTGTTTTCATTGTGCAACAGTAGCATACTTATACCTATTTCACTGTTACCAAAATAATCACCATTAATTTGGAATTAGCAGAATTATACATTTCTAACCTTGAACTGTTTTAACTATCTTTACAAAAGAGTAGTTAGCACACTGTTCTGTAAGAACATTGGCAAACTTGAAAGACCACATAGATATTAATAATATCTCATAGAAGTGAGATAATAAGCTGCCACTTCCCTCGGATTAAATTTATTGGCACTACAAGCATGGCAGGTGTGACCTGAGTTGCTAATTAGCAATTCTCAGTAGTGCAATATGGATAGTGTCTTCAGCAGTGGAAACAACTTCCCATATTGACAGATGTTTTAGTGTTACATCTCAACCAGTGCTAGCTTTTCAAGGCATGTGGTATACCACCTGTATTGTACATTCGTAGACCTTCTTCTTTCAGACAATACGGATGCATTTTCTGATCACTTTTATAAATAGTCGTGAGGCAGAATTTCAATTCAAGTGTATTACTCTCTTTGGCTGTAACATGATTTACTTTACTGGTTTGCTGTGATAAACCTGAACCATTTTTTCTGCTAAATGATTACAAGAAGACAACCAATAAGCCAATTATGATGTGTAACTAAGCAGGCCCTTGATTGAGACTAGAATGTCTAAATGTGACAGATTTTTCAAGAAAAGTGCAAAAAGGGTGTTATTAAAAGACAAATTCTAGTTTTTTTTTGTACCAAACATGTTCCCTTCTCTTAAAATTTTTTGATCGATAATAATATCGCACTGATTAAAGATAAAATTTCTCCATCTGCCTTAACCACCTAGGCAAAAGGGCCAAATTTTTATCACTTGAGTCGGGGACCACACCTGCACTGTTACTTTGGGCACCGATAGTGTAGATGATAAAAAAAAAAAAATAGTCTGCAAATGTGTCTAAATTAAGATTTCTACTGCAAAACATTAGCAGCCAATAATTATTTCTCCACATTTTTTTTTACGGACGTGAATTCAATTTAATATGGATATTGCCACAATGACCTCAAGTGTCTTAAAATGCCATTTTAACAATTACTGAAGTTCTTAAAAGTTTAATTAATTACATATGTGGGAGAGTCGATATTTCCACGTTTGTAAATTATGTTGTAATGTTATGTATGTTGTAATTTATTTTTTATATGGACATTCTATATTGAATAGTAACATGACAATTATATTATGTAATGATGAGATGTGAAATATATAGTTTTCCTAAGGCTGTTTTACATCTAGAAATTCCACATGTAAAATAGAATTTACAAATGTAAAAAAACAAAAAAAAACAAACATAAAGCACATGTGGAATACCTTCAAATGCTTCACATGTGAAAATTATAGAACATGCAAAATACATGAGGAAAAACTTCAACGTCTGCAAAGTTTACCAAATGGAAATTATATTGTGTATAACCATGGGTAAACCAAGAGGAATCCTTTTCACGTATGATATATATTTCGGCATATGTTACATATGTGGTAATTGTCCCATTTGTAAAATGCATGTTTTTAAATTGTTGCACATATTGCTAAAATTATTTTTACCTGTGCTTTTGAGAGTAGTCACAGATGGAACATGTGAAGATCAGATCATAATGATTGTTTTGAATGCCCATTTAGGCTTCCAAAGAAAAACATGACACATGACAAAAAAACAAACAAAAAAAAAAAAAAAAACAGCACAAGCATGTGTTGAATGAATATTTCACTTTCATAATTTGTCTTTGTTGGGTACTTCATTGTACTTTAATCATTTATTTGTGTTCCCTGCATCTTTCATAAACAGCAAATCACAGATTAGATCCTGAAAATGTCCACTGCTTCTTAATTTCATTTGCTTTTTTATTCATTTTAACTTCTTCGCATTTACTCCAACTTAATTCTGCCTTTCATTACGCAAACCAACTTTTTTGCTCTCTTTGTTTGAATTGATTTTTTGTCTCTATAGTAGAATATTCAGCAGTTCAACTAATATTTCAATCACTGATTAAATATTAACAGAATTAAACCAGTGTCCTGAGTTGTAAAAAGTAATAAAGGAGTGGCAAATGCTGGCTCTGGGGTTGTGTAATAAAATTTTTTATATATTATTCTAATATCATTATTTCTAATAGTTTTTTGACTGATTTATTAATTTTTCTACAATGAGAGTAGAAAATCTCAGGAGTTGGTAATTAGTTCACTACCCATATAATAATTTTGCTTTTCCTTTGTTCCTATTTTAGTGTCTCTCTTCTCTATAAAATGTGATAATTCACCACATCATTCTTACTTTGGGAAAATTAATGTCCCTGCAGCATCTGTGGTTTTTGGCAAGCTTATCACCATGTGCATTCATAACCAGCCAGCCAGTGCTCTCCAAACTGGAAGCCTGGCTACAAAGTCCCTGAAACTGTACACTTTCCCAAAGCAAGCACTGCCAGAGGTTTAGAGCTCATCCAGTCTTATTAAGGTGAGGTTGGCTGAAAATCAAAATTAAATACGGAGCTACAGCTCAACAACATCATCTATTCAGCAATTCTGACACTGTATAAATCTTTTTTGTAGCAGTGATAAGTGCACTTTAGTATTGGGTACTTCATAGTTTTGGCATACTTTGCAAAGCATGTCATAAGGGTTGTTAATAAACAAATCCATTATATATTTTATATTATATATTTTTATTATATTTTATTTATTACAAACATAGAGTAGATGGGTTTACTTTCTGAGATTTATTCTAGGCTACTGCACTCGAAACATTCCGTTAGGTTTCACCAGCTGAACCACAATTGTATGTGTAGAGTTGATGGCACATCCTTATCAGTTAATACAGGTTGGGGATTTAAGGAGACCAGAGCACTACACCAAGGTTCTAGGTCAGTTTCAGCACTGTGAACTTACTGTTTATTGTTAGCATAAACATCAGGTTAAACTATCCTAGCAAGTGGTCATTGTCACCCACATAATGGGTCAGCAGTGGGTGGCTCAACACACATATGTCCTCTATAGTGTAACATTTAACATCATGTATTCACTAATGCATTCACTTCAAATAAGTTTATAAAACTGGATGCATACTGACAATTTGGTATCTGGTCATAAATGCCAAAATCTAGTTGGTTATTTTTTGTCTTTACATGATCCATCATAACTATAGTGGTGATTGGTGATTTTAGTTTTAATTATGAATAAATTATGAATAAATTCAGGCTACCAATTTTGTTTATTGCTCGCCAGCGTTTCTATTAAGTCTTCCTTTAGGTGCTGTCTTGCTATACTTATTTGGCTTATGTGCTGCTGATTTTTCAGCCCATCACTAATTATCAGTCCCAGTATCTACACACTGATTTGCTGACATATTCAACAGCCTTTGCATTTTTTTTAGACACACTGGAAAGCATGTTTTCAAGAATTGTTGTGGGCACATTTAGAATACACAGAATAACTTTACATCAAATACTTCAGTATACAGGTATTCCTTTGGAGAAAGCTGTTATTTTAGTCAGCCAGCAGTCATCTGTCAAAATGAGAGCCAGATGAAATAAACATTACTTCTTTTGAAGTATCGCTGAACTGCTGAATTTTAATCTTCATGTAGTGGCTAGCTGTGTTGTTAATGCTAGCTTGCATGCAAGCAGGAACAGATGTAAAATTTGACAATATTTTTATGTTGTCTTGTATGTTGACCTGTATAACAGTGCTAATCTTACAAACATTTGTCAGCCTTTCACTATAAGAATGCATGTTTTTTTTGTAGAGATACATCAACAAAATTGGCTGACAAGGTTGCAGTAAATTCTGTTTTGGAAAAATGTGAGAGGGCCCTAGACTTTCAGCAGATTACAGGGTAGCTCCTTTTCAGCTTCCAACCACTTTCATGGAACACATTGAATTCGGAATTGTTGGTAGCCTTTTGCAAATCTTAGGCTTAAAGTAAGGATCATGGAATGAACACAGAGAGAATGTATGCTAGAGAGGTGATTGATGGAAGGCTTCACAGATGAGTCCAATGAGCTAATGATGAACAGTTGAGGAAGAGCAGGGACCTGAGGCACTGAGAAAAAGTATATACACTATCAGGGCACACAGAACAGAGAAAAACTAATAGCTAAAAGAACATGGGAAAACACAAAAATAACCAGAAATGCAAAACATAAGAATTCACTTAAACCCAAATCACCAAAACCAGAGATCAAATTGACAAAATCCAATGCAAAAATAGCACAGTGTAGTAGATCTGCAAAACATCTTAAAAATAAATTAATATTTTATATATTTCCCATTTTGAATAGAAATTGACCTCTTTGTTAATTTATATTTTTATCCCATGGAAACAGGAAGTCATGGATTATAAGGTAAAAATTAGAAGAAGTATAGGCCACATAAAATGCTTCAGTTAACCCGAAGGTCCCCTTACAAGGGACTTGGCCTCTTTAGCAACAATAACATGGCTACAATAACGTAGCTGGCTAACTTTGAGACTGACACACACTTGTCATATGTCCAGCTCTTCTGAGAGTCATCTAAAAAAGTATCTACTTCATTCTTATATCCACTGACCACAGCTTAAACACCATGCAAAAAGTCAAAACATGTATAACCTTTTAATTGCTTGTTGTATTGACACCAGACTGGCTACAGATGTCACAAGGATGTTGTAGTTACAATTTATTGTTTTTGTTTCCTTCTTTACAGCAAGAGTAAGAGGTTTTGTATGAAAGGCTTTGTATCTGTTTTTTTGTTAGGCAGAATTTATTTTTGGGCATTTAAACCTGATTTACTCAGGCGCAGAATAATTGACTCTTAAATTTTCACATCCACATCATCCTCCAGGACCTTTCTGTTAGTTGATACCAAGATTAGCAGTTTAGGCATTGAATAAGTTGAGAAATGCTGTATGCATTTTTTGGAAAATAGACCTTCTGGCTTAAGCTTTTCTCGGAACCCGAAGCGCTCTACAGTAGACACTGTGTTGTTAAGGATGGTGAGGCAGTGTGGGGAGAGCTGCGGAAGTCCATCCTCATCTAAACAGTCTTGAGCAGGTTAGGGTTCAAGGTGGTTCCGACCACACGAGTGGACCAGCTGATTCACCACCAGTCTGTATGCAGACCACATACAGACAGGAGGTGAATCGGCTGGTCATCATTTCCAGAGCAGAATAAAACCTGAAGTTGTCAGATATTCATTCTGATCATAAATTTATAATTTGGCAAGATATGCCTCTAGCATGATTATGTTTTTTCAAGCTACGATAAAAGGCAGATGCTTTCCTAATTGCAGAAATACATACTAATGAAGATGATATTATTTACAGTTTAGCAACCCACAGTGTGTAATTATTGAAAACATAACCTCGCCTTGTCCTTCACAAAGAATCAATGAATACAGAATGGAATATTGAAAAGAGAATGCCAACCCTGTAGAGTGAATGAAGAGGGAACAGAGGATCTTGTAGAGCTGGATCACTGACATAGCCTGAATAATAACACAATAGAAATAATTAAAATACTGAAGATCCAGATTATTCACTTTAAGTTCAGCTTGTAGATATTGCACAAAAAAGTGACAAAGAAAAGGCTATGCATATCAGTGCATGTGAGTTTGCCCAATCATTTCTCAATGGTTTTTGTTTTTCTGTTCCCTGATTGCTAGACCCTGATGTGCTTATTCTTTTCACCAAAACAGAGAACCTCTGCATACACAAGTGATCCTCTATAAGTGACAATATTACTGAACTTTTATTTCAGTAATCCAGGTCAAAGTGAATCTCTGACCTATACAGATTTATTACACGGAGTGATATGCAAATTTATTGATGTTAATTTTGATGATAATGGATTGCAGCCAAGCAGTTTGTTTTTAGAAAATGACCTTTCCCCACAATCATGGGGAAGACTGCTGCCTTGATAGTTGTCCAACAAACAGCCATCGCCCCATTCTTGTGGAGGGTAAGTCAAGGGTCAAATTGCTAAATTTTCAGATAACGTCACAGTTATGCTGTGTACTTTAACTGAAAAACAAGCAAACCTGTTAGAGGAATAAATGTTAAACAAAAAGGCTGTGTCAAGCCGGTTGCATCCTTAAACTAATACTGCCATAAATCTGTGTGGTTTGTTTGGACCAATGTGCAGACTGATGCTCGTGAGTTGCATGGTGAGTAGAAAAGTCAGTCAGTCATTTTCTACCGCTTATTCCATAGTGGGTCGCGGGGGAGCTGGTGCCTATCTCCAGCAGTCTATGGGCGAGAGGCGGGGTACACCCTGGACAGGTCGCCAGTCCATCACAGGGCAACACACAAACAACCATGCACACACTCATTCATACACCTAAGGGCAATATAGAGTGACCAATTAACCTAACAGGCATGTCTTTGGACTATGGGAGGAAGCCGGAGTACCCGGTGAGAACCCACACATGCACGGGGGAGAACATGCAAACTCCATGCAGAAAGACCCCCGGCCGGGAATCGAACCCAGGACCTTCTTGCTGCAAGGCAACAGTGCTACCAACTGCGCCCCTGTGCAGCCCCAAGTAGAAAGGTTTCTTCTTTTAATAATAATAATAGTAACAACTTACGTGGTTAAGCCTGAACAGGGCCACGGACATGGAGCAAGGTAGCAACAGGGATGTAAACAGGAGGAACCAGTGAGGAGCAATAAAAACCAGGAAGCTAATATACTGAGGGAATTGGAGTAAGAGCCAATGAAACAGGTAGACAGGTAATCAGGGGAAACATGACACAGGTGTGGAACAGGCTGCTGGGAAACTGAGGGGAATGTGTCTAATTAAACTAATGAGCAGGGGGAAAGCAGGCACATGTGGAACTGAGCAGATTAGACTAACAACAACTAACAGAAGTAATCCAATGACCTGGATGAACAGAACAAACACAAAACACTGACATGACAGATCGTGGCAAATACGTTGTTGAAGCAGCTTCTGATTCTATTTCAACAATCAGTCTTATTTGATAGCAGTCTATCAATGTTTCATTGAATTGTAAAATCTTTATGCTCAGTGTCAAAGCATTTAATTGTCCTTGTTATGTCCTGATGATTTACATTATGTGCAAAAAAAATCCATATAACTATGTCAGTCAGTCAGTCATTTTCTACCGCTTATTCCATAGTGGGTCGCGGAGAAGCTGGTGCCTATCTCCAGCAGTCTATGGGCGAGAGGTGGGGCACACCCTGGACAGGTCGCCAGTCCATCGCAGGGCAACACACAAACCACCATGCACACACTCATTCACACACCTAAGGGCAATTTAAGAGTGACCAATTAACCTAACAGGCATGTCTTTGGACTGTGGGAGGAAGCCGGAGATCACCACAACTCCATGCAGAAAGACCCCCGGCCGGGAATCGAACCCAGGACCTTCTTGCTGCAAGGAAACAGTGCTACCAACTGCGCCACCGTGCAGCCCCCCCATATAGCTATGTAATAAATATATAAATAAACAAAAACCTCACATTGAAACCAAGGCGCGGTGTTTCTTTTAGTATTATGAGTCACAATAACTTTCTCCTGCTTCTTTAACGTGTTTTCTTTTGGATCTATAAATAAGTGTTCACTCTATTACTTTAAGAGAGAAGAACATTTACTGTGGTGTATGTATCTGAATGGAAAATGGAAATAAACCTGAATGAGTCCTTTTCAGTAAGACACAATACTGCCAAAGGCATTTGTCTGTCTACTTTTACATCTACATGAGCTTTGATGACATCCGAGTCTTAATCTAAATTGGTCTAATTTGTTGATGGACCCACAATGACCTGCGATAGCAACTTTAACTATTCTGTAAACATGTTCCACAAGGTTTAGGAGTCTGATCATAGATGAAAAAAAACTGAATTTCAGCCTCCACTCTAATTTATCCTAAAGGTGTTCAAGAGGGTTGAGGTCAGGTCTCTGTGCAGGCCACTCAAGTTTCTCATTACCAATCTTTATACACTGGAAGTCATTGAGAGGTTTTAACACCTGAATTAATTGATTTGATGGTGTGACTCAATACTTTCGGCAATATAGTGTATTTCTGCAAAATTATCCTAACCATGTTTGCAATTCTGAACTTAATTCATGTCTTTATTCAGTTGTGGGAAAACAACAACTGCATGCTAGGATGAAGAATCATCTTGGGACATAAAACTGTATTGTTAAAACAGCTCCTTCACTCTGTGCCCCAATATACCTGTAGCTATGCACTTTAATGTGTTCATGAAGACCTGCATGTCTGATTTATATACATCTTTGCTTGAAAAATGCAACATTTTACTCAAAGCATGGAGAAAAAGCAGGACCTAATACAAGATGGTGGTGGTGGTTGTTGTTGTGGCATCACCAAGTTGAGGTCGAAGAACCCGCTGTGGATAGAAAAAATGCATTTTTATGACTTCTTGAAAAATAAACTACAGGCCAAAGAATTATTAAAAGTTTATCAGATAACAGAAATAACACTGCCTGAGGCATCCTGGTGCTAAAGTATTGAAAGTCCAAAAGCACAAGGTCATTTAGGAGTCTGTACACTCCAACTATGTAAAAGATATTTGCAAACATTTTGCAGAATAAATATTAGGAATGAATATTTTGTAATAAATCGGGCTAGATTTGAAGTTTTTTCATTTCATATATAAGACAGCTCAGATGAATAAAAAAGATATTGTAATTAATGGATAAACAGTAGACAAGATTCTGTAATCTTCACTGGCTTAGTGTATATTCAAGACTTCTAAGATACATTGTTTTGGATCATTTTTCATAATTAAGCCAAGCAAATGTATTTTAATCTAGATTTGTATTAGTTTAATGGACTGATTTGGTTAATGATGGAAAGACTGTAGTTGGTAAAAATATCTTAATGCATCTGATCTAATTAGTGGTTCAGTTGCCTTCAACCGCAGAGTTTGCATGTAAATGTAAGAATATCTCTTCTGTTAAAACAGTACTTTTTTTCATTGATTCTATTTCTCTGCTTGTGTCCATATATAGCAGCATTTAATAGAGTTTTTAGTGTCAAACGAGGTAAGACTACCTGGTCTAGGTTTAATATTTATAGTGTTTAGTTTATTTTACAGATTAAATGAGGTATGAGTATATAAAACTTTAGATATGAGGTTTAGAAAAGGGGACACACAAAACTGATGAATAGTCAAAATACCATTTTGTCTTTATGATGCAATATTATTTGCATACTAAGAGTAAAGAGGGAAAATGATTAAATTCATTGCAGTATTACACTACCCCTAACATAATCCTTAGACAATAAAGAACATATCATTTAGACATAAGAGTCATTGCTTCTGAAGTTATCGAAATCTGGAGTTATCGGAAATTTGGAAGTAATTAACATCTTTCTTGTTTTGGTTTAACTTTCTGACCAAGGTTTATGGTCCATATAATGATAAATCCCTGACAGCTATTTTATTCACCACAATGAGTCTTAGAATGTAACATCTGAAATGTGGAACAAAAGCAACCTCTTTTGCTTTGTAAAAAAATAAGTAGCCAATCCCCTGCAGTGTTTTGTTAGTACTGCTAAATGGTCAAGCTATGCTTTTGTATTACAAAAGGTTAAAAAATACTTCTTTGCATTCTTGTATAGCAGTTATCAGTCACGAGATGCAATAATAAGGACTTTGTGAACAAGTTTAGAGGAGGAAGATTTTTAGAAGGCATGCAGCACCTGTGACCCAGATATACCGCCTCAACGCTAAACTATGGAACTATGGATTTTTTTAAACAGACATATTTGTTTGGCCCTGTTTACACCAGACTATAAAATCATTTGACAATCCCCAGGATCTCCGAAATCATTTGAACATCACTGGACAACAACAACTTTAAAAATACCTACTTTCATTTCATTTTATTAATTCAACTTGTGCTTTAATTACTTGCCAAATAGTGTTTTCTCCTTTGATTTTTTAAGTCATTTTATCACAATGCTACTGATATAAATATCACAGCTGCACCACAATGTTTCCCCAAAATCTGATGAAATGCCCTGAAATTGTGGAACACTCTGTACAGGAAACAATGCTCTTGCATGGATTCCTATACAGGGTGTCACATCTTTGAGTGTGCCATTCAGCCCAATAATTTTAGCCCTCTGTTTCCATATCTCATCATGTGCATGAATCATGCACATTATATCCAAAATATCTTTCATCACTATAGCTGATCACACCAAGGCTCCAACGCCCATTGGTATAATGAATCTCACTGTTACAATTGTAGAATGGAATTGTAAACCCCTTACAGGCCACCAATTGCACATTTTCTCTTCTTGTCTCCTCTTCGTTATTTCGCCTCCTTATACTTAATACTAAATTCATTGCCAGGGTTTTTCTTTTAACGCACTATGAATACATTTTGTATTTGAACTGTAGCCTGAAAAACATCTGTTGATCTCCTAGCCTCCAGGAAATATGCACAATTTGGAGGTATGGGATTGTCAGCTGGGAGTCCACAAGAAGTAAAGCACAAATCAATCTCTATGTGCATGATTCGTTTTTTGTTTTTTTTGGTGTCAAGATTGTGGAATGTTCTTAGAAGTTTTGTTGGTTAGCTGACACTGCCCAGAAATCTATAAGTATAGAATCCATGATACCAGAAGAAATACAAAAAATAACTTGCTGCCAGACCAGTATGTTCATGCTATTAGGTCTTTCGTTGGCCGATGAGCTAACCCCTCCCTCCTACTTCCCTATTTCTAAGGGGATTGCTCAATCCAGCTCTCCATCCAACGGGTCCGGACTTCCCTAAACCTGAAAGATCTTACTAGGCAGGTTTACTGAAAGTTCTGTTTAAGCTGGTGTCGGGGAAAATGACATGCCTTACCTCTAACAGCCTGCATCCAAAAAGTTCCGTCCTCTTTAATGGAAGCGTATCTGGTTATGGACCGAGTAGCCCACAGCAGTCATCCACTCCTCGACAGTCACTTCTGTTAATGGCTGCTCATTCCCTAATATTACAACTGGCTCTTGGTATATGGGTTAGGTTAATTTTAGTGACTCGGCATGAGCCCCAAGGGCGCTGTTTTAACAAACTTGGCTAAGGCAACCTATAAAAACCTCCTAAAATCTCTTAGAACCAGGCAACAAGACTCTTTACCACCAATGAAAAACCAACAATAAGGTGACTCAAATAATTGAATGTCCACGATTTAGCTAGAATTTTATATGCTTTCTTTAATTAGTAATGCATTTGGAGGGGTCAGTAACAGCTTAAATTCGGCAACACATAATAATTTCAATAATAGAAATGAATCAATCAACTCAACCTGTCTTTCCCTGATGCTGAAAGTAGTGAGTTTGGAGAGGCTTTGAAGACGGAGGCTAATCCATGCACCCGATGGGGATGTTTCTTCTGGTAACAATGAGTGATTTCTTGAAGGAAATACGACTTAATCTTCAGATTTCCTCCTCTAAGTGCACAGGCACTGATGCTCTAGGTTTCGATGGTTAAAAAGGAACTCTGTTGTCATATGTCTCAGAGGACAGTAGCTTCCAGAGGCTGAAGAGTTGAAGAAAACCCCGGAGGTATAACTGAGGTTGATTCAGGACTTCCAGAAGCCTGAAACTAAGAGCAATCAGTTGTTCACCGATCAAGTTCATTTCTGTTGTCTGGATAAAAAGGCCGTAGATGAAATCAGATTCTTAATTTCGAGGCACAGTCCTTCCAGGACACACTGGTTGATCCTCTTTTTAATGCAGTCGGTCAGCTGGGCTGTGTCTCAGGTCCTTCATCTGTAGCGTCTTTCTCCGTCCGATCTTGTTTGCTGGTCTTCTGCGAGGAAAAAACCACAGTTCCCTTTTTTGGCATTGCTTTTATAGTGCAGATGCTCTCACTGGTCAGCCCTTTGTTAGGCTTCTCCGTTATTGCGCAACATGCTATTGCCCAATACGTTATTGCTCAATACTTAGTCATGGTCACCGTGACTTTCTGGTGCTGTTTTTTGGCCTTGAAGATAACAGCAATAGCCAAGCAGCTGGATGTAGTCTCGTCCTTCCTTCCTTGCTTTGCTTGTTGGTCTTCAAAAGATTCGCTGTCAGCATGCAGCTGGCTTTATCCTGTTCCTCCCTTCTTCATGTTGTTTGTTGGCCTTCAAAAAGGCTCGCTGTCAGCTCCTAGCTGGCTCTTGTCACTCCTGGTCATCCTAGAGTTCTTTCCCTAATCTGCTCAATCTTAAACTTTACACAACATTACACATTCCACTCTCAGCTTTCTGCATTTACTTTTAGACACAGTTATAAAGCCATCACTTCATTCTTTTTATTCATACATCACAACTGATCAAAATTATATCTCTTTCATATATAGCTGATTGAGAATGTCTAAAACTTAATGTTTTTTTTATTTTAATTATCAGTTCTCAATCCAAGGCCATGGAGAAGGACTACCGGTCGGCCTCGAAGCGACTCTGGATGTTGTGGGGCTGTCATGGTTGACACGCCTCTTCAACATTGCATGGCGGTCGGGGACACTACCTCTGGACTGGCAGACCGGGGTGGTGGTCCCCCTTTATAAGAAGGGGGACCGGAGGGTGTGTTCCAACTACAGGGGGATCACACTCCTCAGCCTCCCCTGGTAAGGCCTACGCCAGGGGTATTGGAGAGGAGAGTCCGGCCGATAGTCGAACCTCGGCTTCAGGAGGAGCAGTGTGGGTTTTCGTCCCGGCCGGGAACATGGGACCAGCTCTATACCCTCTACAGGGTACTCGAGGGCTCATGGGAGTTTGCCAACCGGTTCACATGTGTTTTGTGGACCCCGGAGAAGGCATTCGACTGTGTCCCTCGTGATGCCTTGTGGAGGGGTGGCTCCAGGAGTATGGAATCGGGGGCCCTTTATTAGGGGCCATCCGGGTCCTGTACGAGCGGAGCAGGAGTTTGGTCCGCATTGGCGGCACTAAGTCGGACCTGTTCCCGGTGCATGCTGGACTCCGGCAGGGCGTGCCCTTTGTCACCGGTCCTGTTCATAACTTTTATGGACAGGATTTCTAGACACAGCCAAGGGCCGGAGGGGGTTGGTTTGGGGACCAGTGGATTTCGTCTCTTCTTTTTGCAGATGACGTGGTCCTGCTGGCCCCCTCTAGCCAAGACCTACAGCATGCGCTGGGGCGGTTCGCAGCCGAGTGTGAAGCGGCTGGGATGAAGATCAGCTCCTCCAAGTCAGAGGCCAGGGGTACTCGACCGGAAAAGGGTGGCTTGTCCTCTTCAGGTTGGAGGGGAGTTCCTGCCTCAAGTGGAGGAGTTCAAGTATCTCGGGGTCTTGTTCACGAGTGAGGGAAGAATGGAGCGGGATATTGACAGACGGATCGGTGCGGCTGCCGCAGTAATGGGGGCGCTGTGCCGGTCCGTTGTGGTGAAAAGAGAGCTGAGCCGAAAAGCGAAGCTCTCGATTTACCGGTCGGTCTATGTTCCTACCCTCACCTATGGCCATGAACTTTGGGTCATGACCGAAAGAACGAGATCCCAGATACAAGCGGCTGAAATGAGCTTCCTCCGTAGGGTGGCCGGGCACTCCCTTAGAGATAGGGTGAGGAGCGTGGCCATTCGGGAGGGGCTTGGAGTAGAGCCGCTGCTCCTCCACATCGAATGGAGCCAGTTGAGGTGGCTCGGGCATCTATACCGGATGCCTCCTGTATGCCTTCCTCGGGAGGTGTTTCAGGCACGTCCCACTGGGAGGAGGCCCAGGGGACGGCCCAGGACACGCTGGAGGGACTATGTCTTTCGGCTGGCCTGGGAACGCCTTGGGCTCCCCCCGGAGGAGCTGGAGGAGGTGTCTGGGGAGAGGGACATCTGGGTGTCTCTGCTGAGTCTGCTGCCCCCGCAACCCGGTTCCGGATAAGCGGAAGACGACGAGAACGAGTACAAGTTCTCAATCATATTTCAATCATATGTGTTTTAACTTGATATTCAAACATTACTCACTTCATTTAATACTTGTAGAAAATAGAAAATCATCATACATCATTTCCTTGGTTACACTTGTTGTTTATATTATTGTTCTTGTTGTTTATATTGTTTATATTGCTGTGCGCAATTAATAAATGTTGCATGGATTACATGTAAAGATCTCACCTTATTTTGACAGGACGTACCCTTGGAATGAGGCTGCCATAGATAGTTCTCCTTGAAATTATCAGATGACTTAGCCATGCAGTCATGCAACCAGTGCTAGTAACATCATTTTTTTATGCAGCAATAATGACCCAGATATTCTGCCTCAAAGATAATAAACCATCAAGATATCACTGTGGAATTTTTTTTCCATACTCAAAACAGTGATTGGAGTTCTTATATATTACATGTAATGGGGAATGCATTGCATTCTTGACATGTCCCAGAAGACCTGCAGTGATCATTCAAATTCAGGCAAATTTTTAGTGCTGCATTGTGAACTTTATCTGGTGTAAAAGGGGCCTTGAATAGCGAGCGTAAAGGAACAAGAAGCAGGTTTGCTTCTTTGTAGACATTTCTTCAGCAAATGCTGACAAAAAAACATCTGACAGTGCCTTTTTTTGTGGTGAAGTGGATATTTTTTTCCCATCTTCTTACAAAAGCCAAAAAAACAACAGCAGATATATATATATAGATATATATATATATATCTATATATATATATCTATATATATATAGATATATATATATATATCTATATATATATCTTCCGCTTCATCTGGAAGATGACGGCTCTACTCCGAGGTCTTCCAGGATGACCGAGCTCCTCACCCTATCTCTAAGAGAGTGCCCAGCCAACCTATGGAGGAGGCTCATTTCAGCCGCTTGTATCCAGGATCTTCTTCTTTCGGTCATGACCTAAAATTCATGGCCACATGTTAGGGTAGGAACGCAGACTGACCGGTAAATCAAGAGCTTCGCTTTTCGGCTCAGTTCTCTCTTCATCACGACGGACTGGCACAACATCCCTATTACTGCGGCAGCCACACTGATCCGTCTGTCGATCTCCCGCTCCATTCTCCCCTCACTCGTGAACAAGACCCCGAGATACTTAAACTCCTCCACTTGAGGCAGGAGCTCCCCTCCAACCTGGAGAGGACAAGCCACCCTTTTCCGGTCGAGAACCATGGCCTCGGACTTGGAGGAGCTTATCTTCATCCTAGCCGCTTCACACTCAGCTGCGAACTGCCCCAGTGAATGCTGTTGATCTTGGCTAGAGGGGGCCAGCAGGACCACGTCATCTGCAAAAAGAAGAGACGAAATCCACTAGTCCCCAAACCAGACCCCCTCCAGCCCTTGGCTGTGCCTAGAAATCCTATCCATTAAAGTTATGAACAGGACCGGTGACAAAGGGCAGCCCTGCCAGAGTCCAACATGCACCGGGAACAGGTCCGACTTAGTGCCGGCATTGCGGACCAAACTCCTGCTCCGCTTGTACAGAGACCGGCTGGCCCCTAATAAAGGGCCCCCGACTCCGTACTCCTGGAGCACCACGACGGACACCACGAGGGACACAGTCAAATGCCTTCTCCAGGTCCACAAAATATGTGGACCGGTTGGGCAAACTCCCATGAACCCTCAAATACACTGCAGATGATGTAGAGTTTGTCCAGTGTTCCACGGCCGGGATGAAAACCACACTGCTCCTCCTGAAGCCGAGGTTTGACTGTCGGCCAGACTCACCTTTCCAATACCCTGGCGTAGGCCTTACCAGGGAGGCTGAGGAGTGTGATCCCCCTATTGTTGAAACACACCCTCCAGTCACCCTTCTTATGAAGGGGGACCACCACCCCAGTCTGCCAGTCCAAAGGCACTGTCACCAACTGCTACGCAATGTTGAAGAGGCATGTCAACCATGACAGCCCCACAACATCCAGAGACTTGAGCTACTCAGGGCAGATCTCATCCACCCCTGAAGCCCTGCCACTGTGGAGCTTTTTAACCACCTCGGCGGCATCAGCCTGGGTGATGAAAAAGCCCAACCCCGAGTCCCCAGCCTGTGCTTCCACCAAGAAATGCGTGATGGCAGGATTCTGGAGATCCTCAAAGTACTCCTTCCACCGCCCGATAATGTCCTCAGTCTAGGTCAGCAGTTCCCCACCCCCACTGTAAACAGTGTTGGCAAAGCACTGCTTCCCTCTCCTGAGGCGCCGGACAGTTTGCCAGAATTTCTTCGAGGCCAACCAGTAGTCCTTCTCCTTGGCCTCAGAGTTAAAAACTCCGGCCTGAAAAGAGTTCGCTGTCACAGCCCAGGCCGCGGCATGCTTGACCTCACTTTACCCGTCAGTCGCTTCAGGAGTCCAACAAGCCAACCACAGCCGATAGGACTCCTTCTAAAGCTTGACAGCGTCCCCTACTGCTGGTGTCTACCACCGGGTTTGGGGATTGCAACCGCGACAGGCACCACAGACCTTAAGGCCACAGCTATGGGCAGCAGCATTGACAACAGATATGAGGAACATGGTCCACTCGGACTCTATGTCTCCAACATCCTTTCCTGGTGGTGGGACTTGAATACATCCCTGGCCGAGGGCTCTGCCAGACATTCCCAGCAGACCCTCACTATGCGCTTGGGCCTGCCAAGTCTGTCCGGCTTTCTACTCTTGCAGCGGATCCAACCAGTGGTAAACTCAGCCCAAAACATGCGGCCGAAGGTCTAACAACACGACAACAAAGTCGATCCTCGACCTCCTGAGTAGGGGTCCTGGTGCCATGTGCACTGATGAACACCCTTATGCTTGAACATGGTGTTCATTATGGAAACTCCGTGACTAGCACAGAAGTCCAATAACGAAACACCGCTCGGATTCAGATCGGGGAGGTCATTCCTCCCGATCCCGCCTCTCCAGGTGTCATTGTCGTTTCCCATGTGGGCGTTGAAGTCCCCCAGCCGCGTAATGGAGTCCCTGGGAGGGGCACTATGCAGCACCCCCGACAGGGACACCAAGAAGGCCAGGTACTCCGCACTACCGCTCGGCTCGTAGGCCGAAATGACAGTGAGAGACCTGTCCCCAACCCGAAGGTGCAGGGATGTGACCCTCTCGTCCACTGGGGTAAACCCCAACACAAGACAGCTGAGCTGAGGGACAACAAGCAAACCCACCCCAACCTGCTGCCTTTCCCCATGGGCCACTCCAGACTAGAAGAGAGTCCAGCCCCTCCCGAGGAGATGAGTTCCAGAGCCAACGCTGTACGTGGAGGTGAGCCCAACTATTTCTGGTCGATATCTCTCGACTTCCCGCACAAACTCAAGTTCCTTCCCCCCCAATGAGGGGACAATCCATGTCCCTAGAGCCAGCCTAAGCATCCGGAGATCGGGCCGCCGAGGTCTCCACCTTCGTCCGCTGCCAAATCCTCTTTGCACCGGTCCCTCATGGTTCCCACTGCAGGTGGTGGGCCCACTGGAGGATGGGGGCCTCGCGTCTCTCGTTTGGGCTTGGCCCGGCCATGTCCAGCAAGGAGCAACCCAGCCACCAGGTGCTCTCCGAGGAGTCCCGAGCCCAGTCCTGACTCCAGGGTGGGACCCCAGCTCTGCCGTACCGGGCACGTGCCTCGATTTTGTGATTTTGTGGTCCTCACGAAGGTGTCTTGAACCGCTCTTTGTCTGACCCGGCATCTAGAGCCTGTTTGCCATGGGAGACCCTACCAGGGCCAATTAAGCCCTCGACAACATAGCCTCTAGGATCATTCGAGCACTCACACCACTCCACCATGTTAAGGTGGCGGTTCAAGGAGGGATATTCAGTATAGGAGGGATATACAGTATATACAGTGCCTTGCGAAAGTATTCGGCCCTCTTGAACTTTTCAACCTCTTGCCACATTTCAGGCTTCAAACATAAAGATATGAAATTCTAATTTTTTGTGAAGAATCAACAATAAGTGGGACACAATCGTGAAGTGGAATGAAATTTATTGGATGTGTCAAACTTGTTTAACAAATAAAAAACTGAAAAGTGGGGCATGCAATATTATTCGGCCCCCTTACATTAATACTTTGTAGCCCCAACCTTTGCTGCAATTACAGCTGCAAGTCGCTTGGGGTATGTCTCTATCAGTTTTGCACATCGAGACTGAAATTCTTGCCCGTTCTTCCTTGCAAAACAGCTCGAGCTCAGTGAGGTTGGATGGAGAGCGTTCGTGAACAGCAGTCTTTAGCTCTTTTCACAGATTCTCGATTGGATTCAGGTCTGGACTTTGACTTGGCCATTTACGTTTATTTGTGAACCATTCCATTATAGATTTGGCTTTATGTTTTGGATCATTGTCTTGTTGGAAGATAAATCTCCGTCCCAGTCTCAGGTCTCTTGCAGACTCCAACAGGTTGTCTTCCAGAATGGTCCTGTATTTGGCCCCATCTATCTTCCCATCAATTTTGACCACCTTCCCTGTCCCTCCTGACGAAAAGCAGGCCCAAACCATGATGCTGCCACCACCATGTTTGACAATGGGGATGGTGTGTTCAGGGTGATGAGCTGTGTTGCTTTTACGCCAAATATATCGTTTTGCATTGTGGCCAAACAGTTTTTGGTTTCATCTGACCACAGCACCTTCTTCCACGTGTTGTGTGTCTCCCAGGTGGCTTGTGGCAAACTTTAAATGAGACTTTTTATGGGTATCTTTGAGAAATGGCTTTGTCCTTGCCACTCTTTCATAAAGGCCAGATTTGTGCAGTGTACGACTGATTGTTGTCCTATGGACAGACTCTCCCACCTCAGCTGTAGATCTCTGCAGTTCATCCAGAGTGATCATGGGCATCTTGGCTGCATTCTTTGATCAGTCTTCTCCTTGTTTGAGATGAGAGTTTAGAGGGACGGCCGGGTCTTGGTAGATTTACAGTGGTCTGATATTCCTTCCATTTCAATATGATTGCTTGCACAGTGCTCCTTGGGATGTTTAAAGCTTGGGAAATCTTTTTGTATCCAAATCCGGCTTTAAACCTCTCCACAACAGTATCTCTGACCTGCCTGGTGTGTTCCTTTGTCTTCATGATGCTCTCTGCTCTTTGAACAGAACCCTGAGACTATCACAAAGCAGGTGCATTTATACGGAGACTTAATTACACACAGGTGGATTCTATTTATCATCATCAGTCATTTGGGACAACATTGGATCATTCAGAGATCTTCATTGAACTTATGGAGTGAGTTTGCTGCACTGAAAGTAAAGGGGGAAAAAATATTGCAGGGCCCCACTTTTCATTTTTTTATTTGTTAAAAACATTTTTGCCCAAAATCCAATAAATTTCTTTCCCAAATCCAATTGTGTCCCCCCTTGTTGTTGATTTTCAAAAAAAAATTAGAATATTACTTTCTTTTTATTTTGGGAACCCTGAAATGGGGCCCCAAGAGGTTGAAAAGTTCAAGGGGGCCGAATACTTTGAAAGGGCACTGTATATACCCCTCCTTGAACCCCCCCCCCCTTTTATATAATTTAAAAAATTTATATATATATATAATATATATTAATTACTTATATTTATATATTTTATTTTGTATAATGTATGAAAACAATCCCACTAATTCCTTTAAAAATCAAATATTTATCACAGAGTCATTTTTTTAAATTTCCCGTTTAAGAGCTATAGCATATGTGTCTCTTCCTCTGCATCTCGAGTTAATTTGTCACCTCAGCGGGAGATAAAAAATTACCCCCCTTTTGAAAAGGTTTTTTTTTTCAAAACATTGTCTTCCCCTTTTGAGAAAGCATTTTGCTTTTTCCCTTTTTTTCTTCTATCTCAGCATGTGTCACTAATTCTAATCCTCATTTACATCCCCTTCTTTAACAACTATCTTTCCAGCAGATTCAGCTCTCAGCAACTTTTGAGTTGGTCATAGAGCTGTTTACTGTACCATTATTTTGGAAAGGACCCATATTCTCTCGCTGGCAGAAACTCACAGTCATTAATTCTGCTAATGGCAGATAAATTAAGCATGGCGATATGAAGGCTAGTGCAGAGCTTTGCACATGCAGCCCACAAAGCACAGATATGTGCACACAGTATATAGACTCAAGTACAAACCCACAGAGAGATTACACTGTTTTAGCCACTAATTGACATTGACTAAGGACCATTTTTGAAACTCTTATTCATCTTGCCTATATTAAGCTTATGTACAACCACAGTATGCTGGTTGTGTATGTCGTTGGAGAGTGACTGATAAAAGAAATTACCAACTTTGGGCTTGCAGTTATTTCATAAGAGGATTATCTGACATCCATGGAACAGTGAAGACTACCAATGTTTTGATGATCAGGCTTGGTAGGGGAGAGACAGTCACAGTAAAATAACAAGCTTTGTTGTGTTGCAGCAAGCATGAAGAATCTGCTGCAATTTTTGAAGGAAGTTGAAGAAAAGGAAAAAAAGGAATTTCGGATAGAAAACAAAATACAGAATGTATGTGTATCAAATGTAATATAAAGGATATTTGGTGTAATTAAATTTTATCTTTGTTTTGTGCAGTGGTTATGACAAGTTTGTATGTTACCCACAGCTGATTCCCTGCAACCTTGGTTTGCATTTAGAAAAGATGTTCAGAAAGTCAAACTCAATGCTTTCCACAGTAGTGACCAAACAAAAAGAATTTCTCTCATATTAAAACAACTCCAATCTCAAAACTTTAGAGTGTTTAATGTGAGAGCTTTTTAATAAACATTTACATTACTGACACTAATAAAACAGCTTCAACTTTATCGGGTTTCCCCAAACCCTTTTTGGAAAAAACCCTTTTTTTCCCAAAACAAAATATATTTGGAAGGAATCTGTTTTTCAATAAAAATATTTTATTCCCGGGTTTTTTCAGAGTATATAATTTTATTTTTCCGGGTTGTTTCCCAAAATTTAAGGGGTTGTAAAATTTAAAACATGAAATTTAAGCTTTTGAGGTGATTAAATACAGTCCAGATTACTTATAACATAAAAAAAATAAAATGGTTATTTAATTTGCATCATTTGGGTCACTTTGAATCACTTGCAAAGCTTTAGCCAACTTAGATTTTCAGCAATATTTTCTTACAGAGCATGAGCTACCCTGAGCATTAAACAGGTGCGTGTCTACCCCGCCACTGACTGGACATGCAGATAGGCAACAGAAAATTTGTTGAGGGTGCAGCTGAAGGATAACTCTTTGAGTGCTTGTGCCGATCCTTGAAAGTGTGGCATCCTGTGAACCGTACTTCTCATATAAAAAATGATCACCGTTAGTATTACACCAATTTTTCATAGAAAATAGATAGAAAGTCAGAACAGTGAAATTCATTTGACCAAAGCACCTAACGGCAAGATCACGGTAATTTTGCAAAAATCACAAAACATAAAAAAACATACAACCTTAAAAGGAGACAACAGCAAAATGGGCTAAAATGCCACCATGCTACTTGGAACTGTACTTGGCCAGCCTAAAAAAAAAAAAACAAACAAAAAAAAAAAATGTCTTAAGCTTGGATTTAAAGATTGCTGGGTCAGAAGAATGCTTATGTTGGCGCAAGAACAGGATTAATCTGATACGGTTAATCAAATTTACATTGAAGAATATTTCTTTTCAGACATTTATGAAATTCAATTTTTAGAAGTGAATTCAGTTTTTCCGTGTGTTGTCCATGACTAAATATACTGTAAGCTATTTACATGTATACGTTTTTGTTTTTTTTCCATGATGCAACATATCAAAAACTTCTAAATTATGCCTTTGTAACAAAAAAACTTACCCCTAATCTTCTTTCAAGTTTTGGTCATCAAAGAAAATCAGACCCTCTTCAGAGGATCTAATTTCAGTACAACATAACATACACTATTGAAAGACTTTGTAATAACAACTTAAAACTATTCTTGACCCGCTACAAATGTATACATTCAGATTTTAGAGAATTCGTCCACTTAATCGAAAAATACAGTTCAATAAATATAGTATGTGTTAATATGATATTGAGTGTGAACTTTCATGTGATAATCCAGTGATCTCTTTGGTTTCCCAAACTTTTCTCTCTTTTTTCTTTTTTAATTTTTTCTCTCTTACCTTTTTTTCCAAGCACAATAAAACATTTAATGTAAACAGAATGGTAAAATAATTACATTATCTGTTTCTATCTGTGAACTGGGTGAACTGGTGGAGGTCAGAAAAGAGAGTTGATAAAATATAATATATCTCTTTTCATCTAAAACCACTGAAGAAAATCCTTTCAATTGAGCAGCCTCATTTAATTACCCTTTGATGAGCCAAACGTCTACATTTAAAGCTATTCACATTAAACATTCACAGCTAACATAAATCTAACCATGCCTTTTCTCTAATTACCATACATTACATTAATGAAGTATATTATAATGTTAAGTGTTTCGCATGCAATGTGGAGTTTATTGTCTGCATGCTCTTAATTGGAGTAATGACTGTTTCAGTGATGCAGACGAATAGGTCAACGCTTTACTTTTGACTTTAAAACTCCGCACAGCAATCTTTAACAGCCGCCTAGCTAACTGTGAAATATATTCAGCCTGTAGATTATCATTTTAATTAATCTTGCTTACTTGGTCGTGAAATTTAAACATTTGCTGGGTTAGCTGGATAGAGAGAGGAGAGGAGGGAGAGGTGGTTTGACAGTGAGAAAATGGAGGGGAGTTTTTTGCCATTGGGTTTGTGTGTGTATGGAGGTGGGCATCGGTGGAGGCTATTTAAAATCACCTTCACCAAAGTAAAGCTATTCTGTGTCTTGTTAAACCTGAACAACCTAAAGAGTTTGATCTAAACAGACTTTAAATCAGTAACTTCATTACTTAAAGGGCATATATCATTACATTTTAGAAGAAAAAAACCTAAAAATCTGTGAAGTATAAAACAAAAATAAACTGCTTTAACCTTTGGTTTTTTTAAGTGGTTAAGTCATTTTACACAATAACATTAACAATGTTAATGAAGAGAGAGCTGAGCCGAAAAGTGAAGCTCTTGATTTACAGGACGGTCTACGTTCCTACCCTCACCTATGGCCATGAACTTTGGGTCATGACCGAAAGAACGAGATCCCAGATACAAGTGGTTGAAATTAGCTTCCTCCGTAGGGTGGCCGGGCACTCTCTTAGAGATAGGGTGAGGAGCTCGGCCATCCGGGAAGGGCTCGGAGTAGAGCCGCTGCTCCTCCACATCGAGAGGAGCCAGTTGAGGTGGCTCGGGCATCTATACCGGATGCCTCCTGGACGCCCTCCTCGGGAGGTGTTCCAGGCACGTCCCACCGGGAGGAGGCCCAGGGGATGGCCCAGGACACACTAGAGGGACTATGTCTCTCCGCTGGCCTGGGAATGCCTTGGGCTCCCCCCAGAGGAGCTGGAGGAGGTGTCTAGGGAGAGGGACGTCTGGGTGTCTCTGCTGAGTTTGCTGCCCCCGCGACCAGGTCCCGGATAAAGCGGAAGACGACGAGTACGAGTACGAGTACATTAACATTGTTACTGATATTTAACATTAACATGTATGGACAATAACATGTCTGAAATCCGACCATCTTGAAATCTTTCTCAGTAATGACAGGTAGTATTTTTGTGTTTTGACAAAAAAGATCACACAAGAATGTGTTGAAAAGATGAATAGCCGCTTATTATCTTTACCTAGAAAAAGGATTAAGTTTTCACTTTTTCTACAAAGATAACAAAAAATGGGTTAGCTTGGTGGGGGGCAGAAGTTGAAAAGATTTCTCCTCACTGTATCAAAAAACAGTCTATGTTGAAACATTTCGCTTCAGTATTTTGAAACAAAATTTGGCTTTAATGGAAGGTCTAACCTGATCCTGAGAGAAAACAGCTCCTGGCACGACTATCACAAATAAATTGAGCAGGGCGTCAACAGCCAGACCACAAAGGCGCAGGTGTAGTTTATAAGCATAAAGTTTATCAGAAAATGTTTTCTTTCACTGATAATTAGCTATAGAATCCTTATCTTCTTCTCAACACCAAATAAATCTTCACATTATGAACTCAAATTTAAGTTGGAGGCTTAGCTATAACCACTTTTTTTTTTTTTTTGGTGAACATTCTATCTACCATCTTATTTTAAGGACTTTAGGGAACATGACATTTTGTCTTGTTTTCCAGGATCTGGCTTGTGAACATGTTTATTAAATTCAATAACTTTATGCTTCAGAGTACCAATACAGTTTAGCAAAATTGTTGCTAACATGCAGATTAATTTAATTAAATTCATTCTAATGTTATATTATTCATTATGTCCTTATTTCTCTAATCCCTTTTTATATTAATTGTGTTCCCTGCATCATTCTCCAAGTGTTAAATCCTTCAAAATATTGCTTTCATACCAGAGGTTCAGGTAAAGTATGAAGACCGTTCAGTGCCCAGCTTAGGTGGTGCTAATAATTTAAAAGCTTTGTTCCACAATCCTATTACTCTGTGAATATGTACTCTTTCAAAGGTAATAATGGGTTACACGTTTGAACTGCTCAATATCTCTAATGAAAAAAGGCAGTTTATCTAATGATTCTGCCCTTTCTCAGTGAATGAACTGAAATGAATTTTAATGTCCACCCTTTCCTGGGAATGCCTTTTCAGCCATAATGTCTTGCAAGAATATTATGCTTAGGCTTCCATGGCATGGGTTAGCTATCTTACTGATAGGATTGAGTTTTCTATAGATCTTTTTGTTGTATTGACATCCATAATACAGGTAACATTCATTATAAAAAATAATTTAAAATAAGTAGATAAAATCTTCACTGAGAGCAAATTGTAACGGAGTCAAATTCCGTGTTTGTGTCACAAATTTGGTAGTAAAAGCTGATTCTGTTTATGATTCTAAATGTTACTAGGTTATACATTTATCTGTAAGTACATTTGTAAAACAATACCTAATTTCCTGTCCTATTTCTGATAAGGCCAGTTGTAGGTTAGTAGGCAGTGGTCAAAACAGGAAAATCTTATCTTATCAAGATGTAATGCATCTTTTCGTCATTACATGACAGCGAGATAATGCTTTTTATCCAACCTCAGTGGCTGTGGTCCTCAGTGGCTGTGGTTATAGACATTACAGGACTTTTTTTCGAACATTGTGTCAAATCGGTATTACAACTCTTTTTTTTATTATTCATACATTAATATTATCATATATTTTCAGAGTTACATATTCTGAACACTGTTTCTGAGATCTAAACCAGTTTCAGGCATTAAATGCAGTAAATCTAGTCAATCAGTAAGTCAAGGTTAGGGAGTTAAAAAACCCACCCCCTTTATCTAAGCAGTTTTACATTTTTGTTTTAAATCAAAATGCAATTTTTGCCAATGAAAGTAAATTTTCTCAATGTTCACCAAGGTTCCCATCAAAGCTGTTGAAATATTGTTCAGAACAGAAATAAGCGCTGTTAAAAACTCCAACTTTGCCCTTTAAAATGTTTGAGTCAAGTAAAATATTTCTTTCTGCCAATTTCATATTTCGTTATTTTATGTTTTCTGTTTATCATGTAAAAGAACAGTCCCATAACTACTGTTGCCATGTAACAGTGAGTTCTTTTTGTACTCCAGGAACTCCTAGTTAGAAATACAACAAGGTGAAAATGCAATGCTCGCTGAAGTTGGAATTCCAACTTTGCAGAGTTTAGAATGTAATATGCCTGTGCGCAAATAGAATGTAGTAAAGGGTGCCCATATAAAGTATTAATTAGCAATTCTGAGTGATTACATATGGAAAACCTTGGGTTACATAGCGTGCTGCACAACTGTTTGTGAAAATGTTCTTTTATTGTTTAACAACATTAAATGGAGAGAAATATTGTTGGCGGCTTGTACCGCTAATTGTGGTTAGCATCAAAAGAAATAGCAACTCTCACTGTTTTCTGACTTATAATAATGATTATGGTGTCATCTTTCAGAACACCTACAGCTTGTGAAAAGAAAACCCCCGGTTTTTTACCCAATGTGTGATATATCTACAGATTATCTACATCCATGTGCTGGTTTGCATGTATGTTGCCATGACTACCAAAGGGCTTCACATGCATATTCTTATGGTTCTGTCTACTAAATACTTGATTTAGAAAATGTACAATTTATCTTCAGAATTAAAAAAAATCATCACAATTAGTGGTCAGGTTTGTGTGATGATGCTAATTAGTTTAGTTCAACTGTCATACATTTCTCAGAAGATTAGATTCATAAAACCAAGGAGTGCACAAAAAATCATTCTGTTTTTTAGGGATTTATTAGAGCACCACTTAAATCTAGCTATGCAGATGCTTCATTGACATCAGGGTTTTTTACTTCCTGTTTGTTGCTCAAAGCTCAGCTGACAGCCCAAAGAGTGATTCTAATCACTCAAGAAGGATTTTAATGGCACGTTTGGATGCTCTTACTCAATGCTTTCCACTTTTATCTGAATCAACCAGGATAAATGTTAACGTCCAGTCTTCCTAATAAACTGTTAATTGTATAGCTTTAGTTGTGGGGATTAGACTTTTTATCTTTAATGCATAGAAAAACTCTAATATTAATATATTGTAACCACCTCTTTATCTCCCCAGCTATTTTTCTATGACAACCATTTTTGAAAAGATGGGTATCTATTTAAATTGTTATTCCTTGCTCCGTGAGAACAATTGTAAGAACTTTTAATTATTGTGTATATTTTCTAATGCAAATTGTCGTTTTCTCGCTGAAAGCTGTCTAATGGGAAGTAAGTCTGAGTGCACACCATGTAAAGAAATTAAAAAAAGAAAAAAAAACATCCACCATCTGTGCTTATAATAGGCCGAACATGAACTGGCCAAAGAACCAACTATTTGATGCATTTTTTGTGTCTGCTGCACTGGGCTATTTGATTTGGACTCAAGCGCTTGGCAGCCTGGAGTTTTTACAGTAGATGAGGCATTTGGCTGCTATGGCTAGCAAAGCAAAATTGGACGAGATCTCTTCTTTTCCCTTGCTTACTCCCTCTTGGAACGTTGTCTAATGTTGTGTTTAGTTTTCAGGGCAGGTTGCATCTTGTTTTGAGGACACTATGACTCATGTGTGTCAGTAAAAAAAAAAAAGAAGGAAAAACATAAATGGAAAAAAAATGAATATATTATTTCTAACACTATCTGCGAGGACTGGGTGGAAAAGACAATTGAATACAATTGAACAAATTTATTATAGTAAAATAAGTATAAAATCTAACATAATTATCTGTAAAGATTTCTAATTGTGGATTAGAAGACTAACATTCTTATTTTTGATTTAGGATAGCATCTTTGAGAATTGTTGGGACTGGATCAAATATGTTTCCCCCAACCAAACATCTGCTGTGACATGATTTTCTAAATCTTAAAATGTTTATTTTCTTTCATTCATCTTGGTAGTCTTTAAATCATGTTACTAAGTAACAAATCAGGTAAATGACTTAGGGGAAAAGGAGCAGACCTTACTAGGGGATTATTTCAAAAGGAAGAAGAGGTTAGTAGCTCTCTAGCAGACCCTGGGCAATGACTACAAAAAGAATAACGTTTATGTCAATCCTGTAGAGACTCACAATAAGAAACACAAAATGCGATTTGAGAAGTTACACAATGAATGTTTATTTGTTTGGCGATCAGACCCCAGAGGAAGACATTAATGCTGATAATGCATGAACTGATGAACGTCTCAGGATTAGAATTAGACTTGTCTTCCCCCGGATCTGGTACTGGTGATGGAGAGGAGGCCTGATGGTAATAAACTGAGAATCCGACGGAGGCGATGGGGTGGAGGAGGGTCGAAGCTCGACTGACAGCTGGGGGATCCATGAATGGGAGACTTTAAATGCGGAGCATTGAAGGATCATTGGCTGAGGATTATTGCAGACTTGAAGCCGATTGGTTGGCGCGGAGACGCACGGAGAAGCCATTGGGTGAAGCTGGAGGAGGGGTGAGTCTCCCAGATTGAATTTTCGTCTTTACTCCATTTAAAATATATTATGTAAAATATGATGTAATTAAAATATCAAGAGTGAGGCAGCTCTGTGAAGGTGTCTGGATTAAATTCTAACCCAATTTTTGCAAGTATTTTCCTCTCTTAACTTCCAGGCGTCACTTTACATTATCTTTCAAACAAGGTCTAATAATTATAATAACAATTATGTTCATACACCCATCACACCAATGTGTATGTGCTTTGCATTTTAATGACATAGGAAGACACTGCTTTCAGCAAGTAACGTGCCACAACTGCTTTTCTATGCAATTTAATCTGCAGCTAAACACCATGGTAAAACAGAAAAGTTGTTGAAAAAGTATAGGTATCAGTGTCCCACCTCAGTGTTTCATCTCAAAACATGTTAGACTCAGCAAATCGATGCCACCGCTAAATTTACTAGTCCACAAATATTGCAGCCATGATCCAATGATAAAGCTACTGAGTCTCATGCTACACTATATGAACTCTGTATCTCCAACTATAAAAATGTACTTACCCCGGTGTGCTGAATGTTTGAAGTGAGTTGGCTCTATTTTCTGATTAATTAAGCTGATAAATTTTCTGTTCATTTTTGGGAAATTCATATGTATAGAACATTGAACTTTTAGACCGAGATTTTTCAGGCTATTAACAGGAATGGAAAAAAGAAAAAGACATATTGACACCACAATAAATATTACCCCTTACACAGTAGTGCACTTTCAGTTTCAACAAGTATGTTGCAGGAGCACATCATGTACAATACACATACTTCATACATACGTCATATGTAACATGGCTGTAATACAGGATGGATGATGGATGGATGGATGGATGGATGGATGGATAGATAGAAAGATAGATATTAAAATATTATATTATGATATATATGATATTAAAATACAATAAATACAAGCTAAATACACAAATTGCACATTTACATCATAGTTAATGCAGACAATACAGATATTCTGTAGTTGCTCCGGACTGTACCGGACCACATATATTCCAGATAACAACAAATCAGACCAAAGCATCAACACGGCAGTAATGCATCCTCATACTATATGCCTACCTTATTAATTAATCTGATGGAGGTAGAGAAAAATGAATATTTGAATCTCTTAAGTTTGCAAGTGGGGGCTTTATGCCATTTGCCAGGTGGTTGCAATTCATATTGTGAATTGAGCATATGAGCGGGATCAGACTGTACTCTCTGTGCAAGTTTGAGGACAGACTCCTCATAAATGCAAAGAGGAGTTATCAGTCCTCCCAATGACCCTCATTGCAGTCTAAACCAGACAGTTAAGTTAACTTACAATGCCCTTTGTTCTTCACATAGATTTAGCAACATACATACAACTATGTTGGCATTCATGCAGTTTGTAGAAAAAAGCATAGACAATAAAAAACCTGTCTTAGGTATTTTCTTAGATCTTAAAAGATCATTTGATACATGTCGATAAATATGTTCAATTTAACATTACAAAATTGAAGTTACTAAAACCTATATATGGGGTTCCCCAAGGTTCACCACTAGGACCAAAGCTTGTTCTCTTGTATATTAGTATATTGTGAAGTTTCAAACCATCTATACTTAAATCATTTATTGCAAACAGCTGGTCAAGAGCAAATAATACCAGCAATGGGACAATGGGAACAGCCAACATTTAACTCTGATGCTAAAGTTAATTGTTTTTACATTTAGACCAACATGATTTGCACTTGGGCACTTACAGAACATTTATTGGAAAGGCAAAATAAAATAAATCTTAACTGCAACAACAGGATTCCAACACCTGTAGTGCCGGGACCTTTAAATAACATGTATAATTTAACAGCATAACACAAATAATTTACATCCTGCTTAGGGCAGCTGACCTGTAACAATAATCACAGACTAATAGGATGACTCTTGAAATTAAAACAACATGCAGACACATTCAGACTCTCAAACTGATATTATTATTGTAAATATCATCTTAAGGTTAGACTTAATAATCAGGATTTGCTTTGTTTTTTTCCTTGAGTATTTAGTGATTTTTTAAAGCATTTTAAATGTTTTTTTTCTTTGATTGAACAAAGGTATGACAGCTTTTAAAATTAAAGTCTGTTGCATAGTGTTTGCATAATATGGCTTGCTCACTGGCCAGGGATTGGAATGCATGATGGTTAAAGAATCCAAAGTAGCCTCGAGCCATGACCCTTGAGCAGACATGAAAAGCATCGTCTAGCAGTTTGATAAGCTTTCTAATTCCAAACCAACATTTTTTTCCACTTTGGCAGCTCTGTACTCTTTGCTGACAAGTAATATAACTCAGAGCAATTTAGCAAATTTATTACAAATGCTTCTTCAGCCACAAAAAAGTTTAATGCCACACATTTGCAAGTACTTCCCAAGATCTTACAGTTTTTGATGCGTAAAAGCAGCGGTTACTCCCACATGACTTTCAGTGTGCCTTAATAACAATGTTTTACTGTGCATCTCTGAGCTGATAATAGTAGGAAGTTTTGATTCTGGCATGTTTTCCTAGACGTCTCTTTTCCTTTCTATCTTTCTCACACTAAATCATTTAAACACACATGTGTTAGCCTTGTTGTTGTTTGTCAATTTTATTTTGGTTCCTCCCATCTCCTCCTAGCAACACAACTAAATATTAAAAGCTAAAAGTGGAGCCATAAACATATGGCATTGGTTTCCAAGTGTGACACAAACCAACATTTTAAAACTTTTTTTTCCCCTTTCCAAAGAAAAAAATCCCACTTCACCGCATTAAATCCAATCCAACTAACATGTGGCCAGGAATGTGTTTTTGGGGCCAAGCTATGAGTAATGATACACATGTGTGAAAGGCCAAATCTAACCATAGGGAGCTAAACAAGCAAGCTTTAGGTGGTTTGACCTTTGAACCAAAACCAAAGACTGGTGTGAGGGAGCTGCCTCTAATGAAGGGCTTCAGAGTGGAAACTACTGTACTGCCTGTCATTTAAAGAAATCACACTTAAAATGAAAAAAACCCAGACGAAGATTCGTCTTAGACTTTAATTTAATCACAGGAAGCTGACAGAGCACATATGCTCTATTTCAGCAAAGCCTTACTTAGCACTCAAAATGACACTTGGAAGCTGCTCAGTTTCTGTTAGCTATAAAAGCAACCATGCCAAAGCAACAGGAGATGAGGAACTCTAAAGCTGTGGAGTCATTTAAAAAAATACAGAAATTTACACTTGTGATACAATAACATTGAAATCCTGCAGAAGCTGAATGGATTTTAGCACATGGATATGAGGATGCAGCATTAGCAGTTTGGCGTCTGGAGTAAAAAGTAGTTTGGATGCAGAGAGCATGAAAAGTAGGAGTTCCCATACAATAAATGAAAATAATAATGTTTCTTTATTATTGAAAGATCCTCAAATATATTGGTTGAGTTCTTTGTAATGTCATGTTGCCACAATTTCACAAATTTTAAAATGATGGTCACAGTAATGGAGTGGTGGTTTTTTAAATGGGTGATAAATCTCACAGTCCAGGGCAGTATATCATATGGAGTGCCACAAGCACTGAAAAAAAAGTTATTCATCAGTTGCCATATTAAAAATTTTCCACTGCTTATTTCACTGCAGAATGATTCACTCCATTTCAGATGGCATACCAGAACAGAGCATCCAGTTCAAAAACTTGACAACTATCTACAAAAGAGCATTGCATCAATGCAAAGATCAAAATCTCCTAAAAATAATGAATTAACTCATTGAATCTTTTAAAACTAATGTTTCCCCAGGTTGTGTATTAACCAGCAAGTAATCTCTTGTGGCTTATGTTACCTTCTTGCACATTTATGTCATCCGTGACAATGAAATTGTAAATTTGGGTTGCTTTGACAGGTCAAGCCTGATATAGGGTGACATCTGCTTTCAGCTGAGATATCCTTTGGTCTTTATTTAACAGGAAATCCCCTCCATCACCACCGGTCATCCATTCTGCTGGGGTTATATACTGACTGTTAAAGAAAGGATAATCAGAAAACAACCATCAACATCATGACAAGTATATGTGTCTTATTGAACACCAATGTGTTTGAACAGTGCCTATAACAAGAGTTCAGGCATTTTGATCACTTACCTCTCTGTTTTTGTCTTGAGCTATAAGATAAAAGTGAAAGTACACAAAAATGCAATCAATCAAATTTGCAATCTGAGCTATTGTTGTATTTTGTGACATTAAATTAAGTTACAATACTTACTAGTATTTGCATTAGAGGCCAGTGTTATAAGTTCTATATGGAATGTTAGACTACAATTTTCCAAAGAAATAAAGATCTGCAGATTCCTACATATTTATACTGTCAATGGGAACAGCCAACATTTAACTCTGATGCTAAAGTCCTTTTCTCAGCAGCTAATGCTATTCATTATTATATGCTGTGATAAACTGTCCCCATGCAGCACCCAAATATCTTTTTCACCAATACATTTTCTTTAATTATTAACTCAAATATTGAATAAATTGCATTATTTTATTAGTCATTGGAAAAAATCAACAGAGGCACTACTACAGTAGTTCTACATGAAAAAAAGTACAAAACAAATTATTCCTTCATCGTAACATGAAATGTAAAGAGCCTTCCTGAAGAGTTACTGCTTCTGTTATGGCTCAGAAACGTACGATCTACAACTACAAAGGAACACTAATTTTAGTAATGCTTCTTGAAAAGGTCTGCTTGAGGAAGGGCCGAGTAAGACAAAAAGCATTTAGTTGACAGGATTCATAAACATTGCCACCACAGTTGACAGCAAAGCAGTCTTAAACCAATGTTTGTCAAAGCTGGTGTCCGATCGTGGGTCAACCAGTGTGGGGCCTTAAGAACCACTTTAGTAAATAATAAAATAATAGTAAAAGTGTATTAAATCTATAAATATTACTAAAGATAACTTGAACAATTAGAAAAACATAAAGAAGCTAATTCGTTGTTGATGCCATTTCTGTTCCTACTATACCTGTGGTTAAATCATTTAGTAGAAATGCTTATATAAAAGCAGTTTGGAAATCACAGACTTAAACTAATCTAACTAGATATTTATTCCAACATTAAAACACTTAAAACAAAGCCTAAACCTAACAAAACAATCCCCACCTTTGAGAACCTAGAATTTACCCATAGTTGAGACAAGTCCCTATGGCTTCATGTGATGCAGGAAACAAGTCTGTACAAAGAATAATAAACATGCAAAGAAACACAAAACATTGCATTAATTTAAATGGGATCTGCAGCATACTACAACACTATAAAACTGTTATGTGTGACCTAAACTTTTCTGCTGTGATGATTTACTTTGAGGTGACTTGGCTTTTGTTCCTCTAAAGAAAATGAATCAACCCAATGTGGCTGCGCAAACAGATTTATGTCCTCACAACTAGTAATCACACACATTTAATCACACTGCTGGCATGGTGGCACCGTGTGGTGTCAGAGGCTTTTTTACTGCCCTTGCTGGGTCAGAAAGCACAGAAGCAGATGGGATGATGGATTATGCTGTAAACTCTGTGTACTTGTTTGTTTGAGGGAGAGGGAGAAAGAAATATCAGTTGATGATGGTGCCCCAACTAACTGACATTGCTGTCTTTATCCTTGGTTGTATCTCGATGTTGATACAATATCGTCTCACAGGAAGCAATAGCTGCTGAAATTTGCATTAATTCTAATTGTTTTGTGGGTTAACGTTCATGTGAAAATTAAGGACACCTCATTAAATGTTCAGGTCTTTTAAAAGTTATGTTCACCTGTCAATGTATAATGAGATGTTTTTCTTTAAGTTCTGGAAAAGAAAGAGGAAAGAAGCTAAATGTGTTTTCTAGCTGAGGCAATAGTCAAGACAGTCTATTCATAATAGGTAGTCTTACCTTTTTTAAAATAACTTTAGTAAGAAACATCTTGTGGCCATCTACCAGTCTTTGACATTGAACTCAGGAAAACTTTGCCCACTTTTGTCTTTTATTTGGGTTTTAATGTGATCCCGGACTTTCCACTAGTGGTGGATTTACTAGGATTTTTTAGGCCATTGTCATGTTGCAGGGGTTATTTCAATATTTGTTTGTTCTTATAGGTTGTCTCACATTTTCTTCAAGCAACCTTTTCATAGTGGATGATACTGTATTATGGCAAGCTGGCCCATCCTGCAGCAAAGATTCCCCAAACCATGACACTTCCAGTTCTGAGTCTTTCTCCTGGATGCTGTATTTGGTTTATGCCAACCATTGCCACATTTTTAGACTCTTTTGTGCAAAGAACAGTATTTCAGTAGCAGTTGTAGTTGTCTCTGATCTGGTCGTCATGTTTTGTTTTATTTTTTTTTTCTGAAAGAGCAAAGGTGCCTGCCTTGAAAACCTTCCATGAAAGTTAAATTTGTGCAGTCTCTTTCTAATTGAACAATAATATGCTTCGATATCAGTAGTAGTAAAAGCCTGCAGGTCATGTGATGACATTTTAGGAGTTTTGGAAACTTATTTTAGCATCTAGAAGTCTACTTTCAGGGTGAACTTGCTTGGACTGCCAAACCTGGACAGGTTGTCAGTTTTTGTTTTTGAATGCCCTCCCGTAAATTATTTTCTGTACAAGAAGACCTTTGGAAAAAAAATATTTTTTTTTTAATTGAAAAAAAATTCAAACAGGAAAGCAACAAGTAGAGCAGGAGTCTGAGCAACATTTTGTTTAATGCAAAAGTTAAGGGATCAAATAAAATCAGTGTACTGAGTGCATTTAGAACAGCAGGTGACATGCATTCACTAGAGAGAACCACATCATGTCTCTTCTTTTCACTTTTCTGTGGTTTGTTGATACAGCATTGAATCTAACACAGATAAATGGGAAAATAAACAGAACATGCAAACAGTACTTTGCTAAGTCTTACAGTATACTTAGTTTTTTTGCAACCTCTGCACTTTAACTGGTAAATTACCTCAATGTCATTTTTTCACTTTTAATGCATTTTGCATTCTCAAAGTACTGATAGCTTTAATTTCTCTACTCGAGCTGTTGTCCCCTGAACCTCACTCAAATCATACTCAGAAATAAACAACATATGAAATATTTTCATGTAAAGCCCCATGATTTGACATATCCACAGAGCTGTAGGCAGATTGGTGTGTGTTTATGTGCCTCTTCTCACCTCTTCTTTGCAGGGTGTGACTGGCAGGTTTGGTCCTACAGCTGCAGCTCATCAGGACTAATCAGGAGAAACTTGAGGAGCAGATTCCATGAGGTAGATGCCAGATTGTTTTTTCACCTAGCGTGGTAATCAGACCTACCTTCTCTGTGTTGTGTTGTTCTTCCAGTACAAAATCTAATCAGAATATGTCCTCCCTTTTCGCAGGATACATGCCATGCCCATTCTCAGGTTCACACGTTCCAGTGCTCTGCTTCCCCACGTCTCGGATCATTGGAGAAATCCTCTTGAGATCACAGCCGTCAGTCTCCTCATTGCTCTTCAGGCAACCCTCCTGGTTTCAGTCGGTAACATCGCTCTGCATCCTACCAAACACTCACCTGTCGCCACCCATTTCCTGGAAGGAAAGAAACAGACACAACATAACCGAGTCACCATTCACCACCTCCTCCTGACCTAAGACTGTGTGGATTTGCTCTCCTCCTTTTAGACTTCCTGATTCACCACCAAAAGAAAGATCTCGGCTTCATTTGTTAATTTATTACCTGTCATCTAACAAACCTGGAAAATAAACACTTACCTCTCCTCTTCAGTGTTCACCAAGAATAATGTCTGCTAAAAAAACACCCTGATTAAAAAGGCCAATACTAGTTTGACAATGTGGCCTTGAAAGCAGAGATAAAACAAGTTTTACATCAGACAAGACCACATTAGAGACGTATTGCAGAAAGTGAAATTGCCATTCATTGAAATCATAAAGATTTATAGTTTCCTGTTTTTAGTAGAGCATTTCGGTACAAATTAAATAACTAAGACTGCTATTATTTGAAAAGCCATTGGTGTGTATGTTTAGTCAATGGAGATGCATTATTTTGGAATACTGTAAATCAAGTTTAAATTCCCATGTTGTTCTCCCACTTCTTTCTCAGATATACCCATGCAATAAATATAAATGATATGAATGAAGCTAAAGTGTTACAATTTCGTTGTGCGATGTTTTAAAACTGTCTACACCAGCAAGTAACATCTCACAATGAAAACCTAGTTTTGTGTTGATATTTTGACTATTCTCTCTTGCTTTATTGCTGCTAAACTTTATTTTCATTTTCCTGAAAACATATTGGTGCAAACAAAATTGGTTAGAGGTGAGTGGTCAGTACCTTCTGAGTTGACGAGTTGTATGAGTCAAAAGCCAAAAATCTACATGTGGGGGTGGCATTTGTGTCTTTGTGAGCTTGTGTGATTAAACCAAAGTATTAACGTAGTAATCATTACAACGTAGTATGGATAACACCTCATGGGCTCGCCACCGGTGTCCAGTTTGAGCACACTTGCTTTTGTTTTACATTTTGCTCACAATGAAACAAACTTAACTAGACATTGGCTATACATTGAATAAATGGCCACTAAAAAATATTTTTTTTATAATAATAAAATAACTTTTAGAATAATTTTATCCAATAAATAAAACCACATTTTTAGTTAGAATGAAATCATGTAACTTGTTACCCAAAAATTGCTACAATAATAATTTCTTTTAAGAATCAGTGTTATCAGAAAGTTTCAGAGGAATAAAATTGACCACACTTGTTTTGTGGGTGTATACTTGGACTCAGGTGCAGACGGAAGTGTTGAATACATATGATTTATTAAATAAAGAATAAGAACTTACAGCAAACCTGTCAAATCAGATTTTAAATCAGCCAGGCTTTGCAAATCAGCCAGATAAAGGGCCAGGTGCCCTATTGTCTCTGTCCTAAATATGCTCTAATGATAAAATGACAAACTATTTATCAGTGAATCTAGACTAGTTTAATTTTAATCAATGAAACTAAAATAAAATCTAAGATTTATTAAAAGGTAACAAACAGGTTTTAATGCAAGGCAGAGGTGTTAAATAAATTACATCATATTACTATGAGCCATAGTTCCTCGGATTCCTGTACTATAGCTCAGTAAGTCTGACCATCTTATTTGCCATATTATATAAACACCTATGACTGATCTAATAATTTTAGATTCTGTGCTGTGTAGGTGGGGAGCAAAAAATATTTTTCTTGTCTCTCTCCATATTTCTCTCCCTGTTCCTTATCACAAACAATACAGCCTCTTCTCAAATAGTCAGTCCACCTCCATACCCTCCTCCTCCTCCTCTTCCCAACAGCGGATTATTCATCTTGCTGACAAAAGTGTCAGTATTTTGCTGTCTTATATTGAATTTGTACAACATTTAGAATTATGTCCTCTTGTAATCTGTTTTATCAATCCTGTCTTAATTTGTCTCATAAATGTCATTACTATCTCTGGTAAAGTCACCAGAGAAGGTATGAAGTCTTCTCTAAAGATCTAAAGGTTATACCTCCAACATATGATATGAAAAGAAAACAAAGTAAATTAGGTTTTCTGTCAATCAAGGTTTCCTTTTTATTAAAAGGAAACCTTGATTGACATACTGTATGTATGTATTACCAGTGTCATAATCTGTGTGACTGTGCTTTTATGTGTCACTGTTGGGGTTTCATACCATTATTGTGTATTATTAGGTGTTAAGTTCTGACATGTAATATTTATTTATATTCTGTTTTTGTTATTGTTTCATAAAACTGGCCTGGCCCACTTATGCTCCAACAGGCCAGGCCAGACTGCCCAGCGATGGCTTGGCCCCAGGAGTAGCAGCAAATCCCTACTTTGAACTCAGCTTTTATAATTAATCAAAATAAATTCATGATTTAACAAGAGGGAAATCACAAAGGGGTAGGTTGGTTTGGATAGCTATTTTCTTTTAATAAATTTGATTTGCATTTAAAACCTAATGTATAAGCTGGTTGATGATCTGAAACACTTAAATGTGACAAAAAAGCAAAAGCAGGAGAAATGTGTCATGGGTAAAACCACGTTAATGAAAAGAACATATTAAAATAACATATTAGGGTTGACAAGACAAATATTTAATGTTCATATATGTATAAAAAAACTATTGTTTTATTTCTTTTTACAACTCAAACCTACTCTGGTTTTGACAGATAAATGCTGCTTATCAAAAGCAAATAAATGAAATGTGATTTTCTACAAAATCCCCTCAAGTACAAGGTTGGTGTGAGTAACGTGAACAAAGTTGCATTCATGGTAACTGCAGTAAGAACTTTACCTGACCATGACAGAAAACGTGTAAGGCTTACGTTAGGTTTTGTATGAATCTCACCCATCAGAAATCAACACTTTAAGGCTAGTCTCCCTGAATAAAGTCAATGTACACAGTTGTCCTTGAAAAAAAAAAAATCTGTAGCTGGAAAATATGATAATAAAAAAATAAAAATGATAAACAAAATTCATGCTCCAAACTTCACATATTCACATGCCTATTATTAATTTTCTTATTTCTTTTTAGACAGAGTGCAAACATTTATATTTGTCCCTTGCTGCCAAATAGACTCTGACAGTCTACCCAGCCAGCTGGTGCTCAGCAGGAGTCCAGAGAGAGGACAAAAGATAAGAAGACTCAAGCTGAGCTAAACCAAGCTCCAATGTTGGGCTGTAGTCGATTAATAGCTAGTCCCAAAAAATAAGATAGAAGGTGGTTAAGGCCGTTGGAATGGTCAGATCTGGAAGAAAAGCAGGAATAAAAAAAAAAAGTTCTTTGAATTAGGCTACAGTTTAAAGAGCAGCAAACATTGATTTGACTGGAGAGAACTGGTTTCCTTGTTTTGGGTCAAAGTGGAGGATGCTTTTACAGGCAAACATACCCAAGGGCAACTGCAAATGTAGTTCAAGTGTTTGCTTTTAGAAAAAATTACAAAATAATGCCTTTACAAATAAGCTAATATCTCTAACAATAAAATAAATAAACTGCTTAAATAGATAAATCAAATTAAGAAAATATTTTATCATGAAGTTTGATTTTTGTTAAATTGTAAATAAACATTTATATGTTGCCTCTGTTCCCTGTTCCTTTTGCCTTGCAGATGGTTTACAGTTGGGAAGGAAAAGGGTCGGATGTCCCTTGGATATGATAGTTTATTAGATTTGAATATAACCAAAGCAGATGGAGGCAGATTATCTTCTCTCAAGAAGCTCATCTGTTATCCTGACGACACATGGGGGAGAGGGTTGGCTCACCCAAGATTGTAGAATCATAATATGAGATACATTTTAAAGAAAGAGGAAATCCAACCAGTACAAAGAACAAAAATAAACCAGAAGGCAATAATGAAAGCAGCTCATTGACGGTATAAGAATTCATATTTTTGAAATGATCTACATCTGCATACCCTTCGATCCTGCATTCAGTTTGAGATGTGCCTCAGCAGGATTTTTACATTAGGTGAAAAAGAGAGCTGGCCAGTAGCTCAACAGCTGCGCAGCTGCAAAGCCAGTTGATTTTTGGCCTTGTCTCTGGCTTCTCTGGACAATTTTTTTTTCTTCTAGTTCCCCTTATCCCCAGTGTCTATTCTATTGTATTTTTTTCTCATAAATGTTTTTTTTTCTGCTCATTTCTACATAATATACGAACTCCTAGTGTTGCGCATTAACGTATTCAAATGAGCAAATTGTAAGCTGTATTTTTACATAATTAACTTACCTCTCACCATTAAATGCTGGTCTGAATTGAAGGGAACAAAAGATGTCACCCGAACTACTTCAGAGGCTCACCTATGTTGTGACTATGAATCTGAAAATATTATTTAATATTTAATATTAATATTTTATCAAATAATGTTTCAGTCTGTTAAGGGTTGTCCTGTGAATACCAGCCCAGTAAGGCGATGGTATTAGCACAAAATAGAAAAGGGTGAGACAAGCTCTGACATTATTGAACAGCAAAACTCTGCACACACATGGAATGAATTCACACAATTTCTTAACATACAAGAGTATATTAACAAAAATAAGTAAACTCAAAGTCAAACATATTTCAATCAACCAACTCTTTACCATGCTAAGACAATCCAACTATACTACCAAGCAGAATTAAAGAATAACGAAGACTAATTCAATTCAATTCAGTTCAGTTTTATTTATATAGCGCCAATTCAGAACACATGTCGTCTCAAGGCACTTCACAAAAGTCAGGTACATACATTCCAATTAGTCCTAACCATTGAACAGTGCAGTCAGCTTCAGTTATTTATTCAAATTGGATAAAAAGTTTTTCTGTCTAAGGAAACCCAGCAGATTGCATCCAATCAGTGACTTGCAGCAGTCACTCCTCCCGGATGAGCATGTAGAGACAGTGGACAGTCACTGGCATTGACTTTGCAGCAATCCCTCATACTGAGCATGCATGTAGCGACAGTGGAGAGGAAAAACTCTCGTTTAACAGGAAGAAACCTCCAGCAGAGACCAGGCTTAGTGTGAGCGGCCATCTGCCATGACCGACTGGAGGTTTGAGAGAACAGAGCAGAGACACAAAGAGAACAAAAAAGCACTGATCCAGAGGTACTTTCAATGGGAAGGAAAAGTAAATGTTAATGGATGTAGCTCCTTTAGTCCGTTATCTCGAAAGAAGAAAAGATAAAAACTCTGAGCCAGTTTTCACAAGGTCAGAGTCTGACAGAGAGCACATATAATTAGTTACAGTAAAAGCTTAGTCAATCGCCATGTCTAGGAGAGAGAAAGGGTTAAACACTAAAAGACAGGGCTCATGTGGATCATCGGTAGAGGGTGAGCTTTAAGTGTTGCCAGCAGAAAGCTGGACGATTCCCCTCTCCAGAAAGGTGTCAAAGGTAGACACAGAGTCAGGCCACGGGGTAGCTGCTAGGAGAGAAAAGAGAGAGAACAAAGTTAAAAGCTGAAATAACAGCAAAATAGTGCAAAATGGAGAGTAAGTAGTCGGAGAATGTAGCAAAGAGGGTGAAAGTGGTCATAGATACTCCTCCAGCAGCCTAAACCTATAGCAGTTACTCAACTAAAAGAGAATAGCTCAGGATAACCTAAGCCACTCTAACTATAAGCTTTTCAAAAAGGAAAGTTTTTAAGCCTAGCCTTAAAAAGTAGAACAGGGTGGCTGCCTCACAGACTGGGACTAAAACTGGGAGCTGGATCCACAGGAGAGGAGCCTGATAAAACTAAGGAATCTGCCTCCCATTCTACCTCTAGAGACTCTTGGAACCACCAGTAAACCTGCAGTCTGAGAACGAAGTGCTCTGTTAGAAAATATGGAAACACGAGATCTCTGATGTATGATGGAGCCTAGATCATTAAGGGCTTTATATGTGAGGAGGAGAATTTTCAAATTCATTTTACAGGGAGCCAATGTAAGGAAGCTAAAAGGGGATAAATATGATCTCTCTTTTCAATTTTCATCAGAACTCTTGCTGCAGCATTTTGGATCAGCTGAAGGCTTTTAACTGCATTTTGTGGACATCCTGAGAGTAAAGACTTACAATAGTCCAGCCTTGAAGTAACAAATGCATGGACTAGTTTTTCAGTGTCACCTCTGGATAGGATATTTCTAGTTTTGGCAATGTTCCGGAGATGAAAGAAGGAAATCCTAGAAACCTGTTTCATAAGGGATTTAAATGGCATGTCCTGGTCAAAAATAACACCAAAGTTTTTTACATTATTACCAGAGGTCAATTTAATCCCATCCAGGTTAAGTGATTGACTAAGCAGTGTCTTTTTTAAAGACTCTGGTTCAAAGACGACAACTTCTGTCTTGTCTGAATTTAGAAGCAGAAAATTTAAAGTCATCCAAGTTCTCAGTGCTATGATGAGCTCTGAAGCCTGACTGAACTCTTCAAACAGGTCATTGCTGTGTAAATGCTCACACATTTGATTAGCAACTATTTTCTCAAGAATTTTAGATAAGAATGGAAGATTGGATATAGGTCTATAATTTTTCAAGTCATCTCGTTCACGCGAAGGTTTCTTAAATAAAGGTTTAATTACAGCTACCTTAAAAGCTTGTGGTACATATCCATTTACTAAGGATAGATTAATCATATCTAAAATGGGGCTGGTAATCAGAGGGAACACTTCCTTAAATAATTTGGTTGGGATTGGGTCTAACATACAAGTTGAAGGTTTACTCACTTGCTGAGGATGAAGTAATCATCTTCGGGAGTATGTGAAAGATTTTATTTTTAATAGAATCAATTTTATTTAAGAAGAATCCCATAAAGTGCTAATGGGCTGTGTACAATATAAACAAGTTGATTAAAGATGATTGAAAACCATGACCAAAAGAGTGATGCAACATTACCATGCAATGTAATTTATGTTTGAGAACCAAGGATTATCTTGAAGAATCTGGAAATGAAGTTACGTTAGTCTTGGAACTAACTTAGGCAATAATCAGCATACCTTTAGACAACCATTCACAATGCAAGATCAGATAAAATATTATTTCAATAAAATAATGTTTTCAAGAATGATCTGCTGAATAAAACCAACCTTCTGGATGACTAATTCTCAACGGTGTCTCCTTAGCTGCTTTTTTTTTAAAATAATATTTAAAAGAAAATTTTTAAGGAAATGGTAAAATTTAAAGGGAAAAAAATTTTTTGAAAAAGAGCCAAATCTTTCTGGAGACATTGGGCTTAATGGTGTTTACTTAGTTATCAAATTTAGTAAAATAATGTTAGGGAAATATTATTTACTGGATTGAAAAACTAACAACCTTTCTGGGTAAATATTCTTTAGCAGCAAGCACGTGTCCTTTTACCTGTTAGCAGTTAAAGCTAACAAAAGAAGCTGATAGTTTGGACCAGAATCAAAAAAAAAAAACCCCTTTAAAATATCGTTAATAAAAGGGTTCAAATGCATAAGCGCGAACGGCACGTTATGATCAATCTTCTGTGTTTAAAATCACCCTTTAAATAAAGTTTGTCTTAACTTTAAAAACACACAAACACAGAACACAAAACTGAGCACGTGTGCTGCAGATAGCCTGCTAGCACTAAGATAGCTGAGTTTCACACAAACAAAACCAAACTTCATAAAATGAAAACTTTTAGATCATTTCATCCTAAAAATCTCTGCCCAAACCTAACCTCTGAACTAGAGGCTGACATTTTTTCGGAAATCCCATGGGTCACGGGATTCCCATGGGAATCCCGCGGGACGGGAGACAGCATTAGTAAAGATCACGTGATTGGGACGGTACAGGATAAAAAATGAATGGGAGCAGACGGGAGCGGGAGCTAACCAATAGGAGTGAAAATAAACTAGGATAAATTGTCTTTGGAAATGTAAAACTGAGACTTTGTTATAAACTTTAAGAAAAAAAGAACTTGGATCGATGCCGCCATTGTGTAGTTTTTTTCCAACAAGCATATACAATAATGCGAGTCAAACGAACTACACGACCCACAAGCCAACAGTGCTTCTGATCGATGTTTTCCACCTGCGTTCAGAATGGAGGGAGAAACGCAGGTGGAGAAATGGACGTGGTAAATTGGGGATTGCAACGTAAAGTCAGAAGTAAGGACTTTTTTATTAAACTCATAGAGCTGACAGGGAAAGTCGCAAATATTACCGAACTTCAGAAAATTTTGAATGCAGCGTTGTTAAACCGCAGTATGCTGCTTATAAAACTGTTTAGTCGTAATCAAGTACACCGTGATTAAGAAAATTTTTTAACAAATTCTGGTTTAAACAGTCCTCCATCTATTCATCGTCAAACGAAAAGTACCATCATGGGTCAAGTCTCATCTGACCAAAAAATTTGTCGCATGTGCAAAAAGTTTAAAGGCCTTTTGCCAAAGTAGAGGGGAAAGGTACGGAGGCCGCGGGGGACATGGGGATTTTTTTTTTTCTTTCGGATCCCCACGCAATACTTTTGGTTTGCTCGCAAAAGTTGTTTTATCGCCTTGAGAAAGCTGTGCATTTTGGAACACGACAGAGATGACAAACTGCTTACAAAAAAAACCCAAAATGATATGGTTTATTTGTCATATGCAGGTTAACATGCAGTTCACAACGCCATTAAAGGCTTAAGATAAGAAGAACCATTCAAATCCAGATAAAAATAAAAACACTAATGGCATGCAAAAAAAAAGTACACATCATGCAGCAGCAATAAGCAAATAAAGTGTCACAGATGTGGTTTCGTGCAGTATTATGGTCCAGAGTACAGTAGTCCGACAGCTTGTGGATAATAACTGTCTTTAAGTCTGATTGAAGATCATTTTATTTTGGCCGATCTCAAAATAAAACTCAATAAAACTCACAAACGGGTGTAGTGTTTGATCCATTTTTGCAGTTATCTGGTTTGGAAACTATCCCACAACGCAAAAAGTATTGCGAGTGAACGCAAAAGTATTGCGTCCCCTCACGGGTTCCCCCCATGTCCCCTCGCGGGTTCCGTAGAAAGGCTTCATCAAGGGAAGATATTAAATAAATACGTTGTTAAATAGAAAAAAATTTTATGTACCATTAAATGTACAATTTATTTTAATACATCATTTAATATTAGGTGTACCACTAATTACGTCATGTTGTCTTTAAAATTATACTTAATTATTCAGTGGCACATTTAATTGCATAATAGTCCATTTCATGATATAATGGTACATTTATTGTTTCTAATGATCTAATGATCTATTAAATAAATATATTTATATTTATATATTTATAAATTAAATGGTACCTTTAATTTAATGCCACATTTAATGTTACATTTCTTTCATGTTACATTTACTTCACTTATGGGACATTCACAACATTTATTTATTTAATGATGATTTTATTGTATTAATTTTGTCCAGTTTGACCCTCCATTCTTGGTGCCTGTATAGGAGGTCATGTCAGAATTTGAATCAGGTGTTCTGGAGCAGACACACATCTAAAACTTGCAGGGAAGGGGTCCCTGAGGACCAGGGCTGTAAACCATTCAGGTACAGTTTCTAAATTGTGAAGGTAATGCCTTCTTCCCTTTTGTTCACCAAGTACAGTTCTCTTGCTAGGTGCATTTTTCTTTCGTTTCAGCAATTTGAAACATAAAAGTAATGTCATTGTTCAAAGGAAACAATCACTTAATAAATGAGTAAAATACAACTATGTACATTTTGCTTATTCCGCTAAGATAGGCATGGTCTGTTTCCTTTTTTGATATTTTATTATTTCTTCATTATTATTCTTTATACTTTAACTGGCCTTTACTACAGTTAAAAACAGGGACCTAACTGGTCCTTCAAACAAAGAAATTGCCAATAGACTAACTGAAGAAAACAAAAATGGGAGTGGAACAGGAGTGGGAGTCGTTCTAAATGGGAGCGGGATGGGAGCGGGAGTCAATTTACAAGGAGTGGGATGGGACAGGATTTTTTTTTTATGCTGGCCTGGGATTGGGATGGGACAGGACATTTTTCTGTGGGAGCGGGATGGGACAAGAGAGAAAATCCACTCCCGTGCCACCCTCTACTCTGAACCATGCTGAGGAAAAGCTGTCCAGGGTGGATAAGTTTGAATAAACGTCCACAGTCAACAAAAGGTTAGCTACAGCTAACCTTAGCTGTAGGGAGTGGCTCGTTCTGGGGGGCCACCAAACTGCACGTTACCGTAACCACGGTGATGCGGCTGTTGTCCTTCTTTCAGACCGGGAAAACCACTCCACTCGGCTTCGTAGAGACAGCGTTTCTACAGGGAATTCTCTGGAACACAGTTTGCTTCTGCAGGCCTCAGAGAGAAAGTCAAGCCACGCTTGTACCTCGGATCCAGTTGAAGAGTTATGTCTGTTCGCCAGCAAAGAGACATTAGCGCGCTGTCTCTCCGGCCAGCCTCGCCGCGGAGTCCGGGTGGAAGAGAAAGATTCCTTGGAAGGGGGTGCTTTTATACAGCCTTACTGGCAAATCCTAATGGATAACAAATGACAATAAGATAAAACCAACTCTCTGAAAGTAGTCTAAATTTCATTATGCAAACAAAATTTATTTAAGATGCTTAAAGGATTACATTTGCAGGTGAAAAGAATTGCAGAGTGTGTCAAACAGCCGAGCTCTTACCATCAGCCTTCCTTCTTTTCTGTTAAAAGGTTAATAGGCCTGAGCCGATTTGCTCCGCTTAATTATTATTACGCCAGTTTATTCGAAAAAGAGCCTACAACAAAGTTATTTAGCAGGATAGATCAAAAGCCTACCAAAGTACAATGGTTTAATGAGGTGTCATCTGTCCTGTGGTTCCCGTGGTTTTTGCAGATAGGGGGGGCACCATCTACTGTGGTTGCAGCCATGGCTTGTGGTGCTGGACTGTGAAATATCTCTGATGCAAAAGTTCCTGCTCATAATTCCAAATTTTGTGTCTAATTATGAAGTAGTGTTTTTTTAAAGATTTGCAAATAAAGATTTTAAAGAATTGCAAATAATAATACAAACAAATGTGGCATGTGTGTGAATTCAGTCACCCTCAATCAATACTTCGTAGAGTGCTATTTTTACTGTAATTGCAGCTGCCAGTCTTCCAGGGTATACCAGCTTTGCAAGTCTAGACAATGAATTTTTTCCCCATTCTTTGCAAAATAGGTCAAAATCTATTATGATAGAGAATGTCCATGAAGAGTAAATGTCATGCCCTGCCATTGGTTATAAATTCTACTTAAATCTTGACTGTGTTTGGGGGCATTCCATTCCCATTGTGTGTACTTTAATCTCAGTTTATATATAGCTGTTCTGTGAATGTCTCAAAGGTTTGTTACATGTTTGTTACATTTGTTACAGGTTTGTTAGAACATTAGTGAACACCATGAAGGCCCAGGAACAAATTGGATGTGCAATAAAGTTTTGGAGAAGTTAAGGCAGTGTTAGGATATAACACAATATCATAGGCTTCCAACATCTCACTGATCAATACATCATAAAACGGAAGGATCATGGCTAAATGACAACCCTGTCAAGACATGGTCGTCTATCTAAACAGCCCTGGTTGGAGTGCATTATTCAGAGAAGCAGCCAAAAGGCCAGGGTGACACTGCCTTCAGTTGAGAGGGATACCAACTGCAACACCAAGTAGGAAGTTATGAGTTGATGAACAACCAGAAACTCCAGTGTTTTATTGAAGGATAAAGTCCCCAGATCATGATGGAGCATTCACCACTGTGCCATGGAGAAAACATCTCCCGTGGGATCTCCTTACCTTCATCTTCATCAGAATCTTTGAGATAAAATTTTGTCGTTACAGAATAAACTTTATTTTGCCTTTCAGTGCCCCATCTTTGGTTTTCCCTACCAATATCCAAAATGTCAAGAATGTGGCATTGGAGGAGACATGGCCTTTGATGGTGCTTTTGTTGTTTAAACCCTAGAGGCTGCTTTTATTTGGCTGGAGTTGGCATCAATAAATGTCTTAATTTGGGTCAAGGTTTTGCCTATTTCAGTCAGGTGGATCCTCTACCTCAGTGAAGATGAGATTTCTCCAGATGAGATGATCTCCTGAATTCTGTTTCCCATAACCCTTAGGATCTTTGAAAAAAATTTAAACGGCTGTCTTACCATTTGCATCTGTTGCAACAATGCCACTTTTTGAGATACCTTGCTTGTGCAGCTCAACAATCCTGCTACATCCAAGACAAAAAGCGAAGTTTTCCTTTGCCCTCAGCGAGTAATGAAAGTGTAAAAACCTGACAAAGCAATAAAATTAAAGCCAGATTCATGGTGGATTTTGACTTTTGAGGCTATGGTCTTAAACTTTTGACAAACTGTTAAATAGCCTACTTTGTTTGTTTTGACTCTTCCTTTTTGGGTTTTGAAGCTTTACCTACAACCTCAAAATCTGAAACCTTGTAATTCCTTCCCTGGTCTATAGAATTTGAACAGGAATATATTTCTCTCTAAAATGAATAACAAAATGTCAAGGCTTCTGGATAAAAAAAATACAAAATTGTACACAAACACCGGTGGTGGAAGCTTAGAATACAAATCTCATGTGTAGCAGGAGAAAAACACAGTGAAATTGAAAACTTACTTGGAAGGGCTGTTTGGGAAGCTAAAGGAAGCAGGCACTGCTTTATAATTAGAGCCAACTATAAGGCAGTCTTGACCAACAACACACGCATCACTGGCCATTCCACTTTTTATTTTAATTAGCAAGCAAGTTTTTTTTATCATATACAAAAGCACTCACACATACACGTGCACACACACACCTTTCAACACCCTTTTGCTCTTTTTACCCAAACCAGAGCAGCCTGTCTTTACATCCTGGTCGTTCTAACCATTCTAACCATAATATTGACGTTCATTAGTCAGATGCATGTCAAAAGAAGCCAAAGGATTAGATTCAGATGTTGGAGGGGACCCCAGAGGGAAGCTAATGAAATCTGGACCACAGAATTCAGACTGGGGGATCTAAGGGCGGAAAGTGCGGTGTAGATGCACACACACCACTCACCCACACATGAAAGAAGCCATAGACGACTACGAGCATGAAGACTTCTTCATGCATTCACGTACAAAGGTCTCTAAATGCGTGAGATCTCACACACAGAAGACTCCGAGTTATGGTTGGGATTTATTTCATCCCTGGTTCAGGCCCAAATTTCCCCAGACAGAGGCGTCACTTGACACGTTTCTCCAACAGCCACGCTCTCACCCTGCCATGTGTGAAGCTCTAAAGCTGTGGTTAAAAAATGGATTTTTATGCCTTTTACATTTTATTTTATTTTATTTAAGTTTTTAACGCCTTTTCTCAAATTTAGAGAACTTTTCTTTCTGGGGATTTTTTGAGTGCTTTCATAAACAGCTCCTGGTGTGTAGCTGTAATGTTTTCACTTTTTTCATGCCAGCTATATATGTCTTATATTTCGATCTCCCTTTTCTTCTTTGTTCTTCTAAATTTGTTCCTGTGAACACAACTGCATACTAAAATAGGTTTCTGCCAAAAGAGCAGGGAAACTGATATTTATCTGGGATAAAACAGACACTATTTAGGCATCAAACTTTGGAAGTTGACAAGAACATGAGGGCTTTAAAAATATAGCATTTGATTAGGATGGCTGATATCAGGCTGCTGTTGTTTGTTTACAGCCCTTTTATACAGCTTGATAATTTCAACAAAATATGGCTAAAGTATATATTTCAGTGTTTTTTTTTTATTTGTTTAATGTCAGTCAGAGAAATACTCCAGTGAAATGAATTAAGGCCTCCCTTCTTATCTCCAAGTGGTCCCTGAAAAGAAGTAGCCTATCATGATGTCTTGCTGATTAACTATTTACAGTCATGTGAAAAAGATAGTGTTCAAACATGTATTGGAAAACATTGAAATTGCTGTTTACAAACACTCTCCCTCCAATGTGAGCTTGAGCTATTTTGCGAAAGATATTTCAAATGTGCAAAACATACAGGGGTTGGACAATGAACTGAAACACCTGTCATTGTAGTGTGGGAGGTTTCATGGCTAAATTGGACCAGCCTGGTAGCCAGTCTTCATTGATTGCACATTGCACCAGTAAGAGCAGAGTGTGAAGGTTCAATTAGCAGGGTAAGAGCATAGTTTTGCTCAAAATATTGAAATGCACACAACATTATGGGTGAACTACCAGAGTTCAAACGAGAACAAATTGTTGGTGCACATCTTGCTGGCGCATCTGTGACCAAGACAGCAAGTCTTTGTGATGTATCAAGAGCCACGGTATCCAGGGTAATGTCAGCATACCACCAAGAAGGACGAACCACATCCAACAGGATTAACTGTGGATGCAAGAGGAGGCTGTCTGAAAGGGATGTTCGGATGCTAACCCCGGTTGTATCCAAAAAAAACGTAAAACCCGGCTGCCCAAATCACGGCAGAATAAATGTGCACCTCAACTCTGCTGTTTCCACCAGAACTGTCTGTCGGGAGCTCCACAGGGTCAATATACACGGCCGGGCTGCTATAGCCAAATCTTTTGGCACTCATCCAAATGCCAACCTCGGTTTCAATGGTGCAAGGAGCGCAAATCTTGGGCTGTGGACAATGTGAAACATATATTGTTCTCTGATGAGTCCCCCTTTTTGTTTTTCCCCACATCCGGGAGAGTTGGGGGTGGAGAAGCCCCAAAGAAGCGTACCCCCAGACTGTTGCATACCCAGAGTGAAGCATGGGGTTTTTGGATCAGTGATGGTTTTGGGCTGCCATATCATGCCATTCCTTTGGCCCAATACTTGTGCTAGATGGGGGGCGCCTGCAAGGACTACCGAACCATTCTTGAGGACCTTGCATCCAATGGTTCAAACATTGTATCCTGAAGGCGGTGCCGTGTATCAGGATGACAATGCACCAATACACACAGCAAGAACGGTGAAAGATTGGTTTGATGAACATAAAGTGAAGTTGAACATCTCCCATGGCCTGCACAGTCACGAAAAATCTAAAAATTATTGAGCCACTTTAGGGTGTTTTTTGGAGGAGCGAGTCAGGAAACGTTTTTTTCCCCACCAGTATCACGTAGTGACCTGGCCACTATCCTGCAAGAAGAATGGCTTACAATCCCTCTGACCACTGTGCAGGACTTGTATATGTCATTCCCAAGACGAATTGACGCTGTATTAGCTGCAAAAGGAGGCCCTACAGGATACTAGTAAATTATTGTGGTCTAAAACCAGGTGTTTCAGTTTCATTGTCCAACCCCTGTAAGTATGCTGCTGTACATGCAGTAAAATATGGCATAAATTCAGGGGCCTGGAACACAAGTCCAGATCACATTTTCATATGTTTTCTTCCACATTAAAACAATATCCTACTTCTGTTTGGTCTAACATAAAAACAAAATACATTTCATTGAGGTTTATCTATCCAATGTCACAAAACGTGAGAAAGTTCAAAAGAGATAAATACTTAATGCAAAACACTATATATCATGATATCATGAAACTCTATATATGCTGACAGACACTACACTACAAGAACAGACTCAATGGGATGGAAATGAACATCTAAAGCATGCAAATACAATCTTCCTTATCCAATTACTCCATTTGTGAAATCAATGTTCCCCTACTTATCAGCATTTTGCTGTTAATGGCTATTACATATGTTCTGGCCATTTTAAATTCAAAGCTGACTATTGTTCAAACTATTTTTGTGTATGTCCTCTGACTGCAGACCAGAGTGTTGACACAGTGGTGGGCCAATATTTACCAAGCCCTCCTCCTGGATATGTTTTTCAGATTCTAATTGGAATTTAAATTGCAATGAGGATTAAGGCTGTTATGGATAATTGAAACTGACAAACAGAGCATGAGGCAAACAGCATGCAGTAAAGTAATCTTTTTCCCTGTTCTGCTCCAACTTTGGTGGGAATTCATGTTGGGGACATATTCAGCACTTAGAGCTAATACGTGCTTCAATGTTGGCAGGGATATGAATTGTGGGGAGACTCTTGTTTAAATTGCATATTTGAAACAGGGCAGTACTTTGAAATACATCATAAAAAAATATGAACATAATTTTTGCTTAGGAGAATGTTTTACAATAAAAAAAGTTGACAAAATTGGGTCAAAGTGTAAATATGTGTTTTGATTTATACACAAAAGGAATGGTTTTATCGGGCAGAGGCAGAGGCAAAAACTCGGGCCTGGAGGAGTTCGGTGAGGCCATGGAGAAGGACTACCGGTTGGCCTCGAAGTGATTCTGGCAAACCGTCCGGCGCCTCAGGAGGGAGAAGCAGTGCTTCGCCAACACTGTTTATAGTGGGGGTGGGAGGCTGCTGACCTCGACTGGGGACATTATCGGGTGGTGGAAGGAGTACTTCGAGGATCTCCTCAATCCTGCCATGACGCATTCCCTGGTGGAAACAGAGGCGGGGACTCGGGGGTTTGGACTCTTTATTTCCCAGGCTGAAGTCACCGAGGTGGGTTTAAAAAGCTCCCCGGGGGGCAAGGCTTCGGGGGTGGATGAGATCCGCCCTGAGTACCTCAAAACTCTGGATGTTTTGGGGCTGTCATGGTTGACACGGGGCCTTCAACATTGCGTGGCGGTCGGGGGACAGTGCCTCTGCACTGGCAGACTGGGGTGGTGGTCCCCCTTCATAAGAAGGAGGACCGGAGGGTGTGTTCCAACTACATGGGGATCACACTCCTCAGCCTCCCTGGTTAGGCCTACGCCAGGGTATTGGAGAGGAGAGTCCGGCTGATAGTCGAACCTCGGCTTCAAGAGGAGCAGTGTGGTTTTCGTCCCGGACGTGGAACACTGGACCAGCTCTATACCCTCTACAGGGTACTCGAGGGTTTATGGGAGTTTGCCCAACCGGTTCACATGTGTTTTGTGGACCTGGAGAAAGCATTCGACTGTGTCCCTCGTGATGCCTTGTGGAGGGTGCTCCAGGAGTATGGAATCGGGGGCCCTTTATTAGGGGCCATCCAGTCCCTGTACGAGCGGAGCAGGAGTTTGGTCCGCATTGCCGGCACTAAGTCGGACCTGTTCCCGGTGTATGTTGGACTCCGGCAGGGCTGCCCTTTGTCTGGGATGAAGATCAGCTCCTCCAAGTCCGCTGCTCCTCCACATCGAGAGGAGCCAGTTGAGGTGGCATCTATACCAGATGCCTCCTGGACGCCTTCCTCGGGAGGTGTTCCAGGCACGTCCCGCCAGGAGGAGGCCCAGGGGACGGCCCAGGACACGCTGGAGGGACTGTGTCTCTCGGCTGGCCTGGGAACGCCTTGGGCTCCCCCCGGAGGAGCTGGAGGAGGTGTCTGGGGAGAGGGACCTCTGGGTGTCTCTGCTGTGTCTGCTGCCCCCGCGACCCGGTCCCGGATAAAGCGGAAGACGACGAGTACGAGTAAGAGGAATGGTTTTATTTTTCCAGGAGATGTCTTAATCCATACAGTGGTTGTAAGCATTATACTTAATATTAACTTGTTGCCTAACATTTTCCAAAATTATATAATGTTTACCAGACTGAATAAAAAACAGATAAATCAAGCTCAGTGTGTGTAGAAATGTGTATTTGTTTTAACAACTCTAATTAAGATACAGTTAAATAAAAATATATATATATATTTATGCCCTTGGCAGATTTTGATGTAAAATAGACTCTATTCAATCATATTTTTTTTCACATAGGAGAGACATCCCTCGTAAAATTATAAAAAAAGTAAATGTTTTGTCAGTTTTGCTGTCATACACAGTCAGTTGTATGATAGCAGAAGCAAATAAATTACCCTCATTATACCCCCTATTGAACAAGGCAAAGTCTGTAGGTGTTTTTGTTTTTTTGTGCTGTGAAAAAGACAGTCATGGCTTTATTAATAGGTGAGTAAAATCTGTAACTTTAATATAGGTTTGGGTACGTACACACTGCAGGTCTTAATGCTCAAATCCGATTTTTTTCAGAAATCGGATTTTTTTTTGTGTGGTGGTTCACATTACTTTAAAAATGTTGCAGCTCCAACTGACCCGAATGCGCATAAGAACAATATGAGCGTCGTCAAGCGCAGCACAGCAGTAAACAAGGAGAAATACAGGGGTTGGACAATGAAACTGAAACACCTGTCATTTTAGTGTGGAAGGTTTCATGGCTTAATTGGACCAGCCTGGTAGCCAGTCTTCATTGATTGCACATTGCACCAGTAAGAGCAGAGTGTGAAGGTTCAATTAGCAGGGTAAGAGCACAGTTTTGCTCAAAATATTGAAATGCACACAACATTATGGGTGACATACCAGAGTTCAAAAGAGGACAAATTGTTGGTGCACGTCTTGCTGGCGCATCTGTGACCAAGACAGCAAGTCTTTGTGATGTATCAAGAGCCACGGTATCCAGGGTAATGTCAGCATACCACCAAGAGGGACGAACCACATCCAACAGGATTAACTGTGGACGCAAGAGGAAGCTGTCTGAAAGGGATGTTCGGGTGCTAACCCGGATTATATCCAAAAAACATAAAACCACGGCTGCCCAAATCATGGCAGAATTAAATGTGCACCTCAACTCTCCTGTTTCCACCAGAACTGTCCGTCGGGAGCTCCACAGGGTCAATATACACGGCCTGGCTGCTATAGCCAAACCTTTGGTCACTCATGCCAATGCCAAACGTCGGTTTCAATGATGCAAGGAGCACAAATCTTGGGCTGTGGACAATATGAAACATGTATTGTTCTCTGATGAGTCCACCTTTACTGTTTTCCCCACATCCGGGAGAGTTACGGTGTTTAGAAGCCCCAAAGAAGCGTACCACCCAGACTGTTGCATGCCCAGAGTGAAGCATGGGGGTGGATCAGTGATGGTTTGGGCTGCCATATCATGGCATTCCCTTGGCCCAATACTTGTGCTAGATGGCCGTGTCACTGCCAAGGACTACCGAACCATTCTTGAGGACCATGTGCATCCAGTGGCTCAAACATTGTATCCTGAAGGTCGTGCCGTGTATCAGGATGACAATGCACCAATACACACAGCAAGGCTTGTGAAAGATCGGTTTGATGAACATGAAAGGGAAGTTGAACATCTCCCATGGCCTGTACAGTCACCAGATCTAAATATTATTGAGCCACTTTGGGGTGTTTTGGAGAAGCGAGTCAGGAAACGATTTCCTCCACCAGTATCACGTAGTGACCTGGCCACTATCCTGCAAGAAGACTGGCTTAAAATCCCTCTGACCACTGTGCAGGACTTGTATATGTCATTCCCAAGACGAATTGACGCTGTATTGGCTGCAAAAGGAGGCCCTACACCATACTAATAAATTATTCTGGTCTGAAACCAGGTGTTTCAGTTTCATTGTCCGACCCCTGTAGGTGTTATGGTTTAAGTGCACAACAGAAGCCATTTATTGTCAGTGGGTGCTGTGTGGGAACAACGTGAATAAAAGGAGAGTGAAACTCTTTATTGTTCCGTTTTAGGGAGATCTGACTGCCAGACCAGCACAACAAACTGTTTAGATGCCACAGCCAGCAATGGTGGGTCAGGGATGTTAACAATTTCACAGAGACTGAGTTTATTCAGAACATTATCATGTCAAGGGAAACTTTTAATCATATATGTCAGCGCCTCTCCTCTCAACTCCACAGGCAGAAGACTCGATGCAATCCAGTGTATCGGAGTGCAGCAGGGGCAGATCATCACATGCTCGGTAACCTCGATAGCATTCTAAAGTCCCCTGTTTGAACGGTTGTATTTGTGTTGTTTTACAATACAAACTACTTCCCACATCCAGACAGTTCCTACGAGCCTTTCAATTAGGCTTGAATAAAGTTTTTTCTCTGTTTATTAACGAGCTATAACGTCTCGCTGTCTCTCCACTGTGCAGTTCTATTCTAGCCCCCTGTCTGTTTTGCTAACTGTACCGTTTCCTGCTGGGAAGTGCAAAATTGTGACAAATGCAATGGAAAGTGACGTCAAAGTCACATCTAATCTGCCTCGGTCGTTCCCACTGGAGTCATATTTCTAAAGATCAGATACGAGTCGGATTCAGGACCACAAATTAATGTGGGTGAAATGTGACTTGGAAAAAGTCAGAAATGGGCCAGATATTGGCCAGATATAAGTGTTCACACTTGCTCTAATAAGTCTGACCTGATCACTTGACCCCCCAAAAAATCAGATTTGGACCACATTTGCCTGCAGTGTGTAAAGGCCTTTGAGACAAAAGTTGGCACCAAGCTACAGTAACTGTGCAAGATCAGCAACCTTCTATAGCCCTGATGTAGATTGGCTTAGTAACCAGTTAGCATCAGAGTATCAGCAGAATGGCAAAAAATAAATATTCAGCTAAATAAATATATTTTTTTATTTCCTTTGAACTGTTTACTGTGCCCATGATGAAACATGTTGGTGGAACCATTATGGGGTGGGGATGAGAAACATGAATTGATTTTAAAGAGTGACATTTAACATGCCCCTCCTTTAACCGCCACCTTAATGTGGTGGATGGCTTGGGTGCTCGAATGAGAGACTACACTAGACTAGAGACTAGAGACTATGTTGTCTATGGCTTAAATGCCCCTGGAAGGGTCTCCCATGGCAAACAGGCTCTTGGTGACGGGTCAGACAAAGAGCGGTTCAAGACACCCTCATGAGGACTATTACATCAAGGCACGTGACGTCGCCCAGTACGGCGGAGCCCGGGTCCCTCCCTGGAGCCAGGCCTGGGGTCGGGACTCGTCGGAGAGCGCCAGGTGGCAGGGTTGCTCCTCGGGGGATCCGGCCGGGCCAAGCCTGAACGAGAGACATGAGGCCATCCCCCAGTGGGCCCACCACCTGCAGGGTTAGCAGTGAGAGACAGGTGCAAAGAGGATTGGGTGGCAGATGAAGGTGGAGATCTCGGTGGCCCGATCTCCAGATGCTTAGGCTGGCTCTAGGGACATGGAATGTCACCTCGCTGGGGGGGAAGAAGCCTGAGCGGAAGGTCGAGAGATATCGACTAGAAATAGTCAGGCTCGCCTCCACGCACAGCGTGGGCTCTGGAACCCATCTCCTCGAGAGGGGCTGGACTCTCTTCTACTCTGGAGTGGCCCACGGGGAGAGGCGGTGGGCTGGGATGGGTTTGCTTGTTGCCCCCAGCTCAGCCGTCTTGTGTTGGGGTTTACCCCAGTGGATGAGAGGGTCGCATCCCTGTGCCTTCGGGTTGGGGACAGGTCTCTGACTGTCGTTTCAGCCTACGGGCCGAGCGGTAGCGCGGAGTACCCGGCCTTCTTGGTGTCCCTGTTGGGGGTGCTGGATAATGCCCCTCCCAGGGACTCCATTTTTCTGCTGGGGGACTTCAATGCCCACGTGGGAAACAACAGTGACACCAGGAGAGGCGTGACCCCGATTCTGAATCCGTGTGGTGTTTCATTATTTGATTCTGTGATAGTCACGGATTGTCCATAATGAACACCATGTTCAAGCATAAGGGTGTCCATCAGTGCACATGGCACCAGGACACCCTAGGCAGGAGGTCGATGATCGACCTTGTTGTCATGTCGTCAGACCTTCGGCCGCATGTTTTGGACACTCGGGTGAAGAGAGGGGCTTAGCTGTCCACTGATCACCACCAGGTGGTGAGTTGGATCCGCTGGAAGAGGAAAAGCCGGACAGATTTGGCAGGCCCAAGCGCATAGTGAGGGTCTGCAGGGAACATCTGGCAGAGCCCTCGGCCAGGGATGTATTAAACTCCCAACTCCAGGAGCTCCAGAGCTTTGACCAGATTCCAGAGGGATGTTGGAGACCTAGAGTCCGAATGGACCATGTTATCCGCATCTATTGTCGATGCTGCTGCCCGTAGCTGCGGCCGTAAGGTCTGCGATGCCTGTCGCGGCGGCAGGAGAGGAGAGGAGAGTCCGGCTAATAGTTGAACCTCGCCCTCAGGAGGAGCAGTGTAGTTTTCGTTCCGGACGTGGAACACTGGACCAGTTCTATATCCTCTACAGGGTACTCGAGGGTTCATGGGAGTTTGCCCAACCAGTCCACATGTGTTTTGTGGACCTGGAGAAGGCATTAGACTGTGTCCCTCATGGTGCCCTGTGGGTGGTGCATCAGGAGTATGGAATCAGGGGCCCTTTATTAGGGGCCATCCGTTCTCTGAACAAGCGGAGCAGGAGTTTGGTCCCCATTGCCGGCACCAAGTCAGACCTGCTCCCGGTGTATGTTGGACATCGGCGGGGCTGCCCTTTGTCACCCCTCCTGTTCATAACTTTTATGGACAAGATTTATTGGCGCAGCCAAGGGCCGGAGGGGGTCTGGTTTGGGGACCAGTAGACTTCGTCTCTTCTTTTTGCAGATGAGTGGTCCTGCTGGCACCCTCTAGCCAAGACTTACAGTATGTGCTAGGGCAGTTCGCAGCTGAGTGTGAAGTGGCTGGGATGAGGAGTTCCTGCCTCAAGTGGAGGAGTTCAAGTATCTCGGGGTCTTTTTCACGAGTGAGGGAAGAATAAAGTGCTGTGCCGCAGTAATGCGGGCACTGTGGCGGTCCCTTGTGGTGAAGAGAGAGCTGAGCCGAAAAGCAAAGCTCTCTATTTACCGGTCGGTCTACGTTCCTACCCTCACCTATGGCCATGAACTTTGGGTCATTACCCGAAAGAAGAAGATCCTGGATACAAGCGGCTGAAATGAGCTTCCTCCGTAGGGTGGCCGGGCACTCCCTTAGAGATAGGGTGAGGAGCTCAGCCATCTGGGAGGGGCTCGGAGTAGAGCCGCTGCTCCTCCACATCGAGAGGAGCCAGTTGAGGTGGCTCGGGCATCTATACCGGATGCCTCCTGGATGCCTTCCTCGGGAGGTGTTTCAGGCACGTCCCACCGGGAGGAGGCCCAGGGGACGGCCCAGGACACGCTGGAGGGACTATGTCTCTCAACTGGCCCGTGAACAACTTGGGCTGCTCCTGGAGGAGCTGGAGGAGGTGTCTGGGGAGAGGGATGTCTGGGTGTCTCTGCTGAGTCTGCTGCCCCCGCGACCCAGTCCCGGATTAAGCGGAAGATGACAAGTACTAGTACGAGTACATATAACATGCACAAATGTTTTCTCACTCCTCTTATGTGTTTTTGTGCATCATAAATAAAATGGTTATCATATATTACATGGTTACGGACCTGTCTTGAATGTAACCCAGCTCCCGCCCAAGGACTGCTGGAGACTGTCAGTTAACCCAGACAACCCAGCAAGCACATATTGAGAATAGATAGATGAATGGATATGAAGATAAACCTAAAATTGGGAGTTTTAGAAAAAGTTTTAGAAAAATTATTTTTTATTTAACCAAGCAGTTTGAATTAAAATATGTTTTAATGCCATTAAATTATTATTTTTATTTTCTTCAAATAAAATAAATACATCGCAAAATTATTCATACCCTTCTAAATATTCTCTAGAAAATCTTTATTGGAATTTCACTATTAAAGCACTTATATTTGCTGACCAGATTTTTGCATTTTTCTGCTGGTATTTTCACAAATTATCTTTGAAGATGAGCTCTAAGTCTTTGAGGTTGGAAGACCTCCTTGTTGTCACCTTAATACTTAGCCTTCTTTACACATTCTATACGAGTTTCAAGCCAATACTTTAATTGGTCCACTACAAATGTTTACCTCCAGTCAGATGAAACATGTTGTTTAGATTAATAGAGATTACTTTAAACCAGGGGCGCCCAGTATGCCGATCGCCAAGGTAGTGTTGGTGGATCGCAAGGAACAAAAGAAATATAAAGAAGGTAGATGGCTTGCTATCACCATCATAACATTTGACACTTGTCCGACATACAGGGTAGATGGTCTTACATCCATCTTTTTGAAACACACAGGTCACCATCTCACGCATGCGCATTTATTTGCTCCAGCTACTGGAAAGCTCTAGCAGAGCACGTCTACTGGGTCGCTATTTAAGGAGAAAAAGTTGAGAAAGACTTAAAAACTGAGTGGGGGACCTGCACCAAGCAAGAAGCAAAAAACCTACTACCTCCATACAGAATGAGATGTGGAATATTTTTTCACAATGTCAAACTCAAACTGTGTTTGCTTCATCTGTTAATCCATCCTTGCTATTCCGAAGAAGGCGAATGTGGAGCGACATTTTCGGACTGCTCATAGAACTACGACATCAACGTCCCTCCAAAAAGTGAGCTGAGAAAGAGAAAGTTGAAGGAACTGAAGGCCAGTTGTCTGGACAGCACTCACTGTTCTCACAGGTGTGTCTGAGAGAAAACAGTTCTGAAATGTTTTCTTTAATTGAAGCTCTCCAGCTATCAAGAAAAACAGTTACACTGAGTTGCTCTCAAGCCATTGCCAAGGATTTAACCCAGTAGCATTGCAAGGATATCGCAGACTGTGTTTCTCACTGCAATTAAATGAGTCAATGGATGTGATTGACATACCCCAGTTATGTATTTTTATTTGAATTGTGTTTGCCGGATATGACTACAAAAGAGGAGCTGTTAACACTACTGCCCATGAAAGAGCATTTGCGGGGACAGGATATTTCTCGGTCATTCCAAAACTTCATCTAGAAAAAAATCAAGTTCCAGTGTGGAAGTTGGTGTCCATTGGCCGCTCAAATGGGTTTATTGCCAAGGACAGAGAGGCCGTTACCTTTCCCAGCTTCCTCAATTACCACTGCATAATACACCAAGCGTTGTGTGCAAAAATGCTTAACATGAATAAAAATAATGGGTGTGGAAATAAAAATTTATAAAAAATAAAAATAAAACTATTTATGCCAGACCTCTACAAAGATGGCTGTTCTGTGCATACATTGACAACGTCTACTCTGAACTGTTGTCCCACACTGACATCAGATGGCTTAGTCGAGGGAATTTCCTGTAAAGGTTTCAAGAGCTCTGTCCGGAGATTAAGGAGTTTTTCCTTTAAAAAAAACATGTATATACAATGAACTAAATGACAACCAGCAGCTGCTAGAATTGGCATTTTTAACTGATCTTACCAACATGTTGGATGACCTTAATGTAGAGCTGCAAGGAAAAAACTAAATTATGGTCAATATGATCAGCCCAGTTAATGCTTTCAAACAAAAAAATGTTACATTTGTCCTAAAAGCTGCAGCGCCATGATTTTGCCAACTTCGCCAACATTGTATTAGATCTCGACATGCAAGGGAAGGTGTGTGCACAACTTGACAGTGTGCACTACACAGAACATTTTGAGAACTGTCTGTCAAAACCTGATAAAAGCTTTCAAGACTTTGTGTTACTTGAGCTAGTCGTAACATTCATGTGCCACCCTTTTCAGGAATATTCTGCCATTTCTTCACTGTCATCAAAACTTGCAATGCTATTTCACCTAAATGTGCCTGAAGTGGAGAATGAGATGTTGATGTTACGAGCTGACATTCAGCTGAAGGCCAGGGCTCATGGACAGTGACGTACTGTCCTACTTTCAGAGGAAAGGTAACCCAACATGAGGAAATGTCCTACCTCGTTTACTGCATTATTCAGCTCTGCTTATATATGTGAGTCAGCCTTTTTTCGCATGAAGTTTATAAAGTAAAAATTCCATCCCACCATGACTGATGATCATCTTGACTTGATGATTTTGCTTGAGGCTGGCTACTAGCAGCTACTCTCCAGACTATGCATGCCTGGCTGATTCCATTCAATGCAAGTCAGAGTAAGAGAAGGACACAAAATAACATTTGCATGGTGTAATGTAAATTAATGACGTCATGCAAGTGTAACCAAAATCCTCTTTTGAAAGAGTTGCTATTTAACATGGCATATGAAGACATGTAAAGTTATATTCCTGCTTTGTTTTATCATCAGACACGAATAGCTTAGATTCAGTTAAATTTTGTCTGATCTTTTCAGCATTTTCACAGTTGGAAAACGAGTCGCGTATTGTGTCACTGCTGCCAAATTGCAGTCTATTTTATTCTGAACCTGCTGCAGAGAGAAGAGGAGCTTAAAGAACATAAACAAAAAAGAATGCTCAATAAATTTATAGATAAATATGTTTTGCATTTGTATAGTAGGTAGATCATCATGACATGGTCATTTTATAAGTAGCTCGCAAGCTGAAATAGTGTGGCCACCCATGCTTTAAACATAAATCTGTCAGGGATATGAATATTTTGGCCTAACTGTAAATCCGAATAGGTAAAGTCTAACTTGCAATTGTTGAAATATATCATAGCTCATTCATCTCTCAACTGTTGCGAGTTGATTATAAAACATGAAATTATATTTATGTATCAAAAATCTCTCAGTCTCAATTAATAAAACTGATCAATCTCATATCTATCAATAATCAGAGTGAAGGGTAAATTATTTTACTTAGTCAATAAGCTTAAGTTGTATACTTTAGAGAATGGTATAAGATGTTTATGTTATAAAATATTGATTTTAAGAATACCACAATTAGAAGTAGTCACTAGTAGAAAAAAATATTCAAGTATTAGTAATCTCCTAATTCCATCTGATTACAGATTCTATAAAAAAACATTTGTGAAATTGTAAAACTGTTACTCTAATTGTAAGTTCCCCCCTAAATTTCTGGATATGTTTTTAAAATCTCACCTTGTCCTGTCTTGTGAACTGGATGTTGTAGTTACACCTCATATTCAAATACACCCAATGGAGCATTACAAGTGCAGTTGTCATAATGAAATATTTCTTGATGAAAAATACATGTACAGTATTGTTGTCTGTTTGATTGACTTGTGCTCCGTAAAGAAACTGAGAGGACAGAGGGGACCTACTACTTTACCATTCTACTATATTATAAAAAAGTTTGCGAAAGAGGGGAACCTTACAATGCATCAGTACAATCATAATAGTAAGTAAGTAAGGCAAGACAAGTTTCTTTGTATAACACATTTTAGCTACAAAACTATTTGAAGTGATTTACATAAAGAAAACGTAAGAAAAGAAAAGATAACACATGCAAAAAAAAAATACATAGCACAGGCACATAAAGGAACGTAAAAAATGTTGGACTACAGACTGAAATTTATGTTGTTTCAGTTAATAGGTTAAATAGAACAATCAAAGTTAACTCTAAACAAAAGGGCTTTTAACCTTGATTTGAAAGATTTCAAGGTTTCAGCATTTTTGCAATTTTCTAGAAGTTTGTTTCAGATTAGTGGAGGATTCAAACTGAATGCTGCTCCCCCATGTTTGGTTCTGATTCTGGGGATGTAGAGTAGACATAACCCAAATAATCTGAGTGGTCTGGAAGGTTGATATAATGACAAAAAAAAAACATCGTCACCTAGTGATATTGTAATGTAGAGCTGTGTGTCATCTGTGTAGTTATGGTAACTTATCTTGTTGTTTGTTATGATTTGAGCAGATCATGTAGATATTAAATAGGAAGGGCCACAAGATGGGACCTTGGTAAACCCTGCATGTGATTTTTGTCAACTCTGATGTAAAGTTACCTATTTACATAAATAAGTCCTTGTACTTCATGTAAGACTGAAACTAGTCAAGTACTGTACCAAAAAGGCCAACTTACTTGTCCAGTTGCTCCAGTAATATACCATGATGAACAGTGCCGAATGCTGCGCTGAGGTCCAATAGTACCAGCACTGTGGTCTTCCACAGTCAGCATTTATGTGGATGTCACTGACACTCCCTTTTTTCACTTCTTACTGGTGGAGCATTTCTCCATGGAGATTTCCTCTTACCAACCTTCCTCTTAGCAACCTTCACCTGAATGGGAGCTATGGAATCGATGATGTCTGAAATTTTAGAATTATCTACCAGCTCATTAACGTAGTTACAGGACAAAATGGAGGTTGAATGGTAACTTGACTAGACGTTTTAGTTGCACTGTCCTTAAAGGAAACACTTTCTTATAATGTTTCTTTGGCTCTCTGTCTTAGGGGTTCTCAACATGGATGTTACAGTCTCCCACAACAATTAAACACTCATAATCAACACATTTCACAGATAGAAGGTAATTTAAATCACTGAAAAAGTTTGCTTTGGATTTTGGAGGCCTGTAAAAGTAAATCAAAATGGCTCAAACAGGGCCCTTTACCTGGACAGACAGATTTTGAAAAGAGTCAAATTTGCCCAAGAACAACTTTTTACACTTTAGTGAATCATGAACCTAAGTGGGCACCCATTCCCCTCTCTTATGCTCCCTGGTCTCACTTAGAGAATTGTAATTGGGAGGCCTTGACTTTATCAGTGTAGGTATCTCACTATTTTTACCTAACCCTGTTTCTGTTAAAACATATCAGGGTCATGTTCCGAAATTAAGTCATTTATTTAAAATGATTAAAAATAACTTTCCTGACAAGTATATTTTATTATTGTACTTTTCACAAGTCAAAACCCACAAAGTGTTTTATAATAAAAAACAAGAAGAAAAAACACAGAATAAAAAAATACATGTAACATCATATGGCATGAAACTAGTCAAAAGCCAGTATGAATAAATGAGTCTTCAACCGCTTCTTAAAAGAAGCAACAGAATCAAGACAGCACAGAGAGGGAGGCAACACATTTTACAATCTTGGGGCCACAGGTCTATAGGATTTATCCCCTCTGGTCTTGTGCTTGTGGAACTATGAACGGCCTTTAAATGTAAGATCTCAGACCCTGCGAAGAGGTGTAGGTCAGAGATATAAGCAGGGGCTTAGGGCTCTAAAAGTAAAGACTAAAATTCTAACATTAATTCTAAAATGAAGCAGTAGCCAATGTAAAGAGAATAGAACATGAGTAATGACATTTTTGTCTAGTGTGTGATAATACATAGACAAAGAAAAAAACAACTCTAGACTGTCATGCAGTTTAGTCAGTCAAATTGTTAATTGCCATTCGATGTGTTTTTGCTCGCCGTTTCTGGTGTACAAATTCATGTACAAATTCATGTTTTATGAGAAACAGATTTTCAACATAAGAGACAGCAAAACTACAGACCAGGTAGGTGATTAAATTACAAAAAGGTCACTAAACCCACATTGGCATGTATCTAATCATTATTTCAACAAATGGCATCAGTTAGATGATTCACCTGACAGAATTTATTTAGAAAATAACAGCGTTTCTTCCCCCTGCAGCTATAAAACCTTCCTCAGGATTTATAGCGACAGGTTTATGGAGAAAACCCTACCTGAGTCTATCTACTCCCTAATTAGCAGTTATCATCTCATTCATTAAGATGATTGCTACTGGCAAAAATGTTCCTACAGAAATGTTTGACGCACAATTAACAGCAGCATTCCTGCTTTGCAAATCAAAATCTCTGCTCAAGTCAAAGCTATAAACCCTGTTTGTTCCGTCCGTTTTGAAAAGAAACAGTAGGTGTCTGATTTGCTGCCAAAGGTGCTCTGCAGTGTCAAATAGAATACATTTTTGCATGTCTTGCATGAGGATTTTGCTTACCAGAAAGGCAGTATGAAGTTGTCATTTTAATATCAATCCGTGCAATATTGTAATTGCAAAAGACTGCTTGGATGAAGTATTTTGTGGGGTATTTTATTTGCATTGCGTGCCAATGTTATATCTAGAGGGTTTGATGGAAGTATTATATAGACTTATATAGATGGTAAAACTCAAGGAGAGTAGTGGGGACTACAATTATGCTTGGATGGAAACAGCAGGATGAAGAAAACATGAGTTGTGTGCAACCTACACTATTGGTCATCTGTTATTGTCTTATTTAGGTGAGCCTGTGTAGCCCTCTGTATATCTAGGTGAGCCCGTGTGAATCATAGCCCTCAGATTATTTTCTTTAACTAACAGGAGTGGACCCGGTATGGTGTTCCACTCTTGCTGTCCATCTGCTTCAATGCTTAATGAGAGATGTTTGCAGTTTACTAGTGGTAACTAGTGGTTATTTGAATTAATGTCTGCTGTGAAAAAAAATAATAATAATATTTATATATATATATATATATATATATATATATATATATATATATATATATATATATATATATAGTCAGTCAGTCATTTTCTACCGCTTATTGCATAGTGGGTCACAGGGAAGCTGGTGCCTATCTCCAGTAGTCTATGGGCGAGAGGCGGGGTACACCCTGGACAGGTCGCCAGTCCATCGCAGGGCAACACAAACAACCATGCACACTCATTCATACACTCTAAAAAGGGCAATTTTAGAGCGACCAATTAACCTAACCGGCATTTCTTTGGACTGTGGGAGAAAGCCGGAGTATCCGGTGAGAACCCACGCATGCACAGGGAGAACATGCAAACTCCGTGCAGAAAGAAAGTAAAAAAAATGATTGAACAGACAGAAAAGAAATTCAACAATACCATCATATATATATATATATATATATATATGATGGTATTGTTGAATTTATTTTCTGTCAATCATTTTTTTTTACTTTTTTGGTCCATCTTTGTGAACTCCATTGTGAATTTATCTATGAAAGGTGTGATATACACTGTTAAAAAAGTCTGTAAAATAAACAGTAAAAATCTGTGAAGTCACGACATAAAAATTCTGTAAAGTAAAATACAATGATATTTTTTTCATTTACCAGTATGATGTCGTATAATGTATAACCAAAAATTATTGTAAATTTTAAAATAGAAAATTGCAAATAATATTGTATTTTGTTGTGGAAAAAACACATTTTGTATTTTTTACAGAAAAAGTTGTATTTGTTTTTACCCTTCAGCAGTGTAAAACTAACATTTAAATTCTGTGATTATTAATCTAAAGAAATTTGTTGCTACATTTAACAAACATATTTTGAAGGATCAGTTTTTAAGAATTTGAGCAATAAAAAGTGCTAATGAATGTGGGTATGGAGAGGGAAGTCTGGGCTTCTCTGCCTAAACTGTTGCCCCTGTGACCCAACTCTAGATAAGTAGAAGATGGATGGATGGACAATGAAATAATAAATGAATAGATTTGGAAATTAATGTGGAAATAAGCAAGTATGATACATCATTGTTTACTTCCAATTTTGTTTACTAGTTATCTATTTATATTCACTTGTATTTTCCCACTTGTTTAGATTATCATTTCCTCTTTAATTCATTTACTTATTTATAGTCAATTTTGCTTGGATCATTCCTTCATATTTCACGACATCAGACTAACATGGAGGAAACACCAGAATCAAGAAGGAAATCATGTAATTGCTCATTGGTTCATAGCTGTATTTTATTTATTTATTAATTTAGCTAAAACTGTATGTTTTACCTTCACCGTTGCCATTATAAGCTCAAAGTCCATACTTCTGCAAGACAGAGAACACTGCAATGTGCTCAAGTACTCCCTTTAGCTCGTTAAACAGTTCGGTCTGTTCTGCTCTCTAATTGGTCCGCTTACCTGGCGCGTGAAAGCTGTTTTGAAGAAGTTCGTACAATGGTTCAGAAGCTGAATTGCGCTCAAACCTCGACAAAGAAAACAACGCTGTGTGGACCACGTCAGCTTTCAGCAAATGTAAGTAAAGCTTTATTTTCTTCAAACGTAAAAGGCACGGTAGTTTGTGTTTCTGGGGAGATTAAATTTTGTTTTTAAGGCGTCATTGCAGTAGAATCATTTTTGCTACGCCTGCAACACGTGTAACGTGTATAGGTAGGTTAACATTGTTTAAACATGATTACATGTACGTTTTGCTGTAAAACACTGGAATAATTGAGGGGCTATGTGTTGCACTGCAGAGTGCACAGAAATGAGCCCAGTTGTTTATTCAAATGCCTCGGCACAGAATGTAAGCGGACATTTTGTACATATGCAGCGTTTAAAACTCATTTTTACCGAGTTCACAACCTGACTTCACAACCCGAATCTGTCATAATGGATTTAACAAGTTTGACCCAAATGCAGAAAGCAATTCAGGAGACGAGTTTTATAGTATATAAGTTTTATTTACAAGACAAAAATTGGGAACGGGAACTGGAACCCCTGAAGCTTACAACTTGGCTATCCATCATCGACAGATTGGAAGCAATCAAGACATCAAAGGTAAACTCTGACTTCAACTCACTAGTCTTTTCATGTTTGCCAGCCTGGCCTTCCACCTTGCTTAGGCCATGACTTATTTGAGGGTGTCATATCCTATGATCTCGCACTGTACTTGAAATATTTCGTTAAAACAAAGAAATGGTTTACATATTCCCAGTTCAACCGTCGAATCAAGCAATTCAAGTACAAAGGATCAGATGCTCTCACAAAGCCATGCCCTGTCAACTCTGAGGCAATCAGGCTTTCAGGTCAAGCTGTTCAAAACTGGAACTTGCTGAGATTGTTGCCAGTGATTATTGGTGACAAGATACAAAATCCACAAGATGATGTTTGGCAGACAACTCTCCAGCTCAAAGACATTGTTGATTTGATTTGTGCACAACAAATTTCTTTGCCACAGGTTGCCTTTCTTGAAATAATAATCCAAGAATATTTGGAATCAAGAAAATCTTTATTTCCTGAAACTTCACTTAAACCAAAACATAATTTCTTGCGGCACTATCCAGCCCTAATTTTGAAATTTGGACCTTTGATTAGGTTGTGGACAATGCGTTTTGAGAGTTAACATGTCTACTTTAAAAGATGTGCAAGGCATTTAAAAAACTTCAAAAACATATGCTTGATACTATCAGAAAGACATCAGATGTTTCAGGCTTTTCAATGCAATCAGCTGCTGGTGGTCAAGGACAGTTGTGTTTTTTACTCAAGCCTCTACAGTGATGAAATAAAACATGCAGTAAAAGACCTGGGATTTTCAGAAAAAGACACAAGTGTTTCCACAGAGATACAATATAAGGGAACATTGTATAAAAAGGGGCATTTCCTGGTATCAAAGTATGATGAATATATGGAGTTTGGAGAGCTGGTTTTAATTCTGATTCAACATGAAACTGCTGTGTATTTTGTTATGGAAGTACAAACAGCTGTCTATCATCCTGATTACCATCTGTATTCAGTGACAAAACAGACTTCAAGCACTTTTGTAGGAACATAAATGACTTGGTCGACTTTTACCCTTTGACCTCTTATCAGGTAAATGGACAACACGTTGTTCCTCTGAAACACAGTGTGTTTTCAAAATAGAAATGTCTTTATATATGGAAATTCAATTTAAATCAGATATGTGGATGTAAACAAAAATAATAAAGAAAAAACAGGGAGATAGAAGTTTGATTAAAACTTAAGGATGTACATGAATAAAAAGTGTGAATCAGGCACGATATTTTGTTTGACACTAAGTATAAGTGTCTTTAATCTGTACATAGTTGAATACATGTTATATTACAGTTATCTTGTTTTCACCATTATCTTGTCTAACTGATTTTATTTCAGGAATGGCTGAGCAAACATTTTTACGCAGCGCCATCAATGAGGTGTTGCCCAATCTTGCAGAGGCTTCAAAAGACATTCTCCAGGAGAAATTACAGTCAATTGGAGTGGAAATGCATGATGACTTCCAGTTCATTGTTGAGGAAGACTTGCTGTCAGCATTAAGACCAATTCAAGCCAGAAAAACACTTGCTGCTTGGAAATTCAGATGTAAGTAAAATGCTAGAAAAGCAAAAATTAACCATTAAACACTGATATTCATATTCAGTTCTGATAACTTATTTTTTGTGTGTTTTTGAAGGCCAGACTCCTGAAACCAGAAGGTCCTCAAGTAATGCATCACCAGATACTCCTCCATCACAGTAGTCTTTGTCCCTGCTAAGTGTGTCATCAAACTCCTCCAGCAGCAACCAGACATCTGCAGCAGACTGGGTGGACACCTTTGAGATACCATGGGAAAAGTTCTCAGAAGAACTGATGCAGTCATTAGAGAGAGGGAAACGGCCAAGTCCAAAAATGAGGAAGGAGATGGTCAGGATTGTGGTGTCTGAAATGATGCGAAAAAGTTCTTACTTGGGTAAAAGGAGTTCTACAGAGGTTGCAAAGAAGATGGTGGCAAAATATCCAAAATCTCTACAAGACGTCATCGATGGAGATGTCTTTGGCCCTGACTACCATTCATTGGTCAAACAACTTCAATATCGAATTGACGTGAAGCGATCTACAATGCCAAAAATAAGAAAGTGAAAGCGCTGCTCTGAAAACTCTGACACAGATGAAATTCCTCCAGAACAGAGAGCTCCAATTCAGGACGCCTATGGGTGTATCAACTGGAATGTAAAATTCCTTTCTCTTGGAGAAACTGATGAAAGTCAGCATCAGAAGAAGGACAAGCTCAAGATGATGTCTTTGCAGAATGAGGCCAATCCTGAAGAGATGAAACTATTACTGAGGACAACTTTCTACACACGGCGCAAAGATATTAACCAGGGGAAAAGCATTCAAGATGTCTTGGAAGCCTGGCCACTTTTATTTCATGGCATTGGGATGGCTGTACACTATAAGGAACTTACTGGACTTGGATTGAAGGAAACCTTTATGAGGAACATGGATATGAAGGGGAAAAGACTGCTGAACTACATGAACACTGTCTGTGTGAACAAAAACAAACGGTTTTTCCAGGCGCAGACAAAGTTGAAGATGGTAAGGGGAGAACTGGACGGTTACTCTGAAGATGTTAAAGAGATGGTGCTCCTTCTTCTCTGCTACTTCAGTGAAAATGAAGAAGCAATGTTCTTCTGTATGGAGGACACATGCCTAGCTGAAGAAGTACAGATGGATAATGTCTCCTGGACTCCCACCATCATTGTGTGTGGTGAGTTAATTTTTGTTTTTCCAGTTTCTTTGTCCTGTTGTCTTTTTTGTTGTCTTGTCCCTTTTCTTTGCCTTTTTGTCCATCTTGCATGTTTGTTTCTATATTGTTTTTCTTTTTTTTATCATTTTCTAATGCTCTTACTTTATCAAATGTTTTTTATTGGTACTTTTTACTTATTTTGTTATCTTTCATATAAATGTCATTGTTTTGTTGTATCAGGAGTTTATTCTTCTTTCTCTTTAGGTCAATCCTGCTTCCATGCTAAACGAGTGTGGATCAACAGATGGGACACAACAACATCTACTGTTTTATTTCTGCCCTTTGCATGATGTTTGGGAGCTATTATTGTTTGAACATACATTACCCATCGGGGCTGGCGTCTACGCTGGAGTTTCTGCAGAGGTATGAGGTTTTATTTTTTTTTACTTGTAGGGAGTTAAATTTGACTTTTGACAACTTTTATATCTTGAATCAAAAGTTTATTGCTTTGTGAAGCAAATGTTGATGTAGTTTTCTGTTTGTCCTCTTTTTCTTAAGGTGTTTCTTCTCAATCAACCCAGACAAGGGCAGTAAGGTGGAAGAAACCCGTAAATCCAGACTGCGTGTGAATCCCCGTGTACTCACCTTGATCCAGGAACTTTCGGATCATGAGTGGCGTGATGTTTGAGAAAGGACTAAAGTCAGTGAGTTTTCCAACCAGTTTGCAAGACAGTGTTTAATCATAATGGAGCTGAATGTATTTGTAAATGTATGTCCGAAATAGAAGTTTATTGTAGTGTTATTTGATAATGTAAAAAAAAATAAACTAAATAATTTTGAAAGTTACATCTCATACCATTTCTGCTGAAGGTAAAAAAGTTGAAAAGACATATTTATATCTGTTCAGCGGCTGCATTTTGCTCCATGTCAGAAAGGACAAATGAGAACTTCATTGAAAATACATTTTTCAAAGGCATGCAAGTGTATGTTTATTTTCTTTAATCATAGATACAATTTGTATTGGGCTTACATGTGTTTTAAAGTTGGCTTTAAGTGGTAAATGTTTGTTGAAATTTGATGCTTATAGATATTTGAAAATATAATTATTACTAAAAAGAAAAAAAATTAAAGCCAATTTCAGTTTTACAGAAAGTATTAATAAAATGTTTTATATTGGCATTTTAACAGTTTTAATCTGTTATTCAAAGGTATTTTTTTCAGTAGGACTAAATGAAGTTTTAAGTACAACAAACAAAAACTGTGTAAATCTTACTGGAAGAAAGTGTAAAATAACAGCATTATTATGGTAATTCATCAGAAAAAGTTTGGTAAAATTACTTGATAAAACATTTTTTTACAAAAATAACCCTTTTTAAATCACACTTAGAATATGTGCAAAACTATGGGACATTCTGTTTATTTCACAATTTAACACTGTTGTAATTACTGTTTGGTCAGTAAAACAGTTTACATGTTCACTGTGTTTTCTACTGAATTATTCTGGCAACCACAGCTGCCAGTTTTTTTTTTTTTTAAAAACAACAGAATTTTTTTACAGTGTACATAAAAAAATGTACTGACCCACTTACTAACAATCAACAAAAATATCTGACTTGCACAGTTTCCTAGTTTTGTGCAGCTCATTTTATGATCTATAATTTGTTTATGTAAATCTTGGAAACCATAAACATACAGGGTCAGATACACACTGCAGAAACTGTCATGGTGTGTGTTGAAGAAGTACCCAAAGGCAGAGCGTAGTGGAGTAGATGAGAAAGATTTAATAGTAAACAAACTTACAATTTGACCAGGTACAGGAACAGGAACACAGGGAGGTGAGTGACATTAACAGGATGATAACAGAAGAGTGGGATCAGATGACATGGAATCAGGCAGCAAACAGGGTAGCAAGCAGGGTAGTTTCCAGGAGGAACCAGTGGAGAATAACGACAATAGGGAACCATAAGTACTGAAGGGAAGTGGAGAATGGACCAATGAATGCAGGGGGTCAATCAAAGGGGAATCAGGATCAGCTGGTGGGAGAGAGACCAAAGGCAACCAAGGGAGAGTGATTAACTAACATGGTAAGCAGGGAGGAAACAAAAAACAAAGAGAACAGAAAAAAGTAAACAATGAAACTTCCAAAAGAACATAAAAGGGGGGAAAAGATCTATAAAGAAATACAAACATATGACATAAGAATCCAGAGAAGTAACAAAAGGCTAAACACCAGAATCAATCTAATTCTACCTAAAAGCCTAAATGAACTGAAATAAAGCAAGAGAAGAACAGAGAGAACTGCGGAGAACACAAACTCAATACCCCAAACACAGGCAGATGACAGAAACAAAGATGAGAACCCAATTTAATTGTTATCAAAAAGGTTAATCCTGCCACATTTGGATAAGTAAAAACAAAAAAAAAAAAAAAAAAAAACCCAATATATATATAGCAGATTATATCTTTACCTTTCAATACATAACTCTATGTTAAAAGTAAATATATGTTAAATAAACAGTTTTTAGCATTATATTACCAATACCTGCAGGCAGCTGTACAATGTCAGTATAAAACAATTTTCTTTTTCTTTCTTGTCATTGTTGTTTGGTTACGCCTTCTATTGTTTATTTTAAAGTGCTGTTAAAATAGATTAAGAAATTCATGTTAGGGTGTGAAACTTCTCAGATAGTGTCTGCCTCTTCCTTCTTTCACATAATGGTATGATCCGTGCCTTTCTTCTTCCTTGATTTGGCAACATGGTGTACATATCAAAATATTGTCCAGCTCCTCCTTGCATGGATTCTTAACAAAGTTGAGCAGGAGCAGCTGTAGATTGGGCTCTTCCTAATGGGAATTGGCTCTTCTCCTTCGCTGCAAAGGATCTGCTTGTTCTGAAAGACACAGCACTAGTTTCAGCATTTGGGAAGCAGTTGAAGCTCAATTATGCCACACAGAATACTGGACTGAGGGCAGTTGGCACCAATGATCTTCTAGTGTAAAATAGGTTACCAAAGATGTAAAATATCTCTGGTAAGACTAACTAATGATATTGTAACTTCCAGTAAATAGATTCAATAATAACACTCAAGACTGAGCAGCAGAAGAAACTTTAGTAGAGCACAACACATGTACATACAACAGCCTTCCATCTTACTCATGGTCCACCCAAGCTACAGATCCCACCGCTAAGCACCATGGGAAATACCCCGTCAGATCACTCCAGCAACAATATCCCCCCCCCCCCCCAGACGGTTAGCTGCCTCAGCAACCGAGTAGCCATGCTAACAACTAGATCTTTAAATCAGAACTAAATAAAACACCCTACCCTATTACAGGTCCACTATAAAGTCTTTAAACCTTGGTGGGAGCTGACGTTGTGGACGGCAAGCTCGCGGGAACTCACCCCGAACAGCCTGTGGCATCAAAGAAACCGCTGGTGGAGAATCCATCTCAGTGCCCCCATCTGCAGGCCTGCCTGGTTGGTATGGAGCAAGGCGGTCCCGGTGGAGAACCACCATGCGGCCCCTCTTCCGCAGTTTCACCCGGTACACCACATCAGAGAGCCTCTGCACCACCACACATGGTCCAGTCCACTGGCTGGTGAGCTTTGGAGATAGTCCTTTTTTCCGTTCAGGACAGAACACCCACACTTTGTCGCCAGACACAAAATTCTGTCCTTGGCAGCGGGAGTCGTAGGCCCGTTTCTGCTTCACTCCGGCTGCAGCTAGAGCCTCTCGAGCCAGTCCATGTGCAACCCGGAGACGCTCTTTTAGCTCACAGAAATAACTCAATCCTGGGCCGACCACCCTCTCCGCTTCTGGAGGTGATCCAAACACCAAGTCTACTGGTGTGCGCAGTTCATGGCCAAACATCAGTACGGCAGGGGTCCAGCAAGTAGACTCTTGGACTGCTGTCCGGTAAGCCCACAGGATGACAGGAAGATGCAGGTCCCAATCCTGTTGGTGATGGTCTACTAGAATGGCGAGCTGAACGGATAGGGTACGATTGAACCGTTCGACCAACCCATCACTCTGGGGATGAAGCAGTGTGGTCCTTGTCTTCTTGATGCTCAGTCGCCGGTAGACCTCGCTGAACACTTCTGCCTCAAAGTTCCAACCCTGTTCACTGTGCAGCTCTTCGGGAGCACCAAAACAGCAAAACATCTCACTCACCAGTCTTTCAGCCGTGGTGGCAACACTCTGGTCGGGTATGGCATATGCCTCCGGCCACTTGGTGAAATAGTCCATGGCGACCACGATGTAGCGGTTTCCCCTTTCGGCCATGAGAAACGGCCCCAGGACATCAACACCGAACCGTTCCATGGGAGCACCCGACTGGTACTGCTGCAGAGGGGCATGTGAGCGCTGGGTTGGCCCCTTTTTTGCTGTTCAACCATCACAACAATGAACATGAAGCTCCACATCAATGCGGCAGCCTGGCCAGTGGAACCTAGACCGGAGGCGTTGCAGTGTCTTGGCGACCCCACAATGGCCCACCCCTACAGAACCATGGACCATCTGTAGCACACTTGTTCGCAGCTGTTTAGGTACCAACAACTGCAGGATATTGCCCTGCGTTGCCGGAGCCTGCCACTGCCGATAAAGGACCCCACCGTGGCAGCGGATGCTAGAGCACTGGGAGTACAGCGCTTTAATCTGGGAGTCCAGTGCAGCAACCATCTCCCAGGCGGACCGCTAGTCAGCCTCCACCCACAGCCTGAGGCGAGCAAGGACAGGGTCCTGATTCTGCTCCCGCAACTGCTCAGGCCCCATAGCTTCCACACTGTCAGTAGTTTCTCCCCCCGTCCCCGGGAGCATTTAGGATGCGGTGGGTTGCTGCTGACAGCTCGTATGGCCACTGCCCGGAGATCCACTGGGCTGCAATCTCCCACCGGTTGGCATTGCCGAAAGTTAGCTCCTATCGTGCACAGCCGGCGGGACAAGGCATAAGAATTACCATGGAGACGGCCAGCCGGGTGGATGATCCGGAAATCGTAGTCTTGCAGTGCCTCCAACCACCGAGCTAGTTGGCCCTCTGGCTCTTTGAAGTTCAACAGCCAGGTGAGGGATGCGTGATCTGTGCGGAGAAGGACCTTTGTCCCATAGAGGTAGTGGCGAAAGTGTCGCACCCCCTGAACCACAGTCTGTAATAAGCCTGTAATAAGGCTGTAATAAGCCACAACCCGTTCTTCATCCTTCTCCCCCTCAGAGAGGACAGCCCCGATGCCTCTATCACTGGCATCAGTGTCAACAACAAAGGGCTGGTTTGGGTCAGGGTACTGCAATACTGGGGCCTCAATTAGTGCTGTCCTGAGTCCAGAAAAAGGCAGCGGCACAGTCCTCATCCCAATGAAATCTTTGTCCCTTCTGGGTTAGTCGATGTAGATGACTGGCAATGGTGGCAAAGTCCCTCACGAACCTCCGGTAGTAAGAGGCTAGCCCCCAGAAACTGCGCAGCTCACTGGTATTCCGTGGCTCCGGCCAATCCCTCACTGCGCTGACCTTATTTGGGTCTGTGGACACTCCTGCCGAACTGATGACATGGCCCAGAAAGGTGGTCTCTCTCCGAAACAGGTTGCACTTCCGTGGGTGAAGGCGCGGGTTGGCCTGGCGAATGGCTTTAAAGACTTCCTTGAGGTTGGCCAGGGCAGTCTCAAAGTTGCCTGCATGCACAAGGAGGTCATCCAAGTATACTACACAGCGGTTTTGTGGGACATGGGCCAGCAGTCTCTCCATCAAACGTTCAAAGGTAGCTGGGGCATTACAGAGGCTGAACGGCATCACTTTAAATTGCCACAGTCTTGAACACAGTCTTGGGGCGGGCGGGCTTCTGGGGCCAGTTCCACCTGCCAATAGCCGCTGCGGAGATCCAGGGAACTGAACCAGCTGGACCCAGCAATGTAGTCCAGAGTATCATCGATGCGCGGGAGGGGGTAGGAGTCCTTGTGAGTGTTTTCATTCAACCGTCGGAAGTCAACACAGAACCGCCAATCTTTGTCTTTCTTTTCCACCAAGACCACCGGTGCTGCCCATGGGCTATTTGAAGGCTCTATTACATCAGCCTCCAGCATCTCTTCGATCTTCTTCTCTGCCGCAGCTCGCTTTGAGAAAGGCAGACGACGGGGCCGCAGACGGATGGGTCTTGTTTCTCTATTGTCAATGTCATGTTGGGCGAGATTGGTGCAGGAACACTCCTCGTCTTTGGCAGCGAAAATGTCAACGTAGGCCTCCAGCAGGTCTCGTAACTGCTTGCTCAGCCCCTGGCTCAGTCCTTCACAGCTCCGCAGGCACAGCTCACGTACAGCTTTCCTGGTCTCCTCAGACGGCAGCCCTTCAGGTATCCTTCCCACCCCCATGCAGTCATCAGGTGGTCTTGGAAGGTCCCTGTCATGATCTGTAAGTGTTGGTGTACTGGCTTGTCGCACCCCTTTCTGATGTTGGGGGTAGAGTTGGAGGGTTTTGTGACCCAACAGGAGTGTGGCTGCCATAACATCTATTACGCCTCCCCATGTCGTCAACAAGTCCAATCAAATGATGCAGGGATCTTGAATGTCTGCCAGCCAGAACAAATGTCGGTTGCTCTCACCATCCACCTCTACATCTAGGACCCGCCAACCTTTCATCCTGATGCGCTCACCCGTAGCAGTGGTGACGTAACTCTTGGTTAGAGCCCACCCTTGGGGGCTTGATGCTTTTGTGTCAGGCAGTGTGCCTGGTCTGACCAAGGAAACCGTGGCCCCAGTATCTATTAAACCACAAAGGGGAACACCATCGAGCATAATGTTCATGTATAGTCCATGCGGTCCACCCATCTGGCCCAACCGCAATGCATTTCTTGTAACATGGGTGTCTTCTGGTGGTGGTAGGCCCCCTTCAGTACCACCCCCAATCAGTTTAAAGGGGGCAAGTCTTGTTTACGTGGGGCTGGCGCTGGGCAGTCACGAGCCAGATGACCCAGTTCTCCACACCGGTAACACTCTGCCCTTCTTTGTCGCTTCCGTCCCTGGAATGATGGTTGCAGTTGGGCAGCCGCCGCATTGCTCAGGCTGTTCTCCTCCTCATCACTCCCTGTATTAACCTGGACTGCATACAACCTCGCACCAGTGTTAGTCTTGGTGCATAGCATGGGTTCCACTTTTTCTGCCTCTGCCAAGACCACCGACCAGTTGCCACAAGAGTGGACACAGATATGTTCACGGAGTCTGGCTGGTCGTAAGCCCCTAATGAAGGCCTGGAGGGCCAGTTTTTCCTGCACCACTGTCTCTACATCAGGGTAACCTTGTCGAGTCTGTAGCAGGATGTCTGCTGCATAGGACCCCAGGGTCTCACCATCCAGTCGCTGCCGACTAATCAGCTGCTCCCGTGCATGCTCAGCATAGATCCTCTTTCCAAAACGCCTCTGAAGAGCCTCCTGGACCAATGCCCAATTGTGGTGTTCTCTTGGTCGTAGGTCAGACAGTACCTGGAGAGCACCCCCCTCCAAGCTCAGGGCAACTTGTAATGCCGTCTCCTCCGGGGACCAGCCACTCAGTTCGGCTGCCATCTCAACCTGGATGAGGTAGCCATCCAGTGCTGTCTCCACATCATAACGAGGGAGTTTGGGCAGAGCCGGAAGATGACATCGTCAGGGGATTTCCACTGTCATCTTCCTCTCTTCAGGCTGTTGTCGCATCATAGTAGGCTGAGATGCTGGAATGCTGTCACCTACCAGCCTTGAGAGAGGCTGCCCACATACAGTGCTTGCTACATACAGCCGACTGCTGCAGGTTTGTGCCTCGGAGGATCTTCAGCCTGCCTTAACAAAGGCAATTTACTCAGCTTCTTCAACCGTTCAGCTCTGAGTGTTTTCTTCTTCTAGTTTAACCAGAAGCCACTCAATGTCCTTTAAAGATATCATTTCCATCTGATTTCACTTCTGATACCACTGTAACGTCAGGTGCTTATATTTATTAATGTCACTTAAGACTGAGTGGCAGTACAAGAACACAACACATGTTCATACAACAGCCTTCCATCTCACTCACGGTGCACCCAAGCTACAGATCCCACCGCTAAGCACCATGGGAAATTACCGTCAGATCACTCCAGCAACCAATACAATATAAATAAGAAGAGGTTTGAAAAGGAGTTTTAAGTAAATTCTGTTTCTGCACTGTTTTACATTTACGTAAAGCAGTTCTCTGACTGGAAACCGTAACATGTTCCTGTCATGTTTTTTTTGTAGTGTTTATTGTGTTATGTACTTAAAGTCACAATATTCTTTAGGTTGGAGTTGTAGTCTTTAGGTATTGGGTTTCTCCCTGTAAACCCAGAGTTCCTGTTTCATTTTAGTCGTCTATTGTCTTCAGTGCACTGCAATCTGTTGATGTCACCGAGTTTTTTATCATGTTTTGGTTTGTTATTTAGATCAATTGTTGTGTTGTGTCATATTTAGCATATTGTTTTCTTCGTTTTAGGCCTCCTCCCTTGCCTTCCTGTATTTACGTCCTCCTCAAACAACCCTGTAACTGACCGTACCATGCTCAATATGTAATTCACATAGAAGGGCTATTGGAGCTCTGGCTCCTACCTTGATTTACCATGTAAATAATCTCTGACTTTTTAGTAATAAAACTTACAAATAAAAACTGGATGACTTTTTAGGTTTATCAAGGCTAACCTTCACATAACCCCTGAAATGTTTTTCAGATTGGAGTTGTTGACAAACGACAGAAAAGAAATCGCTTTGGTCTTGGCCCTTCTGGACAAACCGTTAGCCTTAGTACCTTTGACAGAACCTTGGTGTATGAATCCTAACCAATACCTTTATGGGAATACAACAAAAATCTATCAAAAAATACGGAACCATAACACAAAACACTGTGAATAAATAACTGGTTTACAGAGGTATCTCTCATTATCCAACTTGCATTTTGTATGGTTTGAATTCTCATACTGTAGACTCAAATTATTTTTTACAGTATAATGTATTTTCATGTCTAAATCTAACTAAAACCTGGTGATGCATAAGAAAACTCTTTGTAAACCCACAATTGTCCCACACTGATTTAAAGCCAATGGTTTAATCTCATTAGACTGGAGATTTTGGTATTACTTCAAAATACAGTACTCTGGAATGATGCACCTCATCTGCTCTCAGCATTTAATGTGGTTAAACCCATTGAATCTGGGCTCTTAAACTACTGGACACCTTGTGCACATTGGAAGGAAGCCACAGTCTTCGAGAAAATGAAAACATGTGACACCATGTGATGAGGTCAAATAGCTTTTTCCTGCAGAGACTTGGACCCAGTATACAACAGTGCCACCCCTCATTTTCTTTTTTCTGAAATACAACTAAAACGAAGTCAAAGCTAATAAGAACTGTGCATTTGTAATCTGGAAACAAAACCAGTTAAATCCTTACCTTTAATGCCTCCATAGGTTAATTTCTATGATGATGGAAAGATATACATTTGATACAATGAGACCGGCAAAAGTCCCATATAATTGCAAAACAGTTACAAATGTAAACATCTTCCTAATGGCAAAAAATGAAAATGTTTTTGTTTATCTTAGCATTGATCAAGAGTTTTGAGCCGGATGCTATCTGTGATTTCAGGAAGCAAGGACAGTGAGGCCTAAAGGAGAAATGTTGCTTTCCATGCACTGTCTTCTAGCGAGGAAGGATGTACTGGCCTTAGTGAACATCCACAGACACACTGATAAACACTGAATATTTATCATAGATTCGGTTGCTGTTGCTCGCAGACCTACTGTAGAACATACACCCCTCTATTACTCCAAACAATGTACAAATGTGCTCCGGTTCCCCAAGAACCCTGACAAAACACATGCAGACACACAAACATGGGAAATTTACTATAAAGCAAGATATGATGCAAGTATACTGAAATCATCAAGGACTGCAACAAAAGATGGACATTAGGGTTTATTCATTTGTGAAACTTTCACACACAGTATGTTTTAAGATGCCTGCTTGTCTCTGATGAAACCATACAGTCTAGTTATGTAACTACAGCTAGAGTTTAAGATTCTTTGCATCAAAAAATATGTAGTTCAAAGATTTAGAATAAGGACATATGTTTATGTTTTTTAACAAGATTTTCTACTGCTGCTTGAAAGAAAATGAAAATAAAGCAATTAATTAATTACCTTTTTACATAAGCATTAATATCAGCTTTGTACAAGCCTACAATTGCCATGTAAACTAATTTGGAAATTCCAAATATTGTAATGCATAACTATAGAAATGGTGGTACAGTTTTTCTCATCCCAAAGGTTACTCTGGTACCCCTTAATCAAATTCAGTGCAGCAAATTGCATTCAGAAGTTGCCATAGTTATTAAACAGAGGTCACCTGTCTTTAATTTAATGTCAGTTTTGTGAAGGCCTCAGAGGATTATTACAGAGCACTAGCGAACAAACAGCATCATGAGACCAAGAAGCACAGCAGACAGGTCAGGGGCAAAGTTGTTAGGTTTATGTTAGAAAACAAAATTTCAACCTTTGAACATGACACAGCCCTTTTCATTTCATCACCTTAAAGTCTTACCCAACTACAAACCTACCAGGACATGGTCCTCCATTTTAACTGATAAATGTGCAAAAGTGCAAACACAATGTGAAAGAAACCAATATAACCAGTACAGTTAGAGTAAATTCAAAGATTTACCTTGGATGGAGTTTTCTTAGATAGCAGGTTTAAGAGAACAAGACCATCCAGTGGCAAAGAAAAATCTGCGGGTATAAAATGCAGAAATCATTTAGACCTTAACACTTCCAGACACTTCCCAATGGACTCAGATTTCATCACAACCATTGTTGGAGTTGCTATACAGCACATTCAGTGAAGAGCTAGTGCAGGCCTCATTGAACTGACGTTTTAGAAACCCTACAGTGTCTTTCAGTGTAATAGTTGCAATCTGTGGATGATGATAAATCAAATCCATTTACAGCCACTGTATGTGTGATGTAACACACATCTCGGAAGTCAGAGGTCAGCAAAAAAAAGTAATTTAGAAATAAATTGCCTGTAAGTTAACTTCTCTCACACATAAAAACAGCAGCTGACTTATTAATACTCATGTAAACCCATAGCTGGCCAGAAGATGATTATATCATGACATAATGAGGCAGGTATCCAATTCAATTCATTTCAAAAATGACTTTTATACTATTAATCCCAAAGGAAATTAAATGTTGTTGTAGATTATATTATGCAGGTTTCAAAGAGCTGTTGTAAATTATGGCTGTGGGCAGGTATGCTATTATAACACACTGTTAAATCTTTGTGTGTGTACAGCAAAAGACAGTTCAGCACTTTATAATGACTCCAAATGATTCCTGGACTGACCCAAAAAAATTGTTTAAAATTTAGAAGCCACAGATAAGAAAAGCAGCTTTTAGATGCCTTCTACAAAATAGATTTGCATGCAACACAAGAGACTTAACACTGTTGGGAAGTGACTTGCATTTCAAATAACCTGTCACCAATGCTTATCAAAGGAGAAGTGGTCCCCTTTAAATGTCTTGACCTCATCTGGTTTGACAATGCCAGGATTCATCGGGCTCGAATTGTGAAAGAGTGGTTCAGGGAACATGAAACATCATTCTCACACATGGATTGGCCCCCACAGAGTCCAGACCTTAACCCCATTGAGAATCTGTGGGATGTACTGTAGAAGGCTTTGCACTGCGGTCAGACTCTACCATCATCAATGCAAGATCTTGTTGAAAAGACATGTTATAATGGTTTTAAATACACATGAATGAGAGATGAAACCTATTAATAATTAATCAATTACATTATTGGCTGTCAATAGACCTTTCTGGTCTTGAAAGACAGCACAAAGCACAATTCATCTCACAGTCTTTTCTAGATGTTGTTGACTTTCCTCCCTTCCCCTTGTTTGTATATTAATGTCGACTTTGTTTGTCTGACTAGTTGAATATTGTGGTAAGTGTGAGACTTAACACAATTCATGACAGGCCTACCTGGAAAGGCGGCATCTTATCTACTGGTTACCTTACAACCATTTTGGGAACCATTTGCCTCAGTCTTCTTGGTCTAGTCTGGTTTGCCAAATATTTTCTGTTTTATACCTACCATATATTTTGTTTTGTGTCTGTTTGTGACTGTTTTACTCTGACTGTCAAGATACTTTAAACTTTCTTGAAATAACAACCTTAAATAAGACAATAACATTTAAATAGAAGTGCATTTTTAGTTTTTCTAACCTAACCTGCTATTTTATATTTTCTAGATTAGCATGGCACAGTTCCTTTTTCTTGCAGTCATAAGGTTTAAATTTTATTTTTTTTATTTATTATTTATTTCAAATAAATAATAAATAAATAAAATAAATAATAAAATAAGGTTTAAAGTGATTTACCAGTACTTCTTACCCTAAATACAATAATAGTGAACAACGCATGCTTTTTAATTGGATTTTAAGTTAAAGCCAATATTCTTCCTTATCATAGCATAAGTTGTTATTCCAATATAAAATATTTTACATTTATACACATGCTTGAGATGTGTCACACTGACCACAGTTTCCTTCCTAAACAGTACAGAGAAATTAATACTAATCCCCAAAAGAAATATTGCTATGCAGTTTCAGTTTATTAACACTATTGTTCTCAAGATTTAGAAAAAACTGACATAAACATTAGAACAGAGTTCTTAATATTTAAATTTAAAGTGACACCATTACTTTTTTACTATGTTCCTGTTGTTTTAGTAGATATGTGACTGCATGGCTTGACACAGGATGAATGCATAATGATGGTTTAAAATGTTTATAGTAAACAAGTAATAATGAATTTTGTTTCCACACCTTGAAGTGATCAAGTTCATCTGAAAAAGAGATGTGGTTAGCAACTGTCAATTGGGCCTTTGGCATGTGTATGGAAAAGATTGTTTGCTGATACCTGTCACTCTTCGGTGGATGAAGCTGACACAGCATGTAAAGATCTAGGGCAGACTGGCTGGTAGGAATTAATGAATATGGGTTTGTGTTCTTTTCTGAAAACAGCAGCTTCTCAGATTAATTGATGAGCAGGTATAAGTAAGTACTTCAGGTAAGTATGTTCTATGTCTCTTCCCTTGAAGATAGGTATTCCAGGTGAGTACAGTGCCTTGAAAGAAATCAAGGAAGTAACTGGAATGCTAGATTTATACGAAGAGCAACTTGGAAAAACATTAAGGATTTCTAAGTCAAACACATTAACAAGAAGTCAGGCACTCAAAATTTAAACAAATGCATTAATTTCTGGGACAACTTGATTACCAGAACCTAATGGACAATCGAGAACATATTGGAGGGGAACCCTTGTCCTACATTACTAGGACTTGATTGCTGATAATCTGCAGGAGAAAATTACTCACGAACACTGCCAATGAGGGGAGCTGCTGAACAAGGAAGGGCTAGAGAGAACAAACAGAAAGGTACATTGCCACTCCAAAGCAGTGACACTTTTGGTTTCTGCTAAATTCTAAATATTCTATAAAATATATCAGAGGAGGCAGCAGAAACTGACAAAACATGACCAGTTGGAGTCATCCAGGGAAGATAAGCCTCTGCATTGCATTTACCACTGGCAGATTTGGGGCAACGGACAGTACAGAGGCGCTAATCATGGCAGCAACAGAACAGGCACTCAACATAAGAGCAATATAGACCAGGGTCTAGCACATCTGACAAGAATGAAAATCCAGGTTTTGCAACAATTTCAATGAAACAGTTCAGCAAGCAATAGCTGGGTGTAAGATACTGGCAGGCAAACAGTACATGGAATGCCATAATCATGTGGCTAGAATAGTTTACTGGAACATCTGTGCTGAGTATGGACCGGTTTCTGAGTCAAAGTGGGAGGTGCCACTACGAGTTGTTGAGAATGACAGAGGTAAGATCCCATGGACTTTACAGATCTAGACAACAGGTCATGGCTAACCAACCAGATGTAGTGGTGGGTAGAGGACAGAAGAGAGCAGTAATGATAGACATAGCAATCCCAAGCAACAGCCAGAAGGAACATGAAAAGACTAAAAAATAACAAGGCCTCAGAGAGAATATGAAGTAGTTGTGAATGTTCAAGGCCTAACTGGTGCCAGTGATTCACAAACCAATCAAACCTGTGATCCTCAAAATGGGGCAGTAGCTTCAGCAGATTTCATAAACAACCTCTGAAATCTCAGTGAAATAGCCCAGTTCTAGAAAAAGTTGACTCATGGCAAGTTAAGTCTTTCAGTGATACACTCTGCATATTGATTTAAATATCAACATAAAACACAGTACGGTCATAAAGTTTCAATCTTCAGTACAGGCTTTCACTGGCTCAATTAGCAAGGCAACTGACTCATTCAGACCCATATAACTCTCAAAAGAGGTGAGAGTATGCTGTTGTAGAAAAATTTGTTTTTACCAAGACAGAGACCGATGATTGTCACTCAGAATCAGCTTTATTATAATCTTGCAAGAGAGAAGGATTTTTTTACAGCATTGGAGATGCGTTCAGTAGTGCTGCCAAATCGTTCTGACTAGACAAAGCAAAGGTTCTCCTTATAAGCTACAACAGTTTTCAAGGTAACTCTCATGAGACCCAGAGAGACGAGGTCCCAGACATAATCTTAACAGTGTGGCATACATATTATCTCACACAGGTGCAAGCAGAAGGCTGAGAAACCATTACTCTAAGACTATATAAAAGAAGAGTGGAAAAACACTGAGGGGTTCTAATACTTTTGTAGTGTACCAAACAAATCTCAAACTAGCACAAAACACACCTCCCAAACTAGCACAAAATACTCCCCTCCAAATCAGCACAAAGGATAATTTGGGTGGATTAAATACTTTAAATATTTTCAGACTAAAGGGTTTATTATTTCTGGCATCAACAATAACAGATTTAGGAGTTTTAATCACTAGTTCACAGCTCTAAATTAGCCCCACGTCATATTTTCTTTTAACCCAGAGTTCATAAGGAGCTTCAGACATTATAATAAAACAACACAGATCGGTTTTGGATTAAAGGAAAAGCATGCTTCAAAATCTGGTTCTGTGGTGGGAAATAGTTCCACAGTTTCTGGAAGAAGGCCTTTCTAAGCAGAGTCTTTAGAGAACATGATATTAGAGTTTTTGTGGTACCACTTGTCCAATTAGATTCTTTTTTACCTTTAGAACCAAAAATACATCTTTCCATTCTCATTTTACAGGTTTTTGCCAGGGAAGATGTGTTTAACTGAACCCATTACTCTGAAACATTTTGCTGTTGGGGTGTTAGAGAAAATAACAAGTGTGTTTACATTCCAATGCAACACGGAAGTGATTAGATTTTCTTTCTTTTCCCAGAGGAGAAAAATGCAGAACCAAGCTTTTCATAGTTTTGTCACGACCAGATATGAGGTACAGTGTAAGTCAGTAGGCTTCATAAAATCAGAAGAGTGGGAAAACCAGCTAATTTAACCTCTTCCCAGCAGCTGCTGTGAAAACAATGAATTTGCACCTTCCATTCAAGCTCTAGTTAACGCTTGTGGCCAAACCTGTACCCCACTGGAAGTACTGTGTCAGACTGTATGGAGACCCTCTGCAGTAAAACTAACCCTATTCTCAGAGGTCTCTACCCGTTAGATTTACGGGGTACACTCTGACAACAGGAAACAATGGCTGAAGGAGAGCCCACCAGGTTTTACTCATGCAATGGACTTTAAAATGCTCCTCCGTGGGATCTGTGCTGAGGCTGACATAGAAAACACTTGGTTACCGCTGAGTTTTGAAGGTGTTTAAAAATTCCTCTGCCTTTTAAAGACTTTAAGTAGCAATATTTGACCCTGAATCTACCAAGAAGAGAGAGAGAACTTGTTTTCCTAAAACAATTATTTCATGAAAATTTTGGAAAAGAATCTCTTTAACACAGGAATAACATTTAACCTCTTGTTACGTCTGTCACCGTCAAAACCACATCAGCAGCAGTTAATAAGCTTTCTTCATTGCAGAAAAACAGAAAAGATATTTGCAAATGTTTGTGTGTTTGTACGTTACCCCCCTCAGTTTCTTGACCGCTCCAGAGTTGGACTGTTGTGTCCCCTATCAGTCCAAAAACCCAGGCCCTCCCCTGGCTTGTTGGTGGACATTTGCTCTTTCCTTGTCCACTTTAACTTCTTCAGGAGGGAGGGAAAACTTTGCTCCAGCCTGTTTCTCCTCTGTCTGCATAAGATGTGCTCTCAAGATGAGTCCAGTGTAATGCTCTTCTGGCTCTGGCAACCAGCATGGATTGCTGCCCATCTCAGTGGGTTTTGGGCTTTTTTACCAGACTTCTTCTGAGTTTTGTTCTGGTGGAAACTCTCACGCTGTCATCTGCAGCAGGCAGGTAGGACCTCTCCCTTTCAGGTCATGCTGAAGAAGTGTCTCTGGTGGAGTGAAGCCGTGGGGAGGGCAGGTGTCTAACGTCCAGGGATGTGTGTGTATGTGTGTAAGAGGCAGAGAAAAAGGTTTAGTACATGGTTCAGATTTTGCACAAACAGAAGTATTGTCAGTCGGTCAGTTAGTTTTTCACATACCTGTCATCCATTGTCTTTTCTTTTTCCTTTCCCTATTTTCTCTTTTGTCGCTTCCTCAGTCCTTTTAATATTGTAGAGCTGTAAAAGTTTTAACCCGTATATTGATGCACTTGGTGTGTTGTGGTCCATATTTTCTCACACGTTTCTCCCTGGGGAGGAGGAGGTAATCCCTTAGAACTGAACTGCTGTCTCATACTTGACAGCCTTGCCACACCCTTTACTTACTGGAAAATGGGGGAATATTCCTTTAAAACCTGCAGACGTCTCCAGAAGAGTTTAGAGCTTTATGGCACCCTAATCGCCTTCCCCCTAACTTACTGGTTAGGGGAGCCTCACTCAACCGTACAGGGAGGGGTCTCTACTGGTGAATTACTGTTCACCCGTGCGCAGCGTGGCATCAACCGCGCCAGCGAGGTCCGTACACCTCACTCCAGTTCCAAGGCGGGAAAAATCCCAGATCCCCTTTGTCCCCAATAGAAAACTGTTTTAGTTAAAATTTAAGAAGTCCTTATTATCATTAACCCTTTTATTATTTTCCTATTATTATTATTTCTGCTATTTTAAAACTATTTTGCAATTTAATCTATAGGCCTTTGGTTATAATTATCAAACTATTAAGCAAATTATTATTGATGATAATTAATTAAATTATGCTAATTCATTGTTTCTCATCGTCTCTGGAAGAAAAAAAAAATGGTTCTTTTGGATTCCAGTGCTGAGTCTCCAAGAACACCGAGTCAGCAGTCCTCCACCCTTCTGGGAAACTTCAGAGGAGTTGGGATGTTGTAGCCTATTGGTTTTGCTAAGTTCACTGGCTAATATATCTTAACTTAAACAAGAATGGATGCTTTTATTTTTATTTTGTTGATTTTTGTTAGGATATTAGTTAAAAAATGTAAGCACATCTCTTAAAGACACTAACTCTAAATACCATCATAATCAACAGCATAATTATTTGTCATGTTCCATTACCTCTAATGTAATCTTTGGAAAATATTTTTCCACATTTTCTTACGTCCTTTGGTCTTCTACTTGGAAGACTTGTCCGTCCTGTCTCTAAGTATATCTCATCAGAGGTCAATTTTCTTGTGAATTACTTTTTTATAGTGTCTGTAAGATACAAATGTCAAACAATTCATAAACCTAAAAACTTCACGATCTTGTTTTCAACACTTGTGGAAATGTGTCACTACAATTCAATCACAAAGAAAAGGAAAGACCATTTTAGTCAGCACTTAATAATTTGCCATCTCATGTAATTGTTAAGGAAAACTACAGCAACAAGATTTTAAGCTCAATATCTGAATTTTGGTGGATTTCCTTTGATGACTAATAAAAAAAAAAACTTTCAGGTAAAATATCTATTTCTATGTTTTGTATTGACTTTTAATATCCTTTTACTGACTTGAAGAGGTTATAACAGAGGACGTCTGCATTCATACATCCCTGGCAGGTTCCCAGGTCAAGTGATAAGACAAAGCTAGAAATAAAAAGAGACAGCAACTTTTTTTTAGTACCCCCCAGACTGTAAAACTCTCGTACTTTGGGACTAAGACTCAATGGACTTTGTGGTTTCTCTTAAAGGCCATTCTTCTCTGTATAGTTAGATCTTTGGTTGTTGTATTGCTCAATTTTGAAGCATATTAAAATACTTTATACTTTATTTACTAAACACGGAAAACCAGTCTATTGATCATTTTAATAATGTTCTCTGACATCATTTGTTGTCCATTTGAGGCCCTTTGAAATGCAGAAAAAGTTTCTAATTCTTCCAACTGAAAAAGTCAATTTCTATTTTTATGTCTGTACTGCAGGATCAATGTTGCCACAGATGTATGGTAAAGGCTCAAAAATGACATACAGTAAGTGTACAGTGGCTGATTCAACCTGTGGGGGACACATAACAAAATCACATTTAGATAACAGTTGTTAGTGTAACCCTTTTCATGGAGCATAGGAATAAACCAAATAGAAAGGGTAATATTTCTAGGTCAAATTTGTGATTTGGGGGTTTCTCCAGGGTGTTGTCTGGTCGTCTGTCGTGGTGGCATAGCCAGTTTCCTGGGGCCTTGTGTCCAGGGTAAAAACTTGGCAGAGAGGCTAGCTACTTGTGGCCTTTTTGCAGGGCATGTGTTGTGTGGGGGTCACTTATTCTCTTGATGGCCTTCAGGTGCAATGTCGATCCTTTGGCCTTACAGGGATCTGTGGGAGGCAGATGGGCTGTTGGTTGCTGTATTGTGGCACTATACTGATGTACAGGGGTTGGACAATGAAACTGAAACACCTGGTTTTAGACCAAAATTATTTATTAGTATGGTGTAGGGCCTCCTTTTGCGGCCAATACAATTCGTCTTGGGAATGACATATACAAGTCAGTGGTCAGAGGGATTTTAAGCAATTCTTCTTGCAGGATAGTGGCCAGGTCACTACGTGATCCTGGTGGAGGAAAACGTTTTCCTGACTCGCTCCTCCAAAACACCCCAAAGTGGCTCAATCATATTTAGATCTGGTGACTGTGCAGGCCATGGGAGATGTTCAACTTCACTTTCATGTTCATCAAACAATTGTTCACCAGTCTTGCTGTGTGTAATGGTGCATTGTCATCCTGATACGCGGCACCGCCTTCAGGATACAATGTTTGAACCATTGGATGCACATGGTCCTCAAGAATGGTTCGGTAGTCCTTGGCAGTGATGCGCCCATCTAGCACAAGTATTGGGCCAAGGGAATGCCATGATATGGCAGCCCAAACCATCACTGATCCACCCCCATGATTCACTCTGGGCATGCAACAGTCTGGGTGGTACGCTTCTTTGGGGCTTCTCCACACCGTAACTCTCCCGGATGTGGGGAAAACAGTAAAGGTGTACTCATCAGAAAACAAAACATGTTTCACACTGTCCACAGCCCAAGATTTGCGCTCCTTGCACCATTGAAACTGACGTTTGGCATTGGCATGAGTGACCAAAGGTTTGGCTATAGCAGCCCAGCCATGTATATTGACCCTGTGGAGCTCCCGACGGACAGTTCTGGTGGAAACAGGAGAGTTGAGGTGCACATTTAATTCTGCCGTGATTTGGGCAGCCGTGGTTTTATGTTTTTTGGATACACCCTGGTTAGCACCCGAACATCTCTTTCAGACAGCTTCCTCTTGCGTCCACAGTTAATCCTGTTGGATGTGGTTCATCCTTCTTGGTGGTATGCTGACATTACCCTGGATACAGTGGCTCTTGATACATCACAAAGACTTGCTGTCTTGGTCACAGATGCGCCAGCAAGACGCGCACCAACAATTTGTCCTCTTTTGAACTCTGGTATGTCACCCATAATGTGTGCATTTCAATATTTTAAGCAAAACTGTGCTCTTACCCTGCTAATTGAACCTTCACACTCTGCTCTTACTGGTGCAATGTGCAATCAATGAAGACTGGCTACCAGGCTTATCCAATTTAGCCATGAAACCTCCCACACTAAAATGACAGGTGTTTCAGTTTCATTGTCCAACCCCTGTATATACTAAGGGTTTTGAGAGTGGTTGCTAAAGGTCTTGGTGGTGTTGTGTCACACCCTGTCCACTTTCCTGCCTAAAGGAACTGTGGACAATCATGATTTTAGTTTAAATCCTAATCGGCTGATTTTTTTCTCTTTCTTCTGTTTATGTCATTGAGTTTTTGTGAACATTTTTTGTTTTCACTCACAGTGCAAAACTTCATAAAGTTTTAAGTAAGATATCATATCCATTCTCATAACTCTCCTAGACGTTTTGAAGTGTGTTTTATTACCTCATTGCTGTATATAAAAACTTTTCTAAACAAAGTAAAACTTTGCTGGAATTAATTATTTGCTCCATCATAAACCTTCTACTCACTATTTTTAAAAAGAGTTACAGTTTTTACATAAATTAAAGCATTATTTCCAGTTTAACACAAATATGATTTGATCATTAAATAGCCATTTTCTTTCTCTGATAATGATTGACAATTCAGTCTTTTCATGTAGCAACCCTACAAATCAGAGCTCTCTACTTAACAAATCCTCATTTAAGCACTGATTAAAAACATTGACAGGTGAAGTAAATCACAATGATTGCCTTGTTGCAGCAATTCAGCATTATAATGAAGAAGCTTGGTTCTGGGCATTCATGTGCATATCACATGATCCCTATCCAATCAGATTAAGCAATTAGCTGGGTTTGACTCATTTTGGATGCTTCAATCTGTCTTGAATTCCCAGGAAATTACCCAAAACTGTTCAACACCTTGCAATCCAAAAATGTATTACAGTAGCAAATTGATTATCATACAACATTTAATAGCAACACTTTGTCATTCTTAAAACATGGTTAGTATTTTGGTGAAAATTTATTGAGGCACTATAAAATATTAAATTGCTTTTCTAGGTTCACTGTTGAAAACTGAAAAATTTGATTTCCCATTTGATAAAGTATATATAAAAACCGAGTGCAAATTGAATGTACAAATATATGAACCCTAAATAGAGGCTTATATTTCAATTTTGACCTTATACATTTTATTAATTTAAAAGTTTTTTAAATATGCTTCAATCAATTCTAAACTATTCAACAATACCATAGCAAGAAAAACACAATAATGTTTTATATAAGGTCAAATTTGATTATTTAAAAGTATTTTTTTCATTTTGGCTGATCTCTCTTTTTATTTAAATTGAAAAAAAGTGTTTATAACTTCATCTTTATTTGTATGTGAAGTCTATGGAAGCAGGTTGCATTAATGAAATCTTTCAAAATCTCCAGCTTCTCCCTCACCTTCGCGTTGTGGATGCTAATGTTCAGTCTGTGGTGCCATTTCAATGTCAAACAACTCATTTTAAAACCTCCTGTTTTGACTGAAGATCCAGTTTAGGAAAAATCTTTTTCCAGTTTTGAGAATAATATTAAATTTTGTAGGACCTAATTTTAATGATAGTACAGTTACAGGACTTGTCGGTGAAAACACGCCTGCCTTGTGCGTAGCTGAAAAGTACGTAGCGATATGCTAACGGTCTGTGCCTGTGGGGCTCAGCACTGCCCCTTATCAGTGCAGCACAGCTCTTTTTGCCTCACCCTGTCCCTTTTCACTGTGCATTTATGGCAGATTAGAAAGATTAAATATGCCGCACACGTTCAATAAATATATTCGATTGTGGAACATCAGCATGTTTTGTACATGTGAAATCCAGCATTTATACTGGCGATAAAAGCGAGACAACAATGGACATGCGCCAACTGCCTGCATCAGTCAGCCATATTGCTTTTCTCCCATGTATTTGAATCTGCAATGTGTAAATTCAGCGATTTTGACCAAAAAATTTTGAAGTCATACAGAAAACAAGTAAATACAACAGTCAAATGGACAAATTAATTTTAATTGCTAGTATTTTACTTGTTACCTGCCTCCCCTGACTGCATGTCACTGATGTCTGTTCATCCCAATATAAAACAAATAGCAACCTAAGTCAGAAAAATCGTGCAAAGATTTTATTTTTACTTTTTTTTATTGCCGTTCCAATATGTTCAAGTGTACAATCACAGGTGCAATGTCACATTTAATCAGCTTTACAGACCTGTTCATAACACCCATCCATCCATCCATCCATCCATCCATTGTCTTCCGCTTATCTGAGCCACCTCAACTGGCTCCTCTTGACGTGGCGAAGCAGCGGCTCTACTCTGAGTCACTCCCGGATGACCGAGCTTCTCGCCCTATCTCTAAGGAAGAGCCCAGATACAAGCGGCCAAAATGAGTTTGGCCGCTTGTATCCGTGATCTTGTTCTTTCAGTCATGACCCAAAGCTCATGACCATAGATGAGGGTAGGAGATCGACCGTTAAATCGAGAGCTCCGCTTTTTGACTCAACTCTCTCTTCACCACGACAGACCGTTACAGCGCCCGCATCACTGCTGATGCAGCACCAATCCGTCTATCAATCTCCCGCTCCATTTTTCCCTCATTCGTGAATAAGACCCCAACATACTTGAACTCCTCCACTTGAGCCAGGACCTCCACCCCAACCCGGAGGAGGCACTCTACCCTTGGGGGCACTGATTCTCATACCGGCCGCTTCACACTCGGCTGCTAACTGCTCCAGTAAGAGCTCTAGATCATGAGCTGATGAAGCCAATAGGACCACATCATCAAGCAGAGACGCAATCCTAAGGCCACCAAAACGGATCCCCTCAATGCTTTCGTTGTCCGATAAGCTAACCACTCCCTCCTACTTCCCTATTTCTAAGGGGATTGCTCAATCAAGCTCTCCATCCAACGGGTCCGGACTTCCCTAAACCTGGAAAGTCTTCCCGGCGGGTTTTTTACGGAAAACTGTTTTATGTGGGTGGGGAAATAAACCCGCCTAACCTATTAAGCCTGCATCCAAAAGTCTCGCCCTTTTTAAAAGGTGGTCTAGTGACCAGTAGCCCACAACAGTCAGCCACTCTCGACAGTCACTTCTGTAAGGGTGCTCAACCCCTAATTTTACAACTTGAAATTTGGTAAGGGTTAGATTGATTTAGTGGTTTGGGCAGACCCCAAGGGCATTGTTTTAACAATTGGGGGTTAAAGGCAACCTAAAAAAAACCTCCAAAATCATTTGGAACCAGGCAACAAGACTTTTTACCCCCAAACAAAAAAAACCCAAAAGTAGGGTGACTCAAAAAATTCCCCTGTCCAAAATAAAATTTTATATGCTTTTTTAATTATAATGTTTTTTGCGGGGGTCATAACAGCTTAAAAACCCCCAAAAAATTTAAAAATTTTGAATAATAAAAAAAATCAATCAACTTAACCATTTTTCCCCTATGCTGAACGGAAAGGCTAAAGAGGTTTGAGAGGGGCTCCCAGGATCCGAATTTAAAATGATTTATTTAGTAGGCAAGAGTGATGCCTTCTCCAGGTCCTCAAAACACATGTGGACCGGTTGGGCAAACTCCCATGAACCCTCGAGTACCCTGTAGAGGGTATAGAGCTGGTCCAGTGTTCCTTTGCCGGGACAAAAACCACACTGCTCCTCCTGAAGCCGAGGTAGCCTGGCGTAGGCCTTACCAGGGAGGCTGAGAATTTCAAGAATTCAAGATAATTATTTGGATTTTGTGTGTGCCCATTTGTGCATCAACATTTGCATACATGGTGGTAGTAATTTGTTTTGTAGGTAGAAGTAGAAAAGCCTCCAGGAAAAAAAAAGTAGGGAACAATTGCCAAGACAAAATGTTATACTTCATAATGTATACAACCTACACCAGTGGGTTTTGGGAATAGGTTAAATAACCTAATAATCAATATTTTCCATCTTTAGTTGGAATGTTGTCTGCCTTACTCTCTAATATATTAATAACATCTGTCAGGTGTACCCCTTCACCTCACATACTAATTCTAGTACCCAACTATGCTCTAAGGTACACTTTGACAGAACTGCCCTGTGGAGGTCTCTGAGCTACCTGGATTACAGATGGTGTAAAATGCCTGAAGCAAAAAAATATCGAACAACTAATTTTTATCCGCTGATAAGCTACACTTCACATCCCAGGGCTAGTTAGTTTTAGCCAACCTTTGTGAAAGACTGAAAACCTGTGGAGAAATTTGACAGGAAACATGTTTAGAGGATGTCTTTGATAATAATTTCTAGATTTGAGTTCACCATGAGCAATGAAGAATATTGCCAGAGAACCATAATACTAAGTTTATACTCCTGTCACCATATTGAGTTTCTGCCTTTTGTTTTAATTGCGTAGGAAGATTTGATGCCATATAAAATTATGCTCCAGCATCCATTAACTACATATTTAACAATTTAGCCTAAAATGTAATAACCACATCAGCTGAACTGATAAATTTTTTTTGGGAACTTTAAGCACCATATATAATTCACATGCGTATCACTTCTATAGAACTGATCTAACTGCAGCTCTGATATCACAGCAACTACCTAAATATAACAATATTTAATCTCACACTACACTGTGTTTTCTGCACTGACGGATATTCACTGACCTTGGCATGCCATGTGCTTGAACATGAAAGGGAAACCAATAGCTTGACCTGCTGTCTGAGTAATTTGGCTATTTTCCAGGACAAGTAAGCAGGGTGAATCTTAACCTTCCTAGGTAATGCTGAAAAACATGGAAAATTAAAGGTGAAAAAAGAGGAGGAGAGTGTCAGGATTCCACGTGTAGAAGCAACGGAAAGAAAAGCTTTTAAAAAGAGGCGTGGGCTTAGAGTGGGAGTGTGCAGGCATGGTCCTGTTTCCCCAAACTTTTTCATAATTTCACTAATTAGCTGACCACTTAGAGGCACTTTTAGAACACTGAAATATAATACCCAGATGGTGAGGTGATCATTAAATATGAAAATAATAAATAAATCAATAGTGATGTCATTGCCAACAAAAGTACATGTTTTCCCCTCTTCTATTACTGCCCATTTCCTGTCTCATTACCTCCAATAAAGGCCACTATTGGCACAAAATCTTTAAAAAAGTTGCCTACCCTGTCCTGAGCGAGCAGAACACATTCTCTATGCCAACACACGTACTGTATACTATTCAGAATGGGTGAACATCTAAAGTAGCACACAAACTTTAAAGATGTGACAGGTCTTGAAGTTCAACAAAATCCTCTTAATTTCCTCAAGTTCAGACCTTTGTAACATTGTTCAATTTGCTACCATGTGTGGTAAAATGGTAAACCATGTGACAGAAGCTTTACCTTGTAAAACATGCTAAAATAGTAACTTTTGTATTGATATGTAACATGATGGCATTTTCAATTCTAAAATAGTCTAATCTTAAAAAGGAAATTAAATGTTGTAAGTCATATTATACAAGTTTCTCTAAGGAGTTGTTGTATGTGGTGATGGCTGTGGGCAGGAATGATTTCCTGTTGAAGTCAGTATTACAACGAATCTAAAGAAGCCTCTGAATAAGGACACTTTATTGTTGTTTAACAGTCTCATGGAGATGATGCTCAAGGTTGTCTGCATTGTTTTGTCTTTTATTGCACAATACTTCAAGAGGTTTCAGAGCAATCCCTAGAGCAGAGCCAGACTTCTTAATCAGCTTGTCCAGCTTTTTTAAGTCACTGGTTCTGATGCTGGTAACGCAAATAATTATGACGGAAGATACTAAACTCTCCACAGTAGATTTATTGAAGATACTCAGCATATTGCTGGAAACACTGAAGAACCGAATCTTCCTCAAGAAGTAGACACAGTCTGCTCTGTCCATTCTTGTAGACATCTTTGCTGTTGCCTCTCCAATCTACTCTGTTGTCCAGGTGAACAGTGAAGTGTTTAAACTGAGCCAATGACATCACATGCAGTGTCAACAACAGCTACTGGTGTAATGTAAGTGGTTGGAAAAATAACACTGGTAAACTCTCTTGTTAAACAATATGGAAACCTACTACTAACATTTCAATATCCTGATGACACTTCACAGTAACCTGTCCTAGATTACAACATCTGTTGTTCACAAGCACTGATAATCCACCTCCTTTGCTTTTGACGCTCTTCTTTAAATCTCTGCCTGCTCATATAGTCAGAAAGCTCAGCAGTGAGATGTTCACTCAGGCCAGTTTGTGTTGAAATCAGCTACTCTATTATATATTAGTTCATTTCAAGTACATGTCGTGTTGAACTAAGCTGCAGATTTGCCCTTAAACAGGTTCTAGAAATAGTGCTGATAATAACAGAAGATGCTGGTAATAGTGCGATAGTATGTGCCCTTTGGAAGCTATTTATTTCTGTCCAAGACGCCTGAGATGAATGGTCTGGTAGTTTTCTGAACATTATATGAAAAATGTGTTCAGAGCGTCATCTATTCAGTTTTTGGCCTGCAGACAAAATTGTATGTGCTATATTTATTAGAAAGAACCAAAAAACATACTTATTGTTCATTGATTGTTTGTGCTTGTCTGTCCCTGGAAACAAAACATAGATGATATGTCTTTTGATCTGTTCACTGTTTCACATGAGTTTTGAGATTACATTAGTTGTGGTTTTTAAAAATGCTCCTCTGTAATGTATGTTTCACTTTTATTTTATTTTTTTAAGGTGTGGGAGCTCTAATGCAGTCGTATTTCTTGAAGTATAATGCCAGCTTTAAAAGGTTTTCATTACTGAAAAGGTCAGTGCTTCCAGGTGTAATACATCACCATAGCCAACATGGAAGTATCTAAATCATAGAAATGAAACAAACTCTAGATATATCTAATTGTGATTCATGTATTTTTTTTTATTTACTTATTTAACATCTAGTTATAAATTAAAAGATAAACCTTTGACAACACAATCGAAATACATGAACAAAATTAAACCAGTGACAGTCAGAATAATACAGGTACAATGTCCAGAATAGCACTTGTACTATTTAGATACAGAAGCCTTTGAAAAAGCTTTAAACCCTCCCAGGTAGACAAAAGCAATAAGCTTTAGTAAACTCTGAAGATTATACTATGACCAAGGTGCAGAATAGGAAGAACAGAGGGCTGTGATATCAGAAAAAAGTCTGTGTACTCTGAAGAAAAGTCACGAGGAACACAAATCAAGCAAGTGTTTACAAAGTTATAAAAGATGAAGTAATCCAGGACATTTTACCATTTACTCAATACAGCCTTGTACACTACATAGAAATATGCAAGTTATCTTGATCTTTATGTTATACAAGGCCAAGAAACCAGAATAATGAATTTACACAGTGATTTGATTTGTACAATAAGAGTACAATAAGAGTTAAGCCAATTATTCTTACCCCTGCCAGATTTCGGCTTCAAGTAATGTTTTAATTCTTACCAATATATTTCTTCTGACTTGAATTAAGAATAATGTTTTGGCGTGGCCCAACCAGAGTCCAGATTTGAATATGATGGAGAATCTTTGAAGGGAGCTAAATATTAGGGTCATGGCAAGGAGGCTTTCCAGCCTTAAGAACTTGGAGCTCATCATTGAAGTCGAATACTTTAAAATACCACGGGAAACATGCAAAAAAACTGCTGAGCAGTTGTAAGGGTTTATTTGTTGTATGTCCAATAAATATTATCTATAAACTTGTTATTTAGCATATAAATGATTTTTGATATCCCATTTGTTATGAAATCTAAACACAAACAGAGGCACTTTTTTCAAATTGGATAAACCTGTTTAATAGTGTTTTATTATTCTTTGAGAGATGCATATCTATTTTTTTTAAATCAAAAATAAAACTTATCAAATAAAAATTTTAAACCTGAATCTGCGAGATATAATATGCAGAAATACCCAGGTGAATAGGTTGAAAAGTGCGATTAATGATAACAAGACTGATTGTCAGGTTTTTTCCAGAGGAAGGAACTGTCGAGGAGTGTTGGGTGTGCTGGACGTGGAAACAGAGATCCAAGAGATTATTGTTCTGCTGAACTGAGCCAGAGTGCTTGAGCTTCGTCGAGGAGAACAACCACAAAGCTTCCAGGAGATTACCTTTAAAAGGTGGAAGACATGTCAAGTTTAGGTTTCTTAAAAAAAAAAAAACAGAACAAAAAAAAAAACTGTTTGTAATCGAAGCGGTCACAAGAAGGGCTACAGGTACCACTAAGGTTGACACTTAGGCATTGAATGTTCAGCATCCAGCTCCTCTTAAGCTCCACTAATGAGCCTGATGAATCGCAGGTGCGACCACTGCCACAGCTCAGCTCCGCCCACTAACTGAACCTGCTCTCTCAGAAAATATAAAAGCAAAACACAAACAGCATACACCCAGATTCCTGACAGGCTGTGCATAATCTAAACATGGAAGTGTGGAGGAAGCTGCAGACTTAGAGGTAATGTAACCATGATCAACACAAAGAAATCCTATCTTCCAGTCAAATGCCAAGAATTTGTAAGATTATCCTTTCTCACTAAGGTCAACCCCTTGGGTAGAAACACAAACCTTACATGAGATATGGGATTGATTTCTGGAAAACATGAATTAAGTTTTCTTCACATTCACAACACACTTGAAGTCATACAGTACAGATATAAGGCAGTTTAAAACTGCCTATTTTAGAGTAAAGCCAACTGAAAAAAGTAGGGTATCATCTGCACAAAGTGCACTTTAGCTAGAGGCATATTCATCCTAATTTTATTGATTAAAATTGTAATTAAAACAGATCCTAAAATTTAGTCTACTGAGAATTTGTTTAAATCTTCATGTGTTCTATCTGTAAGGTAATGTCTGTACCAGCCTAAATCCCCATCACTTAAACCAGTATCAATGAGTCTCCTTGATTGTTGATTATTTAATGTGAGGAAATATTCCACATCTTTTGCAAGCTCATTCCAATTTTTGCCATCTTTTTTGATTTATGCTAGGACGCATGGTAAATTTGTCTGTATGTGTGTGTGTGTGTGCTGTTTGGGAGAGCTGCTCCCTCCACTACCCTGAGTGGTGGCTAGGGGGTGCAATGTGGACATGGTGTGTGTATGTTCCAGAGAGAAAGAGAGAGAGAGAAAAGGGGGGAAGATAAAGCGAGTGTGTATGTGTGTCTCTGTAATGTATTCCTGCCTGTGGCTGGGCTGGTCACATGGGGAGAGCAGCCTGTTTAAAACAACCTCGGCTCCCTCAGTCAGAGCAGTGCAAGGCACAGAGACAGACACACACGCTCTCTCTGCCTTCCTTCACGCACACATTGACACATGCTTACGCACGCAGAAGGCAACTTCCCTCTATCGGACTGACACCACACACTCGCCGGGATAGCACACTCCCATTCCCCACTGGAGAAGAGGATAAGGAGTGACAGATCAGGAAAAAAGAAAATAGAGAAAAAGCAAAAGATTCCCAGTGAGTAGCTGATTTCAGTTGTCATCTTTTACGTTTGCTTTATCTTTTGGGACTTTGCTCCACTTCAGCACTTTTTGGCTGATATCCTGACAGAGAGGGAAAGTGAGTTTGATTGAAGGAAGTGTGGGGAGACATACAAGGAAGATGAAAGAAGGTTGACAGAAGGGAGCAGAGATGTGGTGTTAGTGCAACCCTGGACTACCTCATCATCACTCTCTCCTTTTGTCTGTGGGATCTAATGATGTTAATTAGCAACGTGCGGTTGGAATGACAGGAATGCCTTCCCACAGAGCTGGAGTAGAGTCTGCATCGGACTCTTGTGCTGTGTTTCGCATGTGTGTTTTGATTTTTGCATGCTGGATGCAGAGTCGTACTCTATCAGAATGATGTTGAGCAGATTTGCTGAAACCCATATATCCAGATGGAGGTGGATTGACCGGTCAATGCACTCCGGTGATAAAAGTGATGCACCTCTCGATAACTCTCTGTGTATCCATATGTCGCTCTATTTCCTTTTGATTCTTCTTTTCTTTCTTTCCTCCATGCGCATTCTTTTTGTTTTGTTTTGCTCCTGTCACTGATCTTACCCTGACATGCTGTCCAATTTCTTACTCTCCTTTTCTGTCTCTGTCATTGCAATAACTTTCACGGCTTCTCTCCAGCCAACATCTGTCCATGTCGCCCAAGCTGTAAGTGGTCTTTTTGTTACCCAGCTCGTTCTTACACGCCAATATAGTTGGTATAGATTCTTCAGCTGAGCAGAAACAGAGAGGATCGCCGAGTTGCGAGGAGGGAAGGAGGGGTACGGAGAGAGAGGGGGAGAAGAAAGAGAGGAATGACAGAGAAGGTGGAAAGAGGGGAGGGTTGGGGCGGGGGCATTGAAAAGGCTGACACTGGCTCTGACAATTAGTCCAGGGAGTCCGTCCTGGGGTGCTATTCTAAGAAGAGCTTTGGCCCCTGGGCCTTGGGCGCTGGGTCACGGGATGCCTTGACCCTTCCAGTCGACAGCTAGGCATGGGAGCCATTATCACAGCCTGATTGATTAGCAGTGAGCGGAAATCCCTTTTCTCTTCACTCCTCGGGAGAAAAAGACAGGAAGTTTTAGTTATTTTACTGCTGCTGGTTTGGTATCCGTCTGTCTCAATATTGAAAACTCTTAGAAATGTTTTTTTCTTCTTCAACTATTATTACTTGTTGATATGCTCTTCATACTGTCCTGAAGGTAGAGCTGCACAACATACTGAATCATGACTTCAGTGTGTGCAAAATCACAATTGCAAAGGATTACTTAAATGCAATATTTGGATGAACCTGCACTAATCTTAATGCCCATACATGATATAGATCTTATTGACCAAGATGCTAAACCCCACAGAGAGTTGTGGAGACCTTGTGATGCTGAAAAATAAAGCAAAGAATGAGGAAAAATTAGTATGGTCATTGCAAGATACAATAATAATAGCGAAATTTCATGTATTCCAAATATCCAGTGACTGTTGATGTTTTTTTTTCTTTTTGTTTGAAAACCAAGCTGTCATAGGAGTTTCTAATATCCAGAAATCTCATCTGGTGTTCTTTTCACATTAGAGGCTTCCATCACCCTCTCAGAGCTTATCTAAGCTGTCCACCTGCAGAGATTTGTTAGGGATGGATTCAGAGGCTACCTGGAGGTAATGGGAGGGCAGGAGAAAAACAAAGTTTAAGGACAAGACAGTATAATTCAAGTCATGAAAAAAAGATAAAAAAAAACAGAAAAAAGACAATTACTGTGGGAATTGTGGGACAAATCGCTAAAATCACCTCTTTGTGTTTCCCTTTTCTCGTTCACAACTTTTAATCTCCTTGGTCCCATTACCCTCCGACTCCTGGCACTTTTGCTTTTCTCTAAACATGCAAGCCCCCCTCCCCTCCTCCTTCCCGTCTCCCCTTCCTCGGACTGGGGGTTTAGTGGGGTGTTTAGCCCAGCTCACGGCTGATCAAAGCAGTGTGTGTCAGACTGGGCTTAGCCCCAGTGCTCCTAATGGAGCACCGTTTTCATGCCTAGTTGGTGGTGGAATGGGAGGGCTTGATAGGAGGGAAGAGGGGACAGGGAAAAGAAGAGGAGGAGGGTGTGCAAGTAGAAAGACTGACAGAAAGAGCTTGAGGGAGGGAGGGTTGGCCAGACAGAAAGACAGGCAGAGAAAAGGGGAACATCTCGGAGTGACACGGGCAAGAAGGTTATAGAGGGCAGGCAGATGGGTAGTAATGATTAATAGGAAGAAGGTGAAAAAGTTTAAACAACAAAATTCAAATGCACAACACAGAACATATTGGAAGACAAGCACTCAAGTTGACAGTTTGACTGTGCCCATAAAGACAAGCAGAATGTGCCTCTACTCCGCCCGTAATGCTAGTTGTACAGTTCAAGACAGTTCCTGTACAGTGATGGTTTGGAAGCAGCACTAAAAGGGAAGAGACAGGTGTGTGTATGTGTTAGGTGCATGTGTGAGTAACACAGACTGGAAAAAAAGAATAGCAGTGCTTGTGGGTGTATGTTGAGCATCTGTGTGCCCATATGCTTGTATACCAAGCAGCACACAGAGATGCCTGTAAACTGTATATTGATTTTTCAGACTGCTAAAAGCAGTCTAGACATACGGGCATTGATTCTGAAATTGGAAGTTTTATTTCTTTTATTGAGACAGTTTTGGTTACGCAAAGTAGTGGTATTTCTTATTAGTAAAACAGATTAGAGAAAATGTGAGAGCAAAGAACATTGTTGTAATGAAGGTTAAACAAATTATTGGGAACTGATTCTCCAAAACATTTAATGAGGGATGGGCTTGATTAAACATGCACAGTACTTCTAAACTTCTATCTCTATTTTTCGCCTTTCAGGTTTTTTCCTTATTAACTGTGACTTAGTGGGTGGAGAAGTTGTCTTGCATTCAGAAATTTGTGGGTTTGACTATGTCCTCCTGTCAAATGTCAATGTGTCCTTGGGAAAGGCACTTAACCCCAAGTTTAAAGTGTAAAGTGCTAAGAGTAATTGTCATGACTAGAAAAATGCTGTATAAATTCAGTCTAACAATATTTTCTTCCTAAATATTTTTTCTTACATTATTTCTCTCTTTCTGTTTTTCACATTTGGTCAAAACTATAACCTTAAACTTCAGTGTATTTTATTGAGATTTTATGTGATAAATCAACACAAAGTAGTGCATATCTGTAGAGTCAAATAAAAAGCCTACATGGTTACTGAAAAATGTTATGTGCATTTGTATGCAGGCCCTGCTAAGTCTGTACATTAAAGAACATTTAGCTTTTTGAAAACGTTTTTGCCCATTCTTCTTTGCAAAATAGATAACAATCAAAATGAAAAGTGTCTGTGAATGGCAAATTTAAATTCATGCCACAGATTATCAATGGCTGTTTGCATCGAACTTTGACCCTTCTAACACATGAATATGCCTTGATCTAAAAAATTCCATTGTTACATCTCGATGCAAGTTTGGGTTAGGGGTCCGCAACCTGGGGCTCCAGAGCCGCAAGTGGCTCTTTGGACCTTCCACAGTGGCTTTTAGTACCTTTGGCTAAAAATGATAATGAACCAACTGATGATTTTAAATATTGAAATAACAAAAACAAAAAGGGTTTTTAGTGGTTTTTCAGTTTTTTCACAGAATAGTTGTATGTAATTTTAATTTTTAGATCTATTTCTCGTGTCATTAGGTTGGAAATTATGTGCTTTTCATATACTTAATTTTCCACGAATATCAACATCCCTTAGAATAAAAATGTTTCCATTTACTTTTTGCAAAAGTTTCATGTTTTCTTTTTTTTAAAACCTAATAACACAAATACAATGATGGGTGTTTAAACATGACAACAAATCTGCTGTAGTAGATATTTATCAAAAATTTTAAGTTGTCTTTTTTCTAAAGGTCAAAAAACATTTGTGACTGTAAGTGAGTTAGTTATTTAGTTAGTTATTTAGCGAGACAAAGGGCAAAAATAGCTTTTGAATTGTAAAGGTTTCAGACTCCAGGTTTAGGGTCACTCTTCCACTGGAAGGTGAACTTAGTCTCAAGTGTTTTCTTCCTGAATTTCCCTGTATTTTGCTACATCCATCTACACTTTAAATCTGACCAGCTTCAGCGTCGCTACATACAAAAAGTATCCCAACAGCATGTTGCTGCTGCCACTGTGTTTCAGTGTGGCACTGGTTTGTTGAGAAGAATGGTAGTGTTAGTTTTCCACCACACGGTAGTGCTTTGTATATCAGCCAAACAACTTAATTTTGGTCTCATCTGACCAGAGGTTTCACACTTTTGCTGTAATCCTGCAGATGGCAGACAGGATTACTTATGGATGCCACATTTTTCTGATTTCTTTTAAAAACAAGCGAAACTCATGTCATTCATCTATTTCACAATTATGTGCTACTTTGTGTTGGTTAGTTGCATAAAATCATTGAAATGCCTTGAAGGTTGCAAAGTAAAAATGCTCAAAATGCTTTTGAATTGTACTGTATTTTTAATGGTAACATAACATATTTCTCTCTTTTTTCATCTTTATATTTACCTCCCATTTTTTTTCTTTCCCAGCATTTTGTTTCTGATGCCTCAACATTTATTTGCCATTTCCCTTTTTTTCATATATGTTATGGTTTGGATCTCATATTCCCTTTGCCGCCTCTCTTCTATCCCCATTTCACAATGAATATGTAGTGCTTTTACCCAGAAGAAAGGAAAGGTAAAACCCCGATATTCCCGCTAACATACTTACTGCCTGGATAAACATCCTCCAACAGATGTCCAAGCACAGGTCTGATCAGAGCCAGACAAGGGGGTCTGTGATTCAGTGTTGTTGTGTACACAAAGTAACAAATTGGAAGCTGGTGGGATAGAGGTATATCAACACACAGTCAAATAACTTTCGCATCTTGACAACCTTACACTTTTTTAACAATAAAACATAATTTAATCACATTGAACATCATCCGCAGCATGTAACCATCTTTTCAAGGTTAAATAAAACTAGCAGAATTAATCATTCAATACCAAAATAAAGAATTTAATAGTTAGCCAGTGATTTAGACACTATTGTGAATGTTAAAGGGCTTCACAATGTTCTGTGTGTATGCTTTAAGTTGCTGTTCGGCTGAAAGGTGAACCATTTAGCACCATTTAATCATTATGAGCTGAAGACAATTCTTACCTATTGTCTTATTGATGTTTTATACACACACTGATGTAATATTTCATCATTTGACCTACTTGGAGCATGTAAATGCTGACTAAAAGTGACCTTGAAATAGTCCTGAGGAACCCCACATCTGATCTTTTCATTCAGATTTATAATTGCCAAATGACAAGATAGTGATTTGAGAGATTTATATCAATTTTGCTCAGTTCTACAAACTGTCTGAACCACCTTTTCTGTCTATAAATCAGAATCCTGTTACCTAATGTGAGTTGTGTGTCAGTGTGTGATCTTGGATAAAGTGAGTTTGTGCAAGTAAATGAAAAATAACACACGTGAACACAGTGTCTCTGCAGTTCATCAGATCATTTCAGGGTATGCCTTTCAGTTCTTAAAGATAAGGAAATGTGTGTACTCAAAGGGTAGAAAATCTGGTAGCAAATCTGGAGTTAAAGTAAATTAAATCTATTTGAATCATAAAAACCAAACTGTTCTAGTGATTAATCCAAAAGTTTTTTTTAGTTCCACACGTTTTCAAATTCACTTTATATTTATCAGCTTTCAGATTTCTTTACTGTTCAGTCAATTTTTGGTTAAATTTAGACAGAAAACACCAACTTGGTGCAATAATTTTATTTTCTTCAATCCTTGCTGTGCATTGCTTTCCAAGTGCATCTAAAGTGTAAAAGTATAAGAAGATAGTTTTTTTGTGAGTGCATTTGTGAGAACATGCAGACAGAACAGAGACATTTCACATGCCACTGTGGAAACAAATACAGGTTAGAGCTTTGGACACAAAAAGCCTCCAAACAGAGAGACATTAAAAAGCCAACGCTCCTCTCTGGTGAGGAGCATCTCCCACGCTTTTTCTGCCTTATTCTTTCTGTGTCTTTCGTTAGAAATGCCACGTGCTGTGTGCTTTTATCTAACTGTACCTGAAGACATGAAAACATGACACAATTTGTTCAAATTTGGCCCCAATTAAGCTGCCTCGCATAAATTTTCAAGCTATGGACATTACAACCAATTCCTTTCTACACCCTGAGCTGTTAAAAGTGGCTTACAGGAAGACTTTGTAAGAACACTTCTTGCTTCCTTTGCACATTTTTGATGTGGAGACTACATACAGATATTCATCATCGCCCGTGTTTAACGTATAACTATAGATTTTGACTAATATATTAAAAGTGGTGAAATGTTCTTAATAGCATGTTTTGGGCTATTTGTGGTTTTGAGTGTTATTTGGCGGAGCTTAAGTAGAATATTTTCAGAAGTTTAACTTTTCAATATTTACTCTCACTTATCTGTATTGTGCTGTTTCCATGTATTGTTTTCTTCACTTTTTAAAAGCAGTATTTTTGCAGATGCTTTGTTGAGGAACTTACATGCTTGCTTGTGTATGTCACATCCAGTTGGATATCTCTTTTTATAGACAGCTCTCCACTCACCCCTTTAGTGTTCTTTGTTGTCCATGAGAAATATGGACATGAAAAGAAGGGAATAGAGAAAAAATATATGCATCTTTCAGCCAGCCCTAAATTAAGCCTTTGACCCAGTACACACCAGCATAGCAACACAAACCTAAATAAGTTCCTCATTTGTATGTATCATGAGGAAAACATATCTGAGAGAACTGCCTCCAGGCAATGGTGTAAGCGAGCAGTATGAATGCAGTATAGATATATGTTCTCGGAGAATGTCATTAGCATTTTTGCATCAGTAGATACATAAAGTGTTATGATTCTTGTTCTTTTTTGACTGCATTCTTGTTGACTGCATTGTAAGTTAGCTAACCACTCAGTGTAGAGACAGATATTGTGGGAATAAAGTACATTAAGAGCAATCACTGCAAATGTCCTTCCTGCTGTTTTCCAAAGGAACAACCCTGTGAATTCAGTTTTTACTTGCAGTTATGTTTAGGCTGGAAACTACTTGGCTAGGTTTAGGAAGATGGTGAATTTTCAAGACGTTAGTCTTTTAGTTTTAATACCTGATGTTATCTCCCAAATTTTATGTAATATTATTTTTTTTACTTTATCAATTGATTTTAGTTTTGTTGGTATTATTATTCATAGTAATACCAATTATAATTGTATGATAAAAATTTTATTATTACAGTAGAAATGGGCTATTACTGCAAAAAAGTTATTCTTGCTAATGTCAAGTCAATCAGGATCCAGTCCACTCTCTATTTTTAGTGTATACCTAGCTAACTGACTACTGTGTGGTAGAGACCTGAAGGTAGCACAGCACAAAGCTGCTAAGAAACTAATCACTAATATCAGTGTTCAAAGCAAAGTGTTTAGTTCATGAAACAGGAGAACTACTTTGTCTATGGGGTTCATCCACACACAATTAATTGGAACTGACAGAAAAACATGTTATGACACTATGTATCAACAAGTCACATAAAAGTTGATTGTTTGATTGATTGTTTTTTTATTTGTACAGGGACAGTGCACAGCAATACATTGACCTAAAAACAGGAAATATGCATGGTGCCAGGTTATAGCAAAAGATGTTAATTTCCACCTGTAGTCCCTTGACAGGTTGATGTTAATCATACAAGTGGAGAAGCTAACTAATGTTAGTCACACCAGTGGAGTGAGATGTGCGTTTTTGAATTTTTGTAGTCGCATTTGCAGTGAGTGTCCTTTAGAAATAAAGACAAAGCTTGATGTGTTTAAGGTAAAATGTTTGAACATTATAGCAGCTTTCTCAAACTCAGGTACCCTCTGTTAGAGCAGATGAGGCAGAGAACAAACAACCGCAAAACTTTTGGGGACAGTGTAATATAGAAGAAATATTAAACAAGTGTGCTACTTTTTAAAAAATTACAAAACGATTTAAATAATTGACAGGTACATTTTAGAATTCAACAAAAACATTAAATTAATACCAATATGTTTGGCTTACGTTTTTCAAATTGTTGAAATTCTGTGTGTTAATCACTTGATTATATACATTTCTTGGTTTATTGTGAATGTGTGAGTTTTCTTTGTAAAACTTTGAATTCTGAGAAAAACAATAAAAGACATTTGTAACAATTTAAACTCATTTTGAAAACAACAAATGGGGTTAGGCAATTCATTAAAGTCAGATGGTGTTATTTTTCCCATTATGGTGCTATGTAAATGTGCTGTATCTGGGTTTCTGTAACTTTTACCTTAGATGTTTTGTTACTGTATGGTTGCATTGTAAAATGTTTATTATTTCATTTATTTGTGTGTAGGAAGAATGACATTTTATTTGTTGAGGCATGAAAAGTAAGTGGTCATATACTTTTCATTGTCAACACTTAGTGGGCTGTGATCACAAACAGTTGTAGGCAAAAAGTGTCACATCCTTTGGCTTTTAAGTTGTAAGAAAACATTATAACTCACTGGCCACTTTATTAGGTACAGCTTGCCAGTACTGGGTTGGACCCCCTTTTGCCTTCAGAACTGCCTTAATCCTTCGTGGCATAGATTCAACAAGGTACTGGAAACATTACTCAGACGGTTTGGTCCATATTGATAGCATCACACAGATGCTGCAGATTTGTCGGCTGCACATCCATGATATGAATCTCCCGTTCCACCACATCCCAAAGGTGTTGGAATGAGATCTGGTGACTGTGGAGGCCATTTGAGTACAGTGGACTCATTGTAATGTTCAAGAAACCAGTCTGAGATGATTTGTGCTTTATGACATGGTGCGTTATCCTGCTGGAAGTAACCATCAGAATATGGGTACACTGTGGTCATAAAGAGTTGGACATGGTCAGCAACAATACTCAGGTAGGCTGTGGCATTGACAAGATGCTCAGTTGGTACTAAGTGGCCCAAAGTGTGACAAGAAAATATCCCCCACACCACCACCACCAGCCTGAACCGTTGATACAAGGCAGGATGGATCCATGCTTTCATGTTGTCGATGCCGAATTCTGACCCTACTATCTGAATGTCGCAGCAGAAATCAAGACTCATCAGACCAGGCAACGTTTTTCCAATCTTCTATTGTCTAATTTTGGTGACCCTGTGTGAATTGTAGCCTATGTTTCCTGTTCTTAGCTGACAGGAGTGGCACCTGGTGTGGTCTTCTGCTGCTGTAGCCCATCCACCTCAGGGTTCGACGTGTTGTGCATTCAGAGATGCTCTTCTGCATGTCTTGGTTGTAACGAGTGGTTATTTGAGTTACTGTTGCCTTTCTTTTAGCTCGAACTAGTCTGGCCATTCTCCTCTGACCTCTGGCATCAACAAGGCATTTGCACCCACAGAACTGCAGCTCACTGGATATTTTCTCTTTTTCGGACCATTCTCTATAAACCCTAGAGATGGTAGTGCATGAAAATCCCAGTAGATCAGCAGTTTCTGAAATACTCAGACCAGCCCATCTGGCACCAACAACCATGCCATGTTCAAAGTCACATAAATAACCTTTCTTCCCCATTCTGATGTTCTATTTGAACTGCAGCAGATTGTCTTGAACATGTCTACATGCCTAAATCCATTGATTTGCTGGCATGTGATTTAGCTGATTAGAAATTTGCGTTAACGAGCAGTTGGACAGGTGTACCTATTAAAGTGGCCGGTGAGTGTAGAAGGATATGTATATCACAAGTTATTCTTAGCCTTTAAACATATCTAGAAATCCATTTTTAACATGAGGTTTGAGAAGCTTTGCTGTAAAACAGGCTCTTAAATTGTGTCCGAAAAGCATGAATAAAGGCAAAAGAAAGGAATGGAAGAGAAGACTTGTTTCCAGAATACTGGTTTCCTGTTTCCAAGCACAATATTGCAAATGAGGAAAGTGAGTTAGAGTGCCACTGTCACCTTGGAATCGAGAGAAAGGCTTATAATTTAAGAAGTGTGACAAGGAGAGGTCAGCTGTGGCTAACATCAGAAGGCAGTCACTACTTGAGGATAATAGGAGGTCAGGCAAAGGAGAGAAAATAAGATTTGCACCAAGAAAGAATGCTCCCACATTGGCAGAGTTGAGGAATACCAGGAACAATGAATACAAAGGATGTTAACTCAGGCAGCTAAGTAAATGGTAAATGGCCAAGGGAAGGTTCGTAACAACATAAGTACTTTTTAAGGGATGGAATTAAAGACTTGCAATGGCAACTCAAGACTTGAAGAGAAAGAAACAAAAGGACTGTGTTCTGAGGAAAACATTAAGAAAAGAATGAACACAAGATGTAGGAGTTGAATCCATGTATTTTAACATGACTGCAGTGGCACTAACTTGGGGGTGGGGCCAAAGGGGCAATGCTTCCAATATAAATTTTCTTGTTGACACACTGCTGAGCCATCCTTTCCAAACAGATATTCTTTAATGCATGATATTTCTTAGAAATGTAAATTTAGGGGTCAATACAAGTTTAGGTGACTTGGAGCACTTACAGTAGAAAACAGATATTTACACACTGGGTAAAAATACACATAACCTTTTTTCTATGTGTGACAGTAAGTGAGACAAAATGTTTCCTGTTTTAGGGCAGTTAGGATTAAAAAGTAAGTTTGATTTGATAAACCTCAGAATAATGAGACTTTCATAAGTTTACATGTTTTTCTTTTAAATTTAGTAGCATTGTTGTTAAACAGTATGACTTGAATCAAATGTTTTGGTGTCCTTCCACAAGTTTCTCACAATATTGGAATTTAGTCCCATTCCTAATAACAAAACAGGTGAAAGTAGGTCAGGTTTTTTTGGTTATCTTGCTCACACACACATTTTCATCTCTGCTCACAATTTTGCTATTGGACTGGGCTTTGTGATGACCCCAAAGTATTGACTCTGTTGTCCTAGGTCACAATTTGGCTCTATGCTTGGGATCACTGTTCTCTGTAAGACCTGGTTGTGCCCAGGCTTTAACTTTCTGCCTGATGTCTTGAAATGTTGCCTCATTAGTAACATAAAATGTTCTGATGATGCCATCTATTTTGTAAAGTGTGCAAGTCCCCCCTACAGCACATCACCCCCACAACATGATGCTGAAACCCCCATATCTCGCAGGTGGGATGGTGTTTTCAACCTTACAAGCTTTCCTTTTTTTTCCCCAAACTTACAATGCAAAACTTCAATTTGGAAGAGTGGCCTTTCAACCCATATTTTTGCAGAATTTATTTAACTTACTGGCACTGTCTTACCAGCTTAAGCCAGCAACTTTTACTTTTGCTTTTCTTCTGGGTTTGATATGCACATTTTGGAGCAGAACACATTCATTGCTGGAACATAAAACCTTTCTCTTTTCTGAATTGTGTGATGGGTGGAGATTTCTATTGTGTTTATGATTATAGTGATTATGATTTTGAAGTATGATTGTAGCCAAACACAGGACAGGAGAAAGAAAAGCAGCAGGAGGTGTAGTTCGAAACTGAGAGGTTCAGAAAGACCACAGATGAGACTGTGATAAGTACTGTATACATGTTTGACAAGACCACGGGTAAGGATGGGTAGAAATAAAACGCTCAGGAGTGTAACACCCTTATGGCCACTTGTGTGATTGAGGTCAAGGACGAGGAACGGGTGCAAAGATTAGAGATAATAAAAGGGGACATGTTGAATGGATCAGGAGTATAAGTAACTTTTGCAGGCAGACAATTGTCATAGCACATTGGGCAAATAAAAGTGTAGTTTGAAAATTATCGCAGCGAACAGGTAAGGAGAGGCAATTAACCCGTGGCCTTTGTCTCTCTCTTTCTAGAAAGGAATAATTTAAACCAATCTGGGGCTTCAAAGAGGTGAACACCCAGGCTTTCAGCAAAATACGTTTTTTTTAGCTGAAACATAACAGTTCTCATATATTGAAATGTTTGCTTCCCTTTCACTCTAAAGGCATACCTGCTGTCACCACCCTTGTGCACAGAAAATGTTCACCAGTTGTATACAGAGGCACTTTATTAATAATTAATCACATTAAGATCCATAAATGTTCCATCAATTGGAAAATCAGTATGGGGTGCATACTTTATAATAGCAACCATTAATTCATTCTTGCTTTAAGGAAATTTTTCTGATATATTTATTTATCTCAGTTATTAAATATGTATGGCTTGTTGAAAGGCTTCGGGTTTTGCCTCTGGCAATGCTGTCTGCACGGGAGATGTGCGTCTCCATGCATTTTTAAGTTAAGTGTCTTTGTCCACTCTAATGAGCTGCATTCTGTAGTGTATTATTGTTCATACCAATCTCTGTCCACACCTGTCCAAATATATGACTTCCATTGTCTGCATATACCCTTGCTTTAATTCATGACTGTGTATGTGAAGGCATGACCTGTATCAGAGCTGGGGACTCTTAACCTATTAAAGACTGATGTCTACACCCTAATCAATGTATCTCTTTCTTTGTCTATTACTGTACACATGGAAAACGGAACTCAGAAGTCACCAAATATTATACATGAATCCTGAAAGTTCTCTTAAATACATTTTGAACTAAGATGAAAACTTTTGGGGGTTTTTGTAAAACCAAATAACTTTACCCCAAATAGGCCTCAGGAAAGTTTATATATTTATTTGCAGGTATTACATGAGGTAATTTTAAGTAAAACATTATTTTATTCTTCTGGCCCGTTTTTGTTTGTCTGGATACTATATTTAGCCAATATAGCATACCAACACCCCCAACAACGCAATTAGGTATCTGCCTTCTTCTTTAAGACTGTATGTCAACATGTCACTTCAGGTATGCCTTTCTGGCAATTATGATACATGAACTTCACAACTTAAAGACACAGACTAGACTGTGCCCCAATGTTCCGGAATTTAGGAAAAATCTATTCATTTGTTGCAAAAATTACCTGGTAATGGCATTACCTAAGTTCATGCTGCATAATACATATAAATAGACCTCAGCATGCTGAATACATGAAGTGGCTGAAATGGCTAGGGAGCTGGACCTATTTTTACAATACAACCAATTAATATTTGACTGCTTAAGGTTCTCATACACTGTGTATAGGGCATTGAACTTTCAGCCCAATTGGTCAGGCGGGCATTAGATGTGAAAACAGAAAAAAAATGAGATGGTGACATCATGTAAAAAGCTAAAACAGTTCAATTCAGTTTTATTTATATAGGGCCAATTCACAACACATGTCGTCTCAAGGCACTTCACAAAATCAATCCAGTAAAATCATACAGATTTAAAGTCAGGAACATATATTCCAGTTAATCCTAACTATCGAACAGTGCAGTCAGATTCAGTTATTTATTCAAATTGGTTAAAAAGTTTTTCTATCTAAGGAAACCCATCAGATCGAGTCAGTGACTTGCAGCATTCACTCCTCCTGGATGAGCATGTAGAGACAGTGGACAGTCACTGGCATTGACTTTGCAGCAATCCCTCAGACAAATGCCCAAATGCACACTGTTAATGTTACACCATTCATCTTAATAAAAATGCAATGTACAAAATGTGTTCTTTGTATGTTTGTTTCTGAACTGGCCCCTGATTACCTGGCGACCTGAACTCAACAAGAGCATACTGGTACCTGGATGGATGGATGGATGGATGGATGTGGATGAACAGACGGATTAACAGTGGCATCGGTACAACAAACTTTGATAAGCCAGATAATCTGTTTAGATTCACTAAAATCACTAACTTCATGGGCAAATGGAACTGATCCATGAACTGTGATGGAGAATAACATCATGGGAAAAAAGCTAAAAATAAAAGCTCAGTCTTCAAGACTATTAGTATGAAACTGCTTTGTCAGTTATCCAGATAAATAGTAGCTTCCTTGTGTTGATCAGACTGTTTAACTGAGAAAACAATGTATCACTTGCCTAGTATGTTTTTACAAAGTAAAAGTTCATGCTTGTGCTTGGAAAATGTCCTTTTACCAAGACAAAACATCTAAATCTGAATGCATGTTAATATATCTTGCTGTATTAACAGCCACATGTTGTTTGCCTTCCACCCCCTTTTTTCCTCTTTAAGTGTACTGCTCTTTACTCGCTGTATTGCATTTAATGTTACCATTTAAATCTCATGCAATATTTACTTTTGCTTTCAGTTGTGGGGAGATTACCCCTTCGAACTATGCACCTGACAATACGCTCCACTATTTTAAGGACGATTTACAGCAAATGACTGCTGCACAACTGGAAGCTACGATTACCCTTACTTTCCTTTTCCTAATTTAAAATTTGTAAACTGATTGTATTTGCCTCTTTTCAGATCCCACTTCATTAGTCATGTCTGCTTATGTACATGTCGCTCAGCCGTAATTAATTTTGTATACTTAAGTGGGAGATTTGCATTATGCTGGCCTGCCTTTGGAGTTCACTTTATTAGTGGTGTCTGGACAAACCCCCTTACCGACAGCCCACACCAAGCCAGCACACGCGCTTTTATTTAACTGCGCTCACCCGACAGTGTTTCCTCCAAAGGACCATACGTGTGTGTGTTTTTCTGCTCCACTGCAGTAGTTTATTAGCAATGTCTACTTTGATAGTTAGTGTGCACGCTTGATTATGGCTGAAAGGGAGTGGGCAGGGCGCTTGGCCGGAGAGGAAGTTTGTCTAATGATATTAACAACATCCTTTATTGGGCAGCCACTGCAGGCGGAGGAAAGGAAAGTAGTAAAGGAAGAGGGTAGGAAGCTTGAACGGGGGAACCAAGAGAGTAGGGAGCTGGAAAATAAAAAAAGGAATTGGGGAGAAAAAACATTGAGGTACATCATGGAGGCATTGTGTGAAAGAGCAGGCTTTTACCTTGTCTTTGAAATTTTGTGAGAAGGAAATAAAGAAAAACATATTTGATTGTGAATAATCTTTGCCCAGCTGAGTTTGTCCCCACACATTCTCAAATTCTTATAGTTTATAATACTTTTATAGACATTCTCCTTTATTACAGAACTTTACAAACTGCTCTTTGGCTGAAAACTGCCAAAGATTATTTTGACATGTAGAAAGGTTACCATGGCCTAAATGTGAAAAGAAATTTACAAATGTCATAGCAATGACCCCATACTGATGTTACTTGATGTCATGTTACAGTATGCAGGCACTTTGTCTTTACTGACGAAGAATCCTTTGCCTGGCTTCCAAAGCAGGAAAGTTTTGTAGTTAGAGTTAACTAATAATACTTAATAATAATAATAATAATAATAATAATACAACTTTACAGATTTCTGATTCCCTTTAAGAGTAAGACAAGGTGAGGTCATAGCAAATTTAATGTAATATGTCCTGATGCAATAGAACATCATTTTACCTTTTATTTCAAAATGCACACAATAGATTTAATAGCTAGCACATTATAAATGACACACATATTTCATAAATGTGGCAGGGAACGCATTTTAGATGGACCAACATATGTGCCAAAACAAGAAACATTAAGGTAAGTTTCTACACTGGAAAAATCTGTGACAGTATTATCTCTCTACTCATTTAAAAAAATCCTTGACAGAATGAATGTAGAGATATCTCAAGACATGTCAAGCCCATTTCAAACCCGATTGGTGTTTTGTTATTGGATTTCTGTGCTCGTCATGGATTGTCCATAACTAACACCATGTTCAGGCATAAGGGTGTCCATATGTGCTCTTGGCACCAGGACACCCTAGGCCGCGGTTCGATGATCGACTGATCTGCGGCCGCATGTCTTGGACACTCGGGTAAAAAGGGGAGCGGAGCTTTCCACTGACCCCTTCCTGGTGGTGAGCTGGCTCCGATGGTGGGGGAGGATTCCGTTCAAACCTGGCAGACCCAAACGATTCTTGAGGGTCTGCAGGGAACGCCTGGCAGAGTCTCCCGTGAGGAGGAGCTTCAACTCCCACCTTCGGGAGAGCTTCAAACACATTCCGGGGGAGATGTGGGACATTGAGTCTGAGTGGGCCATGTTCCGTGCCTCCATTGCTGAGGCGGCTTATCGGAGCTGTGGTCGCAAGGTTGTTGGTGCCTGTCGCGGCGGCAATCCTCGAAACCGCTGGTGGACACCGGCGGTGAGGGATGCTGTCAGGCCCGGGTCAGGTACTTCGGGAGTATGGGGTACAAGGCCTTTTGATACGGGCTGTTAGGTCCCTGTATGACCGGTGTCAGAGCTTGGTCTGCATTGCCGGTAGTAAGTCGGACTCGTTTCCAGTGAGGGCTGGACTCCGCCAAGGTTGCCCTTTGTCACTGATTCTGTTCATAACTTTTATGGAGAATGCATATGGTCCAAAGAAAAAAAGACAAAATTGGCAAGAGAACAGTATGTCATGTATCATACTGCATGTGTCCAGATTCAGTCAGATTTTTTTATTTACTTTGATGCTCGTACAAAAAGCAGGTTTAGCTGCAGAAATATTTACCATGCCAAGATTGGAAGAGTTCATCTGAAAGAAACTTATATTTCTGGCTTGTATATATATATATAATATATATATATTATATATAGTCCTTTGTGTCGCTGTGTTATATATATATCTATATATATATAAATATATATCTATATTATATACTATATATAATATATATATATATATATTATACTATATATATATATATCTCGATATATCTATATAAAATATTAATATATATAATATATATTATATATATATATATATATATATATATATATATGACTATTGTATATATATATATATATATATATGTATATATATATATATATATGTATATATGTATATATATATGTATGTATATATATATATATGTATGTATATGTATATATATATCATATATATATATACTATATATATATATGTGTGACTTGTGTATCATATATATATATATAGTATATATGTGATATTATATAATATTATATATATCTGGTGTATTGTATACCTTTTTATATATATGTTAAATATATATAATTATATATATATGTTGTATATATGATATATATATGATATCATATATATATTATTATATATATATATATGTATATATATATATATATAATTATATGCTTCCACAAAGCCACAAATTCTATTTCAAAAATTATTATTGTACAAAAGAAACTATGATAGTTGTAACAGCTTTATTATGCTCTTAAAACCCTGACCCCTACAGAAGGTGAAAGGGGGTTGGCCTTTTAGTTTTACTTTACAAATGCAATTTAAAAAAAAAAAAAGGCCAGGACATTAAAGGTGTTAGCTTAAGGAAGTGTAACAGCTCTGCTTATAACTTTGACACTGCTCAACATCTTTTTTCTCTCATAAGGCTTTGCCAGTGACAGTACCAGCCTCTTGGGTGAAGTTCTAACCTTAGAAAATGCATTATAAATCAAATTCCAACCAAAATCTAAATTACATTTAAAAACAAGAGAAAAATAACTGGGTTCTTTATTTTGATATCATTGCTTTAGAAGTAGAATAGAAGTTATCTTAACGGTAAACAGAACTGACTGACGCACATGCATGCTTTCATTCATACTCAGAAACACAGATACCAGACAACAATGCTGGGATTGTTAAAAAGCACCAATACACAACCCCCTCCAACACCAAGTGATGGCTGTCACCTTGAAACCCCTCTCTTAATGCCAAAAAATGTCAGGGCAGGTAGTTTCCTCTACCTTGGCAAGGTGCCTAAGAAAGATTCCATACTCATCCCAGATGTGTGATCAAAAATTCAAGCTGGCATGTTTATTTCTATGTTTGGCATGTTTGTTTCTCTCTGCAGGCATGCAGCTGTGATGTTTTTTATGTTTTTTTTACTGTCTGCTTGAGTTGCTGAGTGTGTGTGCATCATGTACATGTTAGGACTAGATCCTCTCTCGCACATTTCTCCGTGAGTGGTGTCAGCATCTCTTTGCACCTATAGCTGTAAAGACACATAACATGCAGCCAACAGTCACGCTGTCACAGATCCATGGCAGGCTGGCGAATGTACAAGTAAACACTCCAGGCTCCTCTTCATGTGACCGCATACTGGCACAAGCATTACTTATAAAGAAATGCATGCACTCAATGGAGCTGCAGTGACACATTAATATAGACTGGCATACAAACAATTCAAGTGCATGCAATTAGGACATGGTATGCAGACACATTGATTTGCCAAATATAAGATTTGTCTTTTGAAAATTAATCCCCCTCCATCAGTATTGAAGGTAAGGAAGAAAAGGTCCCTAATCAGGAAGAAATAAATTTTAAAGTTATATTGCAAGCATATCATTCCTTTATTTGATTTCCTATATAAATATACCAAATTGTACTCCTTATTTGTGCATAGATGTTTAACAAACCTTAAAATAAATGTGTCATATTGTAATACCATAATCTCACACATACATTTTTGAAAAATCCAACCTTTAATTTTAGTACATTTATCCGGTGAGGGAAAACATCTAATATTAGAAAACATTTGTCTTTAATAAAGTCACCAGTGTCACACAGTATTAATAAGACATGATTCAGATTACCTTTGCCTAGCCACAGATCACAAGGATCTCAAATTCTTCATAACAACCAATGGATGATATCCACATGCCAACCAGTAGTCTAGAAAGGATACTAGGAAAATACCTTTCTGCATTACCATCACACGAGTAAACAGGTGGGATTTAGTCAAGGTGGGATTTAGTCAAATGAGACTAAAAAGACTGAACTTACAGAATGCTTTACATTTAAATTTACATTAAATCATCTGCACTCTCAAACATTCAAACAACATAACTGGTGTCTGTAAGTGAGTTTTCCTCCCAATGTAACCAGTGGTGGCTGCGTGAAAGAAGGCAGAGTTTTGTACTATGATGTCATGGGGGATTCCAGCTGGGACTTCTACTTCCTGGGGCTGTCCTAAAAGTAGGTTAATGTTGTATATTCTGAGATTCAAAGTTTTACCAGCCCCTAGTTCAGATGTTGTTCTCCATCCATGGCTGGGCCCAACACATCCCTATCTCTACCAATTATTGTTTCATTCTAGAAACTCTAGGCAACTCAAAAATGGTAAAGTTTAAAGAAAGAAGGCTTTAGTTACATTTATCTCTAAGGGGTTATTGTGGGTACAAATAATTGCGGCACTGGTGAGCCTGATGAAAGCAACTGTTTTATAATATGGGATTATATTTTCTGAACTTTTCAGTGTAATAAAAGATAAAACATTTTTAGGACTTTTAACACATCTTCAACAGGGTATGATGGCAAATGTATCCATGTCTGTGTATATGAATTTCTCCTATGTGTGTAAGCAAATCGCCTCAAACATGATTTCTTTTTTTTTCTGAGATGGAAGCATTCAACAAAGATCTCAGAAAGCTAAAACACTGGACAGTAAGGCTTTCTAACAAAAACAAGACCCAGATGCATGTCCCTTACTGTGACGTCTTACAGAAAACTATGACTGTTGTCACTGAAGAAACTCTGGCAGATCTAAAGTTGGACACCAGACATAAACCGGCTATCCGAAGTTCCACAGTTCTCCAGCCAACAAATTAATGTGTAGTGGATAAAAACCCGGGTCCAAGCACCAGCTGAACACACCATCTGTTTCCCTGCAATTCTGTTCTTTAGAGGGGTGCATGTTTTAATTTATTTTATTTCCCTTGTCATTTTATGGGTATCCTGCTATTCTCTGCCACTGTATTGCTACAGGTGTTTCTTTTCTGAAGCTTGACATGTTTTGGTTTTGCTTCAGCATATTTGTGTTAAATGTTTCCTAATTCTTTTGACACTTGATTAGCTGAATTTCCATGTCTCTTTTGGGTTCATCTTATGCTTCTATTAGCCTTTACTGAAGATTAACATGTTAAAAATTTGTCAAAGTAAAACTTGATTTAAAGTAATTGCACACAGTGCAACATGTCTTTTTTATGTGCAACACTACATGCAAAGTCAAATCATGTGCTGGATCCTTCATATGATTTCTGCCAACAGCTAACTGTAGTTTTTAAGCTTTGAGAAACCATATTTGTTGCTAAAAGGGCACATAAACACTGAGCCCAGTGGCTGTAGTCATGCTATCATTTTGCCATCTTTTTCTACAGATGTAGGTTGTACTTCCTCCATCTGTGACTCTGATTGTTCTCTGCAGCCACCTGCTGTGGTGGAATTAATGAAAGGCCAAAACCAGAGCCTTAGTTTTAGTAACATTATCTATTATATTGAGATGTCTATACGTTCAGAAAAGTTGGTCTTCTCCTCCAATATTCAGACTGCCACTCTCCACAGCTATCAGGGGGAAATGTCAAATTAAAGAAACATATTGAACTGTTTTAAAGATTTACTTGTGAACTTGTCCAAACATAGAAGCATGTAATACATAAACACACTGTAGACACATATACGTTTGGGAGAATAAATATAGTACATGTTTGAGAGAGAATAGTGAATTTGATTTCACTGCAAAGGCATGTTGAACAGTCCATCAATTTCCTGCCACATGTTCAGCTTTCCCTCCCCATAACAAATTCCTCGATTTTCTCACAACACATTCCTGTTGCATTATTGGTCATGGACATTACATGGTCCCGCATACTTTGACTGGGAAGTATCAAATTGCTTGAGTGAGAAAAAAAAGGGAGGAAAAATGAGTAAAGGAAGTAGATTATAAAATGTAAGGATAGGGTCTTTTTGTGCTTGAATTTCATAGCTTTAGGATTTGAGTTTTGTGTCAATGAAATATATGATGTGCATACCATATTCTTATTTAGATAGTTCACATTTTTTGAAGTGCGGTTCTGTGATTCCATAAATCGATGAAATGTTTGTGACTGGAGTTATTTTAACATGGCAAGACTCCCTAAGAAACTCCAGTCTGTGTAGTAGTTTGCCTGATTGTCTGGTAACTTGCTTAGAGCTTATCTGCTTAGCTATGTTTCTCCCCTAGACACTTCATGTTTCTCACATGAAAACACAAAAGGACCTATTGCTGCCATTAACTGTATACTTTTCTTCAACATAGAAAGCACTCCTGGATCCGTGCTTCTGTAAGTGTGTTAGTGTTCTGCCTTCTCAAACCCCCAGTCGGTCATGGCAGATGATAGTTCACACTGTCGTTTTTGAACTGGTGTAGTTTTGATACCTTCGAACTTTGGTGTTTTGTTGAGTGTCGACGTGCGTTTCCACCTGTTCTGGGAACCAAGCATGATTCATCAACAGTGGGCGTTACACATCGCGGAGGAAAAGCGTGATGGCGAGACAGCAGAGCTTGCAGAGCTGCCTGCAATGTTCTTTTTAATGCGAAAAGAGAGCATCCAGTAACTACACTTAATACGGAAAATGAGACGGAGACTCCTTGTAAGAACAATGGTATGTACCATGTTTTCATATGCATGTTCTCAGCATCCGTGAGTGTAACGGAAACATGAAGTTATACAACGCGAGTTTAATGTGTTTTTGCAAACATATAAACAATGTTTGTATGGTATGTTCTTCATCCTCGCCACCGTACTTGCTTCTATTGTCTGCTGCTTCAACCCGCCCATGGGTGACGTAACGGTTTGCGCACAAGAACCAAGTATCCTGCTGTGCCCGAGTTGAACCAGAGTTCGTGCTCTGGAACCTCTTTTCAAATGCGGACACCGAACTGCATTGGGGGAAAAGGAGTGACTGAACCAAGTTGTGCTAGGGAGTTTTCCTTTCTGTTATCACAGCATGCATGCTCAGTATGAGGGACTGCTGCAAAGTCAATGACACAATGCAAGTGACTTTCCGATGTCGCTATGTGATCATCCAGGAGGAGTGAATGCTCCAAGTCAATGACTGGATGCAATCTGCTAGGTTTCCTTAGATAACTTATTTAACCAATTTGAACAATAAATGGAATTTGATTGCATTGTTTGATAACTAGGATCCGTTAGAATGTTAGGTGACTTGTACTTGACTTGGAATTTGTATGATTCGATTAAATTGACTTTTTTTTGTAAAGTGCTTTGAGACGATATGTGTTGTGAATTGGAGCTATATATATATAAACTGATTTCAAGTGAATTTTGGACCCCTGTCTATGATTGGTAAGATAATTTATCCTGAGAACCCTTGTTTTTAAAAAAAAAAACACCCATTTTGCAGCTGCTTATTGACACTAAATGAAGCATTATTTAAAAAAAAAGACAAAAAGATTTAAGCACTGTGATACTTCAACTGTTGAAAATACAAAAAAGAGGCATCAATACTTTATTAGGTGCTAGTACGACCTCTGACAAAAAAAAGAAAATCAGCTATACATACCTGCTGTTGTGATTATGAATATGAATATATTTTTTTATATTTAATATTAATATATTAATATTTTATAAATAAATATTTCGGTCTGTCAAGGGTTGTCCTGTGAATACCAGCCCAATAAAGTGGTGGTATTAGGACAAAGTTGAAAAGGATTAGCCAAGCTCTGACATTATTGACCAGCAAAACTCTGCCCACACATGGAATGAATTCACACAATTTCTTAAAATACAAGAATTGATTAACAAAAATAAGTCAACTCAAAGTCAACCATATTTCAATCAACAAACTCTTCACCATGCTAAAACAATCCAACTAAACTACCAAGCAGAATTAAAGAATAAGGAATACTAACGGGCTATGTACAATATAAACAAGTTGATTAAAGATGGTTGAAAACCATGACTGAAGGAGTGATGCAACATTACCATGCAATGTTTATGTTTGAGAACCAAGGATTATCTTGAAGAATCTGGAAACGAAGTTAAGTTAGTCTTGGAACCAACTTGGTCAATAATCAGCACACCTTTAGACAACCATTCACAATGCAAGATCACATAAAATATTATTTTAATAAAATAATGTTTTAAGAATGATCTGCTGAATAAAACCAACCTTCTGGATGACCAATTCTCAACGGTGTCTCATTAGCTGCCTTTATTTATTAAAATAATATTTAAAGAAATATTATTTAGGAGATAGTAAAATATTTAAGGGAATATTTTGAAAAATAACCATTTTTTTCTGGAGAAATGGGGCTTAATGGTGTTTAGTTATCAAGTTTAGCAAAACAATGTTTAGGGAAATATTTTACTGGATTGAAAACTAGCAACCTTTTTGGGTTAATGATCTTAGCAGATTAGCTGTAAGCACACGTGTTCTTAGCTGTTAGCAGTTAAAGCTAACAAAATAAGCTTATAGCTTATCATCAGAATCAAACACACACCTTTAAAATACCGTTAATAAAAGGGTTAAAATGCATAAGCGCGCACGGCACGTTATGATCAATCTTCTGTGTTTAAAATCACCCTTCAAGTAAAGTTTGTCTTTAAAAACACACAAACACAGAACACAAAACTGAGCACATGCTGAGCAGATAGCCTACTAGCACTAAGATAGCTGAGTTTCACACAAACAAAACCAAACTTCATAAAATGAAAAACGCTTGGATAATTTCATTGTAAACTACTTCTACCACTCTGCCCAAACCTAACCTCGTATGTGAACCGTGCTGAGGAGGAGTTGTCCGGGCAACGACAAAGTTTGAAGAAAGCTCTGTGAACAAAAGATTGCCTGCCGCTAGCCTCCGTAGCTGTTGGGTGGGGCGGCTCGCTCTGTCCGCCGACCAAACAGCAAGCTACGGCTGCAACCACGGTGCCGCGGTCCCGCTGTCCCTCTTTCAGACCGGGAAAACCGCTCTACTTGGCATCGTAGAGACGGGGTCTCTGCTGGGAACTCTCTATAATGCAGTTTGATTCTGTAGATGTCAGAGAGAAAGTCAAGCAACGCTTGTACCTTAATTACCCCCGTTCATGTATGAATTACGATTACACAAACAGCCATTCATTCGTACTTAACTTAGTGCATATGATCGGCTGATCGTATGACACTCTTGGATCCAGTTTGAAGAGTTATGTCTGTTTGCCTGCAAAGAGACATTAGCGCACCGTCTCTCCTATCCAGATCCTCTCGAGATCAGTGTGGAAGAGATCGATTCATTGGAAAGGTGTGGATTTTATTCAAAACAGTGACGTCACTGGGAGTCCACCATTACCCTTTTCATGGCTGTGCAGGAACTAAGTTAATGCGATTAATTTTGAACGTTCCAGAAAAGTTTGTACCGCATGTTGTAATCCATGGCTGTGGGTCCCCAACACTGCCAAACCTGGACTGAATTATTCTGAATTTATGCAGATTTCAGACTCTTCAAAATCTAATGTTGATTCTTAGTTTCCCCAAACATATTGCTAGAAATCAGATCATCTCTTTGGGTTTCTGTGAACTCAGTATCATTTGAAATCTTTAAAAGATCACTACATTACAGCAGTTCTGACAATGTTGTCTATATATGAGCTTAAAAAACACCTGACTTAATAAATGGTTATTGGATGTCAGCTCATCTCTGAATCGTTATGCCTCCCAGCCATTTTTTTGTTTGTACATTTGCAACAAGGTATGCTTTGTGTGTTGCAATGAGAGTATAGCACTGATATTTCCCCACCACATAAAAAATATCTTGGAGGGAGCTCAGACTGATCTAATGTAAAAAGAAAAATGTCCATATGGAACTTATCACAAGCAACCATATTTCCCCATTACTAGAAGCAATTTGTTTTAATTGCCTACTTAGAAGTAATATGGCTTCAAACTTGGATGTTTTTTTCCACAAAAATCTACATGAAATATGAGAATGCCCATTAGCTGCCCCAATTACATTATAATAATCAGAAAATTGAGGATTCCAGACTGGAAAACTTCTTTTAGATGGTGGCATGTACTAGGTGTAAGTTAGACTGCCTTGACGAGGGAGACCACATGGAAATGTAACACACATACTTATAAGTAGTTACAAGCAGTTGTTGGTGCTGAATTGAAAAATTGGTTTCTGAGTTATTCATTTATTGGAGAAAATATACTAAAAAAGACCAGACAAGATTACAAAAGTGTGGCAGACACAACGTGACCTTTGGCTACACAGCTTCGTATCACAGTCCCTCTGCAAAGTTTCCAAAATAGCACTGTGGCCTCTGCTTGCACGTTTTCTTTCTGCTGGAGGGCTATTAATTATTTTTAAATAGTTGCATTTTTTTTGTCACCCTGGACTCAGTACCAAAGTATGTGAGCATGCTGCATATTCGGTTGAGTTCATAAACAGCCTCTGCTCCAACCTAATTTTGCTGTTGAATAGCTGAGTGAGGCTTTTTGTGAAACAGTTGGGCTTGACTAAGCACGATTTTTAAAATCTGTGGAAGATCACCATATTACATCAGCTCTGACAATAGTGTCTATCTCCGTGTCGTGTGCGTAAAAAAACATAATCTCACTCAATAATCACAAGCCTGTTTAGTCACAACGCTGACTAAACAGGCTTGACTGTGAGGCAAGCCTACCTTTGATCACCAATGCAGTTTCTGAATAATTTGTGACAAAAGCAAAAGGGAACAGAACAGAGGCAGATAAATACAGGTACAAATTAGAACATTGTGAAAATGATGGTCACTCATTTCAGAAAGTCAAACTCATATTATATAGATACAGTAGACATGAAGAAAAATATTTCAAGGATTTATTTCTTTTAATATTGATGACTGTGACTTACAGATAATGAAAACCAAAAATTCAGTGTCTCAGAAAAGCAGACTATAACATACGATTAATGAAAAGGGATATTTTAAACGAAGATGTCTGGCCTTTTAAAAGTATATTAATTTCTATGCACTCAATAATTAGTTGGGTCTCCTTTTGCATGAATTAGTGCTTCCATGCAGTGTGGCATAGAGGTGATCAGCCTGTGGAACTGCTGAGGTGTAACGGAAATCCAGGTGGCTTTGATAGTGGCTTTCAGGTCATCTGCATTGTTGCATCTGGTGTCACTCATCTTCCTCTTGACTATACACCATTGATTCTCTATGGGGTTCAGATTGCTGGCCTATCAAGCTCAGTAGCTCCATGGTCATAGAAGCAGCTTTTAGTACCTTTGGTAGTGTGGTCAGGTGCCAAGCCTTGCTGGCAAATGAAATCACCCTCTCCATAAAATTTGTCAGCAGAAGGAAGTATGAAGTGCTCTACAAGTTCCTAGTAGATGGTTATGTTGACTGTGGACCAACACCAGCAGATGACATGGCACCCCAAATCATCACTGACTGTGGAAACCTCACAGTGGACTTCAAGCGACATGGGTTCTGTGTCTCTCCACTTCTCCAGATTTTGGGACATTGATTTCCAAATAAAACGTAAACATTACCTTCATCTGAAAAGAGGACATTTGACCACTGAGCAACAGTTCAGTTCTGTTTCTTTTTCTCCTTAGCCCTGGGGGAACCCTGGGGGCCCATGTGTAAGATTGGTCTGTGCATAGTGGCTCATGATGCTCTGACTTCAGCTTCAGTCCACTATCATTATTTGTAAGCCATAATCATCAAAATTACAAGAAATAAAGACTTGAAATAGTTCACTCTATGTTTAATGAATCTATACAATATGAGTCTCACTTTCTTTTTCACTTTTTCATGATGTCCTAATTTTCTGAGATGTACCTGTACACCTGGGAGAATGGGCCTACACTGCCTTTGATACATGTATAAAACCATTAAGATGAAAAAATAAAATATGAAGCACATTCTTTTTTTTACTTGGTTAACCTTGTTTGTATTAGACTGCTTAAGTATACGGATTCCAACTGATGGTAGGAGTGTAAAAGCTATTTAACTCTTATGTATGTACACACTCAAACACATACAGATAACCTCTGGAGGATTATAAATATCACCGGAATAACACTACCTTTTTTTTTCTAGACAATAATTCCTGCATTATGCTTTAGGCTGTACTTGACTTGGCTTTTCAAGTCATTGTTCATGTGCAAGACGCTTTTAAATGGCTTATGTTTTCAATAAAACGGGCATAAGAGATTCTCATGAGGCTGTGGCATTCCCATTAGGAATACTATCCCCACAGCACACACATAAAGTCAAGAAACCTGTTGTCCCCCCCTACAGCAGCTTAGACAGATTGTACTTAAATTGTAACCCCCGGTGATATTTTGAAGCTCTGTAGTAGATTGTACTGTGAAACTAAACCAGATTTATTTATTTTATTTATTTTTTTTGGTCATGGTTTCTCAAGTCGTCAACCCTACTTGTGTTCATTTAGAAACCAAGTAAATCCTATTTTAAATGCAAATGACTGTACTTTGCTGTAAACTACCTAAATTAACATGGGGTTGTTTTGGCTGTTTACTTCTAGTCTGTGCTGCTTGCTTAAATACAGGGGTTGGACAATGAAACTGAAACACCTGTCATTTTAGTGTGGGAGTTCTCATGGCTAAATTGGACCAGCCTGGTAGCCAGTCTTCATTGATTGCACATTGCACCAGTAAGAGCAGAGTGTGAAGGTTCAATTAGCAAGGTAAGAGCACAGTTTTGCTCAAAATATTTAAATGCACACAACATTATGGGTGACATACCAGAGTTCAAAAGAGGACAAATTGTTGGTGCACGTCTTGCTGACGCATATGTGACCAAGACAGCAAGTCTTTGTGATGTATCAAGAACCCCGGTATCCAGGGTAATGTCAGCATACCACCAAGAAGGACGAACCACACCCAACAGGGTTAACTGTGGACGCAAGAGGAAGCTGTCTGAAAGGGATGTTCGGGTGCTAACCCGGATTGTATCCAAAAAACATAAAACCACGGCTGCCCAAATCACAACAGAATTAAATGTGCACCTCAATTCTCCTGTTTCCACCAGAACTATCCGTCGGGGGCTCCACAGGGTCAATATACACATGCTATAGCCTGCTATAGCCAAACCTTTGGTCACTCATGCCAATGCCAAACGTCGGTTTCAATGTTGCAAGGAGCGCAAACCTTGGGCTGTGGACAATGTCAAACATGTATTGTTCTCTAATGAGTCCACCTTTACTGTTTTCCCCACGTCCGGGAAAGTTACGGTGTGGAGAAGCCCCAAAGAAGCATACCACCCAGACTGTTGCATGCCCAGAGTGAAGCATGGGGGTGGATCAGTGATGGTTTGGGCTACCATATCATGGCATTCCCTTGGCCCAATACTTGTGCTAGATGGGTGCATCACTGCCAAGGACTACCGAACCATTCTTGAGGACCATGTCCAATGGTTCAAACATTGTATCCTGAAGGCGGTGCCGTGTATCAGGATGACAATGCACCAATACACACAGCAAGACTGGTGAAAGATTGGTTTGATGAACATGAAAGTGAAGTTTTAACATCTCCCATGGCCTGCACAGTCAACCAGATCTAAATATTATTCAGCCACTTTGGGGTGTTTTGGAGGAGCGAGTCAGGAAACTTTTCCTCCACCAGTATCTCGTAGTGACCTGGCCACTATCCTGCAAGAAAATGGCTTAAAAATCCCTCTGACCACTGTGCAGGACTTGTATATGTCATTCCCAAGATGAATTGACGCTGTATTGGCCGCAAAAGGAGGCCCTACACCATACTAATAAATTATTGTGGTCTAAAACCAGGTGTTTCAGTTTCATTGTCCAACCCCTGTAGATCTGTAAGGCATAATAGAAAAAGATTTGTATTTACTGTTAATTTACTCTGTGATTCCAAACTCATCAAATAGCACACATTTATAGGACCTTGCAAATTTATACCCCCTTTGGTTTTTTTGTGTTTTATTTGTTGTCATTTTACATCCACAAATGTCATCAAGGTTTAGTAGGACTTTAGGTCTCTCCATTTTTACTGAAATGTGCAGCATGCATATAATCAGCCCCTTTTATTCTGACACTAAAATAAAAACCTGTGCAATAAGTCACTTAAATAGTAATCTAAGTCCAATAGGAATATAGCTATCCTGTGAAGGCCTCCGATGTTTGTTAAGGAAAATTAGTGAAGATGATCATAACGAGATAAGAGCACACAACTAATAAAGCAGCAAGAAGAGCAATATTTAGAGATCATATGCAAACAACTAAAGCTTAGGTGGCAGAATATGTTGACAGAACGACTATTAGTCTGGCATTTCACATATATGACCTTTTAATAAAGACTAATAAGAAGAGAGTCATCATTGAATGAGTGTTGCAAGATAAAAGATTTGCAGTTTGCCACTAGTCGTGCAGGGAACACTGCAACAGCAACATGTGAAAGAAAGTGCTCTGGTCATTTGAGACCAAAACTAAATATTTTGGTCTACATGCAAAAACCTGTTGGTTCCAAAAAAAACACATATTTTTGTGGTTTCTCGCACAGACAGTAATAGTAGATATGCCCGAGATAGGCCTCCATCTAATTGTTCTGTAAAAAACATTGGACATCCAGTTTGCATACATACTCCACAAACTTAAGAGTCTATAAATATTTTTTTTTGGTCACTAAAAACTCTGTTTGCCTGGGTAATGGCAAAAGTTGCAGAAAATGTCTCGATATATGGCTCTTTTTTCTCTGATTTTGAAACTATTTTAATTAAATTCAACTCAATTCAGTTTTATTTATATAGCACCAATTCACAACACATGTCATCTTAAGGCACTTTAAAAATTCAATTCAATCAAATCACAGTGCAGTCAAATTCAGTTTTCTTAGTAACTCCAAAAAAAATTCAAAAAGTGGGGAATGTGTGTGTCACCTTCCTACAGGAAAATAACTCTAAACAGAGCTACACTGAAATTGTTTGAATCAAAGCATATCTGTGTATGAGAATGGCCCAGTCCAAGTCCAAACCCACATTCGTTTGGAAATGTGTGGCAATGCGTGAAAATTGATGTTCATGGATTCTCTCCCTCCAATCTGACTGAGCTTGAGCTATTTTGTTATGCTCTATTTTGCTTAATAACTATTTATTGTGATTTTATTACAAAAAATCCCAATAAAATACATTGAAGCTTGTAGTTGTAAAATGAATACCTTAGCAAATGTATATGTGACATTCAGACAACTGTGCGCAACATTTAAGCAGAGTACACCTGTGGCAGATTTGGAAACCATGTCTTTAGGAGAAATGCATTATCAGTGGGGGTACTAGAGACTGGCATCAATCATTGCCAATCAAATTAGCTCATCTAATTTGCTTTAAAAGCAATGTGCTCCCTGCTGGAGACACTGACAGATTTATTACAGTCAGACTATGCTGCTGCTCCTAAACGAGATATAATGTGACCTGGATTCCATTGTCCTGGAGCTGCAGAATTTCAAGGCACAAATACAGGGGTTGGACAATGAAACTGAAACACCTGTCATTGTAGTGTGGGAGGTTTCATGGCTAAATTGGACCAGCCTGGTAGCCAGTCTTCATTGATTGCACATTGCACCAGTAAGAGCAGAGTGTGAAGGTTCAATTAGCAGGGTAAGAGCACAGTTTTGCTCAAAATATTGAGATGCACACAATATTATGGGTGACATACCAGAGTTCAAAAGAGGACAAATTGTTGGGACACGTCTTGCTGGTGTATCTCCGTGACCAAGACAGCAAGTCTTTGTGATCTATCAAGAGCCACGGTATCCAGGGTAATGTCAGCATACCAACCCAAGAAGGACGAAAAACCCCACCAAAAAGGATTAACTGGATGCAAGAGGGGGAAACTTTTCTGAAAGGGATGTCGGGTGCAACCCCCGATTGTATCCAAAAAAAATAAAAACCACGGATGCCCAAATCACGGCAGAATTAAAAGTGCCAACCTCAACTCTCCTGTTTCCACCAGAACTGTCCGTGGGAGCTCCACAGGGGCAATTTTCCCCCGGCCCGGGCTGCTATAGCCAAACCTTTTGGTCACTCATGGCCCCAAGCCAAACATCGGTTTCAATGGTGCAAGGAAACGCGAAAATTTTAGGCTGTGGGGCAATGTGAAACATTTATTGTTTCTGAATGAAGTCCCCCTTTACTGTTTTCCCCCCAAAACCGGGGGAGTTATGGGTTGGAGGAAAACCCCCAAAGAAGCGTACCTTCCCAGGGCTGTTATGTGCCCCGATTGAAGCAATTGGGGGGGGATCAGTGGGTGGTTTGGGCTGCCATAAACATGGGATTCCCCTTTGGCCCCAATACCCCTTGTGCTAGATGGGGGACGTCACTGCCAAGGGCTACCGAACAATTCTTGAGGACCAAGGTCATCCAATTGTTCAAAAAATTGTATCCTGGAAAGGCGGTGCCGGGGTATCAGGATGGAAAAAATGCACCAATTACACACAGCAAGACTGGGAAAAAATTGGTTTTATGAAAATGAAAAAAAAAGTTGAACATCTCCCATGGCCTGCACAGTCACCAGATCTAAATATTATTGAGCCACTTTTGGGGTGTTTTGGAGGGGCGAGTCAGGAAACCGTTTTTCCCCCCCAAAATTTTCACGTAGTGACCTGGTCACTATCCTGCAAAAAAGAATGGCCCTTTAAAAATCCCCCCTTGGACCACTGTGCAGGGAAATCTATATAGTCATTCCCAAGACGAATTGACGCTGTATTGGCCGCAAAAGGAGGCCCTACACCATACTTATAAATTACTGTGGTCTAAAACCAGGTGTTTCAGTTTCATTGTCCAACCCCTGTATGTAACATCATAAATAGATGGCTGGATTCATGTTGTGTGCATTCGAAAGATGGAGAAAATATGTGATTTGTGTTTTTGTCTACATGGGGAATTGAACATTTGAATCAACTGGAACCACATTGGGCCCCCTAAAAAAATTTGGGAAACTGCAAAACATTGAAGAAAAGTAGGATTTCCTAAACCCTGGGCCACAAAAAAAACAACAAATCAAGCTTAAATATGTGAAGATAATACCAATGTAATTTTTCCAAGAACATGAATTGATAGCATATTGATAATTCAGCTGGATTGATAATTAAATGAAATGAAGCTTTTTATTCCACTTAATTTCCATAAGGCATTCCCTATATGAAATGTTTATCTGCAAGATAAAATTTTATGAATCTGTATACACTTTGAATCTCTCTCTCTCTCTCTCGGCTTTTGTATATACATGGACATTCTAAGACACTTAGCTGTAACAGAACCATTTTCCTTATCAGATGTTGCATGTTTCAATGATTTAGACACTCAAAAGCTCACAGGAAATTACAGAGAAAGAACATTTGGGCTCTGTCAAATTTAAAAAATCTAATTATTTCATTACACCATAATGAGCCTTAGTGAACTTGCTATAGATCTTTAGACTTTTTAATGAAAACAAAACAAAAAAAAATAATACATTTGCTAAGGCTGAAGCAGACAGACATATTCCTGAGTGCTGTCTGGATGCAGATACAGAGTGGATGATGATTACATCCACATTTGTCTGCTATAGATTTTAGCAATAAAAAGTGGAGGGAAAATCAGTTTTCCAACATTTAGTCTAAATTGTCTGTCATTGTTTAGTCAAGTGATACAAAGAATTTACAAATAGTTTATTTTTCAGGTTTTTCTGACCAAGGTTGTATTTGAGAATATGCATATTTTTGTCCTCTCTGAAAAAACTGTCTAAGTTGAATTTTGTGAATATGGTGGAGGCCATCTCGTCCTGCCGAGATGTTTTTTTTAACAGGGACAGGAAAGCTGGTCCGAGTTAAGATGGATGAAGCTAGATACAATTCAGTACTGAAAGATATTCTCACTGAGTGCGTTCTGGATGCAAATGGAAAGTGAATGCAAGGTGTTGCAGAGATTTTACAAATAGCCTTTTTGAGGTAATAGTTTCTTGTTGTTTGATCAAGACAGTATTTTAAAATATGTGAAATTTTGTCTTCTCTAAAAAAAAAACCTTTCAGTGTCTGAGTTGAGGAGGCATTTTGTTTTTATAACAGATTTGTGCTTCTTGTGATTTATCTTCTTAGTTTTGTCAGCATAGGTCAAACTGCATTAATAATTTAATGTGAAAGGATGAAGAGGGATGGTCAAAACAATTTAAAGCATGAATTTCGAAATCATGAAGCAACAGTAGCAATATTGCTACAACACTGATCACCAAGAAGAAGTTATTTGAGTTATCAAAACCAACCATGCTTTGATCTTAAGTGCAAAATCTTCTAAAAAAGTTAAGGAAAGAGACATATCTATTTAAAACTGGTATATTTTCAGGAAAATAAAACATTTGACTCAGAAATTGGTTGTAGATTATAACCATGCTTCACATGAACTTCAAAGAACCCCACTCATTAAAAATATAAAAAGCAGAGAGACAAGCAATCCTGTGCCGCATGAAACTGAAGTGAAATTATTATAATTTTTTCTTTTTTGCTACAAACACAGCAAGATGCAGGTAGACTGGAGAGCAGAAACCATGAGATTAATTAGTTTGGATATTTTTGGTATTTTCTGCAGTAAATAGCAATTCCATTTTTTAAATGTAAAATACAGAACAAAAGTCATGTTCTTTGAGCCTTACCGTTGTGATTATGTCTTCAGATTTAGAGGGAAAAAGTTAGTACTGAAACAACAGTTTTATTTCAAAAGATTACAGAGTATAATGTTACTTTAGCAAATATGTATGGTGTAGAATATTTAGCTTTTAAATTGTATGCACAGAGTGTGGCTGGATGAGAACATATTGATCAACAGAGGGACAGAAAAGTGTAGACAGTTTCAAGGAACAAAATGGTAATTACTTTGTCTGTATTGACATGCATTTTGCAATTCTACTTTGTTCATAGACTGAGCTTATTTGGTACTATGCTTAGGCAAGCTGATCTCACTTCTAAATAGGCATTTGGAAAGGACATGCATGAATTCCAACTTGTAGAAGTGATTTTTAAATTGGCAAAAACCATCTAGCCAGAATAATTCACTTGTGCCATTCTGCGGACCACTTCTGTGATGAGTCAATCAGAGGTATATATATACATAAATAACTTTCTTTGACGCTGAAACCACAAGCTCAGATTACAGATACGTATGAGGAGCATGTTTCTTTTCTTTGTGTGCCATAGTAGTTTTATTACTTACACTGTTGTTAAACCCTCCGTTAAAAAACTGTTGGCAATGTGCATATAATTGTGACAGATACTGTAGGACAGAGGGGCATTACATTGTGTGAGTTAAAACAAAAGTAAGTAACAACCCTAAATATGTTTTCAACTACATATAAATGCTTTCTATTGATTGAATTTTATTGTCACATCTCCAGCCTTCCTCCTTTATTCAGGCTTGGGACTGGCTAAAGTGAACCAAATAGGCCAAAAGCATTTGTTCACAGATTTTTGGAGGGGATTTTAATTTTGTTTAATTTTCAGGCTAGTTAAGTCTGGTTTGGTTTAAAACCTGGCACAAAGGAGCATTCAACAACCCAACCAGGGGTGGATATTCGCATGGGTGATTTTATTTACAGTCAGAATATGGAGGCATAAACATCTCTTGCTCTGATTCGAGCAGGGAGGGACTGCTGGACTGGGCCTTGTTAATGCTTTGGAATAAAGGAGGGGCCCATAGCAGCAGCTGCTGCTCATTGAGAAGAGTAAGAAAGATACATGTATGCATGCATGTATGTATAGTTCATGTATGCATGTATAGTTGTTCATTTGTTCGCTAGCATCTTTTTTTAAGTCTCTAGAGGTCTGCATAGTCATTAAATATAGCAACAAAGTTGCAACACTGCTTACTCATATTTATTCCAAGAACCAGATTATGGTTTTTAACCAGAAAAAGTTGATTGCTTGCTCTAGATCGGAGGTTTAGGGTAGACCCTGGATACAAGCGGCCTAAATGAGATTCCTCCAGAGGGTTGCTTGCTCAACCCAAGAAAGAAAGCTTGGAACTTTGTCATTCAGAGGCAGCTTGAGCTACTGCACCTCCTTACCAGAAGGAGTAAACTGAGGTGGTTCAGGCATTTGATAAGGAGGCCTTATAGACACCTCTCTATGGAAATTTGTGGGTACATCCCAGTGGGAGGAGAACCCGGAGCAGACTATACCTTCTATGTTTAGGGATCCCAAATGAGCTGGAGAGGGGTGTTTCTGTGGTTTCCTTCAGAATCCATTGTTGTTGCAACCAAATCTCAGAAGGATGTTCACCTCCAATTTAATTTGTAAAAATAAGTGAAACATTTTAAATGTGCAAGGAGAAAAAACAGCAACATTTGCTGTTATTTGACAGTGCAAAAATGATTGAATAATTATTTAATTTGAAAGGACGAGAAAAAAAATGAGGATCAACATATCTCCAAATAATGTCAGAACTACCAGTGAAATGCATATGCCCCACCCCTAGTAACTGAGTTAAATTACTAGAGGAAAGAAACACTGAGGGTAAATGAAACCATGGAAACATATGTCCAAGAATTAAAACAGTCAAATGTAAACAGTAAAATATTATTTTTGTGACATATAGTACTCACATTCAAACCTCCAAAAAGTCTTTTGAATGATTTAGCTTAACGTTACTTGAATATATAAAGAAATAAAGACACATGAGCTCTGTAGCACGAGAAATACAGAGCAGCAGAAGTGGAGACAGATAGAGATATGTGAGGAGTCAGGCCACCAGATGGTCTAATGACCGCAGGAAATATTACAGCTGGCAACCGTACACCAACATTAATGACATCAGTCATTAACGAGCCCTGTGAAGAGCTGCTGTGTGTACATATGTATGTCCTCCTAACGGTGTGTGTCTGCGTGTGTGTGTATGCGTGTGAGTGTGTCACATTTAGCTGCACTATCAAAGTCACGGAGGATTGCTAATTAATGTGAAATTGCTAAAAGGTAGAGTCGGGACACATTTTAACCTTCACTCTGTGATTTTCAAACCTTACCTTTGGGTTAAGGCTTAGACAAGGGAGTACAGGGCCAACCGGTCCACGGAGGATGCCATCGCCACCGCCCTGCACACCACGTTGACCCACGTGGAGCAGCGAGGGAGCTACGCGAGGTTGCTCTTCCTGGACTTCAGCTCGGCGTTCAACACCATAATCCCGAGCCGGCTGGTGAGCAAACTGGGACACCTGGGTCTCCCCAACAGCACCTGTAGTTGGATTATGGACTTTCTGACAGACCGCTCCCAGAGGGTGAGAGTAGGACACCACCTGTCCTCTCCATTGAGGACCAATACGGGTTCTCCACAGGGCTGTGTGCTGAGCCCCCTGCTCTACACCCTCTACACCCACGACTGCACCCCCACCTACCCCAGCAACAGCATCATCAGGTTCGCGGATGACACCACGGTGGTGGGGCAGCAGAGAAGAAGCAGCTCCAACGGGTCATCAACACCGCCCAGAGACTGACTGGCTGCCCTCTCCCCTCCCTGGAGGAGATTTACTCCACCCGCTGCCTCAGGAGAGCCCGCAGCATCATCAGGGACCCCTCACACCCTGGTTACCATCTTTTTGAACTGCTCCCCTCTGGGAGGCGTTTCAGGGCAATAAGGACAAAAACAAACAGACTGAAAAACAGCTTCTTTCCTAGAGCTGTTGTTGCCCTGAACGTCTCAAATACTCATGTACACTGTTAAATGACAAACACTAAATACATTCCGTGCAATTTTTCCTTTTGCATTATGCTACCTCACGTGCAATAATCTGTAATATTCTGTATATATATATATAATATATATATATATATATATATATATAATATATATATCTGTTTTCCACCGGCACAGCCCTTTTTTAAACTTTTGTTTGTATTTATTTTCTTAAATTTGCACTACTTGCCTGCACTGTTTTGTTCTGTTTTTTTTTGAAATTTCGTTGCACCCATGTGGAGCAATGACAAATAAAGAATTCTGATTCTTCTGATTCTGATTCTGATTCTAAAGAATTCTGATTCTGATATATGCAAACTTATAGCCTGGGTAGGTCTGAGTGTTAGATGCAAATGTCCATCATTTTTCCTTCATGATGTAGTTGAAGTCAGATTCACAGCAAATTATACTGATGTTTCTAAATGACTTTAAGGTTTATTCTGAGCTTGGATCTACATATTTAAGCCAGGGAAATACTATGTCAGCTCAATACTACAATGCTGCTCAAAATTTGCATTTATTTATCTTAAAGTTATTTTAAGGTAGCCATGCAAACCTGTACAAAAACCTGTTCTATTTTTTTTCCTTGGTTGTTTAAAAAAAAAAAGCTAAGTGATTTGGAGTCAACATTTTAAACTGTGTTTAGCATCTTGTAGAAAAGATACGATTATTATATACGATTAGCAATGTTAGCATTACTAACTTTTAACAGTATTCTCTGTGTGCTCTCTAAATAGACACTTTTACTTGGAGATGTCAAAAGGCTGCTAAAATTTCCAAATTTGTCATTTTTCATGACAGATAGGAATGAAAGCTGAAAAGTAACTTTGCTGTACTATGTTCAGTCTTCCTGTTATCTGGCAATTTGCTCCTTCATTAATACAACAAAATTCCCTAAGAGTGGTTACAATTTGAGATCCTGTGGCAGATGGCTCAGTAAAGGAGCAAAATTAATGGCATTTGGTATATACCTCTCTGCAGTATATGTCTCTTGAACAACTGGCCAATTAGCCTCTGTAAAAAATACAGTTTCCTAATAAATTATTTCTTTTAGTTGTAGACTTTCCTCTAAATTCAAATTTAAATAACTCAAAGATGCTAAAAATAACAAACTCTGTTCTTGTTCATTCAGTAACAGCATCCACACTGGAGAGTGCTAATGTAAGTTTGAAGTGGAAGTGCTAATGCATGATACATTCACTAATTAAAAACTATCAACATAACAGATTTTGCCACGTCTATCACCAGTCAGGGCTAGTCAAGCATAAAATTGTCTGATTCCAGTGACCAGCCATTTTGTGCATACATCTCTAATAAATAATTCACAATCCCAATATTATTTATGCGGTAAACAAACTAACTTATCTATAAGCAGTTATGAAATCATCTTTTAAATAAATCAATATATTGCAAGAACTGGTCACTTTTATCTATTGATGTATCTCCCAGTGGTTGTACATTGCATTTGTGGCTCAAGATAATACTAACATTATATGTAAAATAAAATGTTGCATAAATATTAAAACAATGAGCTAAAAACCAAAAAAGAACAACTAATTTGACTGGATGATAAGGTCTGTAGCTTACCTTCAACCCATTACTGTCAGTATGTTGGTTTGCAACTTTCTCCTGGTTCATTGTATACCCATTCACTCTTCTTTCTCTTATCCCTTCTTTATCAGCCTATATGAAATATGTTGTCCAGGCTTCAACACATAATTAGAAACTGCTGAACCAAGGCTTCAACACAACAGCTTTTCTTGTATCTGTTTGGTAAACGGGTAAATGGAGGCCGTGATTCAGAGTCCTGTTCTTCTTGGTCAGTATATACTACACCAGGACTGAAATGGTGCTGTACAATACATTTAGGTGGATAAGAGGATAAAGGGAGGGTGAGATCAGCAGATGCAAGAGGCAGAATAGATAAATGGACTGATAGATAGGGTATAAAGAGAGAACAAAGGGATGAAGTGACAAATAGAAGGAGAGTAATGAGTTGTTTCCATTAGCAGCATTTTCCAAAAACAGGGGTAAAGCCAGTTTATTATTTGACCATTAATTAGCCAACTTCACCATGCAAGACTAAGCCCTTAAACTAACAAGACTAAAAAGTCAAAATTAGAATTAGTTGATAATGTTTACAGCACAACATTCATCATACCATGCAGGTATTGTTTGCCCTTTAGTGCTCTTGCTGTTTTAACTGACCTAATGTGAGTGCAATCTTCCATGTGGTCATGCTTTGACTTTTACCTGACTTTGTTCAAGCCTTTTTTAGCGATATCATGTGTCTAACTAGTTACACGCTGTGCTTATGGCTTATTACTTTATATTAGAAAAGGACAGAGGAGCCTTTGGGACAATTCCCATCATTGCCTGTCCTTGGCACACTCAGAAATTTGCACATTATCCCCCATGAACCTGCACACACACCAAGGAAGTTTAGCTGAGCACTCTACAGAACCACTTGTGACATATCCACATGTATATGCATCACTTTTTTATGGAAACTTCCTTTTGGCTATTGCATGAAATTTATGTCCAGTAGCTAAGCTACAGCTGGTAATTAACATTTATGGCAGTAGATGACCACTAAGCCATTAGACTGAGTCTCGAAGCATTTACATCAAAGCAACCAAGGTATAAAAATAAAATCTCTGCTTCTCACTGTCTATCAAAGTAATACTAGTGAATCATGAAGTTGATTTGTTTTAGAATTTGAAGAAAAAAAAACAAGGCTTCCTTCCTTGGAGAGGTACAGTTTGTTTCTGAGATGGTGTGTGGCATTTTCAACATTTACTGCTCAAAATGTTATTTGGCTAGACTGAGGGTAAAATTATTCTTTGGACTAGAAGGCTTGCAGACCCTTGATCTATACACATATTTTAAAGCTGGTACGAATTGTGGTCAAGTCTATTTAAACAGGTTGAACTAATGTGGCTTTTTCATATTAAGGATCATATGTTCATATCACCCTATCTAATAGGCAACATCTGTTATAGTACATTGCTGTTTTTGAGCTTTGATTACATCCAGATTAATTTTGATCTGCCTCTAATGTCGATATAAACCTCAAAAACAAAATGAGATAAAACTTTACTCTTGAATTTCTTGGAATATCTCTCCTGCCATTTTTAAAAAATGGTTTAACCTTCCTTGTCTTTTATGAATGACACACACCCTCACATGCACACACACACATACATAGGACCACACAGGCACCAGTACACAAATGGACATCTGAGTCAGTTCCAGTCACAGTCCCAAACACCTGTCTGCCAATCTTCCAAATGTGTTTTGTCTGCCATTTCCTGGCCAGACTGTGTGTGAGCCCACATTTTCATATGTCTGTTTGGATGTGTGTGTGTGCTAACTGCCTGACAACAACAGATAAGGTGGCAGTCATCTTATCGTCCTGAACCAAACTACCCTAAACCCCTCATAAACCTCAGGTGTCACAACCTGCTTGCATTTCCCCAAATACTGCCTCATTTTCATGTCAGTTTGATGCTCTCCCGTGGTCCCTTCCCCCTACTGTCCCACCACTCTTTTTGATAGACAGAATAAGCTCATTTTAGGCAAGTTCTCCTCCGGCCCCCTTACACACTTGCATTTTTTTTATCCACAAGCTATTTTGATGTTGCTCAGTACCCAGTTGGCTGTATGATCAGTCGCTGTGTTGTTTGAACAACCTTGGCAGCATTTGCTATCTTGCTGCCTCACATTTTGTCCACATAACACACATTTAAAAAAAGATCAATAGTAATGACAATTATTCCCTCTTACTTCACTTCCTTCTTACCCCCTCTGTCATTTCTACCTTGCTACTTCTATACATTGTGGTGCAAAGGTACTTTTTGACATTTTTTTCTTGTTACAACCACAAACTATCTTGAATATACAAGGATTTTATGTGATAGACCAACACAAAGTATTTTCTAATTATGAACCTGAAGGAAAATAATACATGACTTTTAAACCTTTTATTTAACAAATAAAAATGTGAAAAATACATTTTTATTCAGACTTC